>VZRO01007050.1:257741-339264 GCA_013397915.1 Daphoenositta chrysoptera | reverse complement strand
AGAACACCCCATGTTTGGATGTTCAGTGCAATGGACTGTTTCTGAGCAGGCAGGACTGTTGCATGTGGCAGTTTGGAAACCACGCTGGAGCAGAGGAGACCCTTTTTTTCCCTTAAGTCTTTTTAAGAACTTTAATATTGACCAGAAATTCCATCTTTGTTATCCTCCTCGTTCTCCTGGGCAGCCTGCACAGAGGCTGCATGCCCCAGTGTGATAGGGGATGGGGGACAGGGGGGTGCTGGCAAAGGAAGGAATTTTTTTTCTTTACTTTCTTAGTGTTTCTTTTTCTTTCAATCCCAGTACTAATAAACTTTCTTTATACTCTTTGAAGTTTTTAAGCCTGCTTTGCATTTCTCCTAATTCGTATCTCACAATAGCAAATAAGTGAACTAAACCACTACACAAATTGGTGTTTCTGCCCGGTTGCTGAACTAAACCTGCTACAATCATATTCTTAAAATACTATGAAATGAAACTTTTATGATGAATGTGAAGCAGGAAAACGGCTAATCTACTTGTGTCTGTCATCTGTTTCATCTTTTCAAAACAATCCAAATGAACAGACATCTTGTGACCAGTAGTGAATATTTTGACTGGAAAATTCTTTCCTGCTTTGAAATAGATATCTCTTTTTCATGTGATCCTTTATTTTTCATAAAAGTCTTGACATTCATCTTGCAGTGGGAGGACATTACCCAGTGACAATATTCATCTCCTTTTGACATTATCTCATAAGTGAAATGATGACTAGAAGGAAAAGAGTTGCAGGTTGTAAAAACTCTCTCCTGTGTTATATGAACAAACAAATACATGAACTGGAATTAATTTTTGTGGTTTTTTGAAAGAAATATTACACAAAAAATTAGGAAAAACCAAACAGAAGATCAAAAATAAGATAAATCTTGTAAAGGGCTTGGTTGGGGATGATAAAACATCTTGATAGGAATAAAAAAGAAAATAAACTATTTAATGACATAGCTTTTTTTTTTTTGTAGCTGACCTACTATTAAGTCTTGTGAATTTTAGTTTAATGATTTTAGAATTATAAGCAAGTCCTTTATTAAAGGACTTTTCAGTGGCATTATGCTAATTTTCTTCAAGTGACCTGATTTGCTCAAGTAACTCCTAGTATTCCAGCTACCTACTTCAATTACTTTAAGATTTTGTATTTTTGGACAGGCTGTCTGTCTGATATGTTAAACAAATATGAAGTCTTGTACCATTGTTCTTTTGCTAACATTTGTTGACTTGACATCAGGGATTCTGTACTTTATAGCCAACAAAGGATTTTAAGTTGTCTCATGAAAGTCTGGGTCATTTGGTCTTTATGCTCCTCAAGTCTTTGTCATTTAGGGCAACTCAACAAAATGTCTTTCTTTATGCTGTAAAGTTCAAACAGAGTAAGAAAGTTGTATATAAAAATATACAATACTGCTAGAGATTGCCTTTATCTAGTAGGCATTTTTGGCTCATTTGCAGCTGAGTATCAAGAAAGTGCATACTAGGAAAACCTCTGCTGAGAGAATTTCTTCAGAATTTGCTTTTCCTTTAACTGAACTTTGCATTTGTTGGTGTTAGAGAAATTTCCCATGCTTTAATGAACTTTCTGTGGATAGAGTGGAACCAGCTTACCCTAACAGGGAGAGCAAGTTGTTGCTGACTTCTCTTCATTCTCTTAAAGCATGATTTCAATCTTACAGCATCACTCGTTTTTCACCATCAAGCCTACCCTACAGCCTCCTACAAGTCCTATGTGAAAATTGATTCACTGGTTGAGAATCACTCCAGTGATATTACCACTAATCACTACGGACAGCATTAATGTCTTCATGTCTTTACTAGGAAAACACATTGAAAATTATTAAATTATTTGAATCAACATGATATCTCTGATGTAAACAACTTAGAATTTTAGTCCTACCAAGATATGAAATGTGCAATATTATGCATAAATAGTTAAATATTTTCAACTAATGGAAACATAGCTCTCTTATATAATCTAAAAGTTAGAATATATTCTGAAATATTGGTTAATTTCAAAGTGTTCTTCAGTTTCTTTAGACTGTAGAATAATAGGCTGTGTGTTATGGGAAATTTCTTCAATATGAAGCTTCGCTGAATTTGGAACAGGCTGCTTAGGGTTTAGTCACCATACCTGGAGTTATTTTAAAGACATGTATATGTTGCACTTAGGAACATGGTCTAGTGATGGAATTGGCAGTTCTGGGTGAACGGTTGGACTTGATAATTTTAAGGGACTTTTCCAATCTAAATGATTCTATGATTCCATAAAGTTATGAGAAAAAATATATGTTTTCCCTGTGAGGAAACTAAGTCTAAGACTAAATGCAAATAATAGTTTTTATGTTTGTACTGAAGAAACAGTGGTGTATATAATATTATTATTGAGTTGGACATCTTTTATTTGTTGTAAATTATTGGCTCTCTAGACTAATAATTTTATATTCATCTTATAATATTGTTAATAAATACTAATTCGTGTGCTTATTCTTTACATCTATGCTTTTTGGTACCTTATTATGATTTATTATCAAACTGTGTAGATTTTAATATTACATTAAGTGGGCAATGTGACTTTTCTGATAGGAAACCTCTTTTGTATCTGTATTGCTATAAGCTTGTATTTGGAATTTGTATTTACAAGTTCTAAAGCAAAATTTTTTTAAAACCCCATCATAGTACATGACCTTCTTAGTGATGTACTGGAAATGCATATGTTATTACACTGGTAGTCACATTAGAACTAGTTGTTTTCTGGGAAAAAAAAGTGTGTGTAATTTTTCTGTCTGTATCTAATCTGTATTCCAGCTAAGAAGTTGCTTCTCAGTCTGTGAAGTGGGAGAAATGAGAACATATTGACAAGGGCTTGTGCATGGAGTCACATTCAGAGTTCCTGATTAAACCAGCGTGTTTTGAGGTTGGAGTACCTATCATTAATGTCATTATGCTTTTTGTTCCTTAATTGCATTCTAGTACAGAAGACTCAAGGCAAAAAACTGAATCAGCCCAGAAAAAAACTGCAATCAAACCTG
This sequence comes from Daphoenositta chrysoptera, assembly GCA_013397915.1. Lineage (NCBI taxonomy): Eukaryota > Metazoa > Chordata > Aves > Passeriformes > Daphoenositta > Daphoenositta chrysoptera. The sequence goes on along the minus strand of VZRO01007050.1, from coordinate 336,211 downwards.
TCTGTGCTGAGGTTCACAGTTGTACCTCTGTTAACCTGTATAGTATGTGAACTTAATTTATGCAATACATATCAGAAAGTGAAAAAATAAAATCTTCAGCTCTGGTTAGCTTGCATTTGTTGTGAGCTTTCAGGAAATGTTGAGTTACTCTTTAATTAACCCTACTAGACACAGCTATGATTTCAAATACTGAATTATGCCTTCTAGTTTTTAAGTCAACAGATGTTGACCTTGCAGTGGCAAAACTTCCCTCAGCGATATAAACCTAATCAGCATTACACCTTTCACTTGCATGAAAAGAGCACTATCTAATTAGAGAATATGCTTTTAGAAAATGAAGGTTGAAGGTTAAGATTTCATTTAGGATGCATTAACTCAAATATGCCTTTGGGCTATTCCCAGTAGCTAGGCTTTTTATGAATTCTCTTAAAAAGCTATGGAAAGGACACTCTTAAAACTAAAAAGAAATTGATTCAATGCATGAATTCATATTCAATTTTTGTAGGAGTGGCCCATTATGAATTGAAGATTCAGACTATAGGTCCCTTTGAATACCAGTATTCAGCTTCACAGAACTACTGTATGAATAGTGTTAATCTTGAGTTACAAACAATCATAAAAACCCCATGGATTTCAGGCTTGATATTGACAGGAGAACCAGACACAAGGGTCTGGTATGTTTGTATTTTTGCTCTAACTAATGCTCAATACTCTACACTAGTATTTCCTGGCATCTTTGTGGCAGCAAGCCTTCCACTGGTACTCCCTGCTACTGGACTCACTTTCTCAAGAGAAGTCCCAGATATTTTTACAGCTACCACTAACATTTTTGTTTATTTGTACTTTCTTTGAAGAAGAGTACTGCTGCAAGGAAAGACTGGCAATCCTATCCACAACCAGCCAGAACTCATCTATGATTAACTCCAAAATCACCATGATGTGAAGAAAAAAGTAGAACATATTTTAAACGTATCGCTTGAATTAGAAAATTGAGGACGGGGTATTAAACAGTCACTGTGATTACCTGGAAAGATATACATGCATTTTATAGAGTGGAAAAATGAGATGTTTGGCCACTTGCTTCCAGCAATTAAATGGAGGTTGAGACAGGATTTCATATAAAACCCACTTCTTGATTTTAAACTAATAACCAAAAGTTTATTTCTTTTATTGGCAAAAGGACTTAGGGTTTAGTGAAGCCAATTCACAGATTCTATATTAGTTGAATATTGTAATTAAAAATTCTGAAAAATAAGAAAAATCACAGCACATTGAAAAAAATAAGAATAGGTAAACTGTTTCCATTAGTTGAAGAAATTCTGTGTGGAAAATTCATTATAAAAATATAAAAACAAAGAAGTCTTCCTCTGCTGCTAAATGCTTTGGGTCTCTGCAGACAATGTGCTTTTTCTGAACCAGAACACCTTTAAAAAGAAAGATTATTTCAGCATTTTTAATGGTCAATTTTCTACATGAAGTACTCAGAAAACTGTAGAAAAAAATCAAACGATATTTTCTACCTATAAATTCCTTTTGTTTCATTGCAGCTGGATAAGTTGTGATAGAAACATAGTATTGTGGGGAAAGAAAAAGCATGTGAAGAGAAAAAAATCAAAAGATGCCTTCTATGCTTTCCTTTATTTTCTTCAACAGAATCAGATTTGAGATTTATAATACCAGTTAAAAGCTAATGCAATACAGAAACTAAGGTTAACCTTCTCCCACCTGAAAATAACTGCAGAGAACAAAAGACAAGGTTGGGGTTTTTTTCATGGTTTTGTAAGGTTCTTCTACCTAATTTTTGCTTCTTTATGTAAGATGTTTCCTTCAGTTTAGCTGCTATCACAACATATGTTTCTAGAATGTCAGGATAATGATTCAATCTTTTTACAAATGGGTTGTGTCTCAAAGACTTGAGTTATTACTATGACTAAAACAATATGACTACTTTCCTCATAAATTCATAGCAAACTCTATTTTGAAGTCTTTAAGCAATTATGATCAGTTTAACACTGAACTCTAGGTTATGTTTGAGAAGAACAGCAGGTCATCTTAACTGAGATGAATATACATCTGAACCACACTCATACAAGCCTCTTTGCACAATTTATGACATTATTCTTGTTTGCTTGGGAGCTCTGAGACAAGAAGGCTCCCGGGAAGTGGCTAGAAATTTGCTCCATGTCAGAAGTGTAACATCTCTATAGAAGAGTGACATTTATGAATAAGAAACATGGCCTGCTTTGGTTTGAAACTGGCACGTCATTTTAAATTAGTACTGTGGTTCTTTCATCTACATAGCTTATATTTACTTCTCTGAAAACAATTTTCAAAAGGTAGTTTATATATATCTGGAGGCTTTTATGTCTCATTGTGTAAAAGGAAATGGAACTTTCGTCACTTATTAGTTAAGTGATCTGCCAGCTCAAGACTTCTGAGATGAATAAATAGGCCTGTATGGTATAATGTACTGCTGTGCAGGATATTTCAGGTAACTTAATAAGTCAGCTGTGTGTATGCATATCTACTTAATGTTTGTACATTAATCACACTGTGTTTATAAAATAGTTTGATAAATGATTGCATAAAATTGACATTGCAACGTTCCAGGCAGGTTTTACTGACAACATTCTAGATCAAGTTTGCCCTGAAAAGCAACCCTGAATTTTTAATTACCACTATCCCAACGCTGCAGATAGAATTCAGCCTCAAAATTATAATGTTCATTACATGCACTTGAGTTGAACAAATGTAAATAAAAATAGAATCAAGTATGTAACTTATCTAGTACAGTATCTATTTTTGGGTATAGAAACCTGCAGAAGGGGTACAGGTTCTAGGGTGATGAGAAGCATTGAAGAAACCCCAAACTCCCGAAGAAGCCCAAGTGTGAATACTGGTAGCAAACAGCCAAGTGTGATTGATGAAGTTGTGTCTGTTTAAGGAACATGCAAAACTGACTTTAGAAGGAGAAAACCTTTATTAATTCAAATTATTTATCTTTTATGGAAAGAAGATGTTATCTGCATATAGATCTGATACAAACATGAAAAAGAATGTGCTGTAAACTCCTAAATATACAGGTGTTCTCCGAGGTTCAATCATGGCATTTTTACATAGAAGACAATGGATCCTACAAGACCGTCCTGAGTCAGAATTGTCAAAAAACAACAACTAATATTTGCTGAACCTCCTATTTAAAGGGTGTCTTTATCTCTGATAAAGTTAGTCTAAGATTTTCCATCCTTGAAACTACTTCACCAAGAGGAATCTCATGTGGCTTCATCTAACATATTAAAATACTGGAACAAAAAGAAACTTTCAGAAAGTTTCATGAGCCTTCTAGGATAAGAAAAGCAGTTACTGATACAATTTGGTTTTGTCACTTAATAGGCAATTACAGTAAAATCAGATCAAAATAGTCCTCCACGCCCCCAAAGAAATTTCTTCTTCAGATTTTGAATAACTTCAATTTCAAAACTTTTTAGAGCTTAATTAAAATCAAAGCCAGGAATATAAGATCAAAAATAGAAGTTTATTATTTGTATGATTTCAGAATTTTGGAAAGTAAATTAATTAATGTACGAATTAGTGCTACTTTCTTAATACAGTGTTAGGATGAAGAAAATCAGTCTGTTCCACTCATTAGGTTTAAATTTGTTTAATTCTATTAATTCATTCTGAAATTCTGACTCAAGGATTTCTAGAAATGGCAGCATGTAGAATATTTACTGGACTGTTCTAGATAAAGTTCTACAGAAATGATTTAAGTTTTGCCATGGATTACTTAACTTTTATGCTACTGTATTAATATATCTTCACCAGAATAAGGGTGGATGAGACATCAAGAGCTCTACATTGCCTGCATGGACCATCAATAGAGGCTGATCCTAATACTGAGCTAGAAGAATGTGGTCCCCTCTTTCAGCTAACTAGATCTACTTACTGGAAGATTGAGAAAGAAATGTGTGAAGCAGAAGAAGACTATACAAAGGAACATTTATCAACAGTACATTCATTTGACCAGTGAGGTATCTCGCTGATTGTTTGGTTAATATTATGTATGCGTCAACCTAGAATTTATCTGGTAGGGAAAGATATTTTCTAAATCGTAGGGTATCATATACTGGAGAAAAATGCAAATAGAATATATGAGAAAAATTTGCTGATGACTGAGACATTTTTTGTGTTTTATGAAAGAATAACAGATTTTAAATAATAATAATTGATTTTAAATATTTCAGATTTATAAAGTATCTTTCATAAGTGTATGTATTCTAGGCAATTTCTCATGTCAAAGTATCATGAAAAAAAGGGTTTAGGTCAAAAATGAAAACTATCCTTCATAACATAACTGCAGCTGAAAGTGTAAAGTATTCCAGTATTTCTATTCACAGTAAACATTACCAATTCTACCCAACATTACCAGCCATAGTAAAAACAAAGTAACTGTGAAAAGAAAGATACCACAATGTTGAAAAACATGTAGAATGAAGCAATTGCCTTCTAGTACCTGAGCCTACAAGAAAGACGACTATTTACAAGAACATGTAGCGACTGAACAAGGGGGAATGGCTTTAAACTGGAAGTGACTAGGTTTAGATTATATATTAGGAAGAAACTCTTCACTATGAGGGTAATGAGGCAGTAGAGCAGGTTACCCAGCAGGATTGTGAATGTCCCATCCCTGAAAGTGTTGAAGGCCAGGTTGGATGGGGCCCTGGTTTAGTGAGAGCTGTCCCTGCTCATGGTAGGGGGTTGGAACTAGATGATTTTGTAAGGTCCCATTGAACTCAAACCATTCCATGATTACTATGAAAACCTGGACAATATAATGTTTGCTCCATAAAAAACTTCATAGATTGCAGACAGCACTGTCACCAAGTCAGCCAAGGGCTTAGAAAGAATTGCTATGGTGTCTCAGGCACATTGACTGAACAGAAGAGATCATTGCCTGTAATGCTAGCTAAATAATTTTCAAAGCAATATAAAAGCACAGAGTTGCAGTAATAAGAAATTTTATATTTTCATTTTTCCACAATAGTGGGAGAATATGGGATCAGTTCCCATTATTTCCAATCTGAATGATATTAACTACTTGAAGAAAAAATTGCATTCACTGAGGGCCTGTTACAATAGGACAAGGGCTCTTGTGTTTAAAATAATAGAGCTTCAATTTAACTTAGATATAAGAAGGAAGATTCTTACAATGATGTTCCTAAAACACCCAGACAGATTGTCCAATCAAAAGGTGGCGAATGTCCCATCCCTGGAAACCTTGAAGGTCAGATTGGATGGTAGTCTGAGGAATTTCCTCTAGTTGAAGATATCCTGCCTGTGGTGAAGATGGTGGACTAGATGAACTTTAAATGTCTCTTCCAAGCCAAACCACTTTATGATTATTAGAGTAAAACTTATTCTATGATTCTATGATGCTATGATTCTATGCTTCTATGAATAAAACACTTAGTGAGTTGTAATAAGGCATCAAGTGTTCTTAAATCAGCAGAAAATTCCAGCTGACTGTGCCAATTGAGTAAGTTCCACAGAGATAAGACTTCATTTGACTTCCAACACTTTTGAGGAGAGAAAGACTTACAGCCCAATGTATCTCAAGGTAACTGTATTTGGTCATCTAAGAATAAATTACCTATGTCTCAATTATTACACTGAAACTACTAAAAAAAAGAACAAATGTTCATGTGAGGCAGGGAAAAAAACCCAAACAATTTAGCTGTCACACTTTACAAATAATTGCTGAGTACATACAAATTTATTTTTCAGAATTTTTAAAGTGCTTCTGCGAGACTTCACCAAAGAATGCTAATATTCAGAAACCTGCAGGATCCTTCCGTCAGATTCTAAGCCTTCAGTTCCATGTAATATGTAGGTAGACAGAGCAAGGTGAGAACTTTGTCTTATAGTCAAAATTAATCTCTTAAACAAGTAATTTCTCGTGAAGCTTTTTTTCTCAGATTATCCTGTTAAAAATATCAGTAGTGTAAATATGAAGAAGAATGGCCTAAGATTTTGCAAAACCAAAATAAGTTTCTGGCTTTGAAAAGCATGAAACTGACTGACACAGTGTTTCAAAATAAATAGTAAATCCAGTGCAACTGTCACTTCATAATTTTTCAGTTTTCTTACCGCATATAATTATTTCTGACCTGCATCTTATGCTGTTAAATGACGCTGCATAAACTGGTATTTTTCTCCCAGGGAAAAGGAGAAAACCCTAACGAAATCCTTCACTGATTTTATTCTTTTCAATATTCATTTTGGAAACACGACATAGCTTGCTACTGTTGAAACTACATGTCAGTTTAACATGGCAATAAATGATCATCTGACAAATCTACCATATTTTGAAATTAATATCAATAATTCTCAGTACACATCTCACATAAAGGCTCTTGGGAGGTCATCTAGGCACACCTCTCACAACATTTGCAAAAGATTTCCACTGTTAATTCTTAGTGATTACAAGTTTCTGTGCTTGTCATAAGTTGGGGCTTTGGATGCTTGTTCTGTTAATTGTTAAATTGAAAAAAGCATAAGAAGGAAATATTTTTGTCTCAACCTCTCACAAATATTAATCTCTATAGACCATTTTATACAACAATGAAAGGCCAAATTCAGAGCCTTTCCTTTATTACCCAGATAAATGAAAAGTAAAAGCCAAACGAACCATGTAATAAAGGCAGAATAAAATAAGTTAAAAAAGAAGAAAAACCAAATACAAACCAAAAACTCCCACTTTGCATTATGATTCATGGGTTCTGCTTTCTTATTAGTGCTCTAGAAAGTAATTTTCCATAAGAAATATGACCTTCTAAGCTCTGGAAAAATACTGAAATTCAACTACTTATTTGAAGGTGACGATCTCAGTTTGATGCACAGTTACATATCTTCCCAATCATGGAATTAATCAGCCATCTTTTCTTTCTTTTTTTTTTTTGGTGTTTTTTTTTTTTTTTTTTTTTTTTTNTTTTTTTTGGTGAATAAGGTCATTTTCAAATAGGAGCAAGTCTGAAAGGACTGGATGGCACATAATGAATTTCACAATGAAGATGAAATGCCAGATGTCTTTGGCTGCAGATGCAGCTTAGATTACTGCTGTGTGCACAGTCACTTGGGTAACGTTGGCACAGTGCTCCAACATAAAAAGCTACTGTATAGTAATTTGCATACCTTGTCTGGAGTCAGAATAAGGTTGGTCCTAACTTTGGAAGAGGCTAGTACACCTTCAGAGGTCAGTACCTCGCCGTGGCTTAAACAAATGGGGAGACAGATGGCTCCTGTGATGGCCTTAAAAATACCATGCAACATTATGGTGTATTATTATGATTCTCTGCCCTTCTTACAAAGATCAGACTGTCTCTCAGAATAATAAATATACAACTGAGGGTGTTTTGAAGGCCATTTCTCATCTAGAAAGAACTCTCAATTTATGAATTCATGGTAATGCTGTGAATTTTTATGAATAAAACTGGAAACTAATGTACATCCTTGTTTTTCTTCAGTTTACCTTCATTGCTTTAGGGAAAATTTATATATTTTAATTTTAAACTCACCAATTTATCTTTTTATGTAAATCAATATTTTCTTATCTTCTGTAATATTTTGAATATTAAAGTCAAATTAATTAAAAAATAAGCCAAAGGTATGTTCAACCTAATATTTTGATCTCATATTTTTCAGTAAGATAAAAATACACTAAAGTGCTATGAAAAAAGAACAAACCTGTTAGACACAAAATTCTATCAGATAAAGATTTAATGTTAGTTGAAAGTTAAATTTTCATATATATATATAAATTCTGAAATTTTTTTCCAGAACTTTATTTTTAATAAAATTAAAAAATCACACTTTTCAGATAAATTAATTGTTTGAATCCCTTTAACATCCAAAACTTTAAGTTAAGGTCATTGGTTTCTTTACCATTTCATAGATTAATTTAGTTGGAACTGATAAAATATTAGACATTATTAAATGAGTAACTGCAACCAAATATACATTTAAAGTCTGTGTCACTCATAATAACATTCATAAAAGTCTAAGAAGTTTAGATTCTTGTTACTGTGCAGGCAACATGATTTCAGTAGTTGCCACTTAGATTATGTAATCATAAAGTTTCATATTTACTCTGACTTAAAACAAGTATGCCTGTGTTAAGTGTACTAACACAGCACAATTTTAATTGAAATAACATTTTCTCATATAATATGTGTACTTTCAGAACTCATTTCCCTAGTGATTTTGGTTCTTGGTGATACTCAGAAAGACCCTGTAATATACTGAAATAACTCCTAGTTTAGTATAACAGCAGAATATTTAGAGTTTTATTTCATCACAGCATAATGAATTTCCTCTGAAAGGCTTGGTTTCATGTTTTAGTAGGACACCTCCTTGTACTTCAACAGAAATAATCATGCTTCATGTAGGTGAATCAAACAGAACGTTTTCCTTATTTTGTAACTGAGAAATTGGAGGAAATAGGAGGAAATCTATCTTCAATATAGTAATTTACATATAGGGACAGGTAGTAACAGCAGAACAAGATATTTCAGGACAGAAAGATGCTGCAAACTTTCTAAATGTACTGAACCACAAGATTGATGTGAAATGGTCTGTTTGTCAAGTGGAAGATGAAGCGGCTGGAGATCCGTTCTGTCTGATGCCACCTGCCAACTGCCTCAAGGTTTGTTACAGCAAAGAGGAACTGAGAGCACACAACAAATCTCAGATAAAGGCTCTTCCCCTTAGCATTCGTATTTGATGTATTCGATGTATTCCAAGTACTGTGACGGATACTGCGCAAGAGTCCTGGTTCAGGGTGACAATGGGACGTTTGATAATCTCCCTATCTTGAACAGAAAACATCTGGATGCAGCAGCATGTGGAATGCAGCTTCAGTGGAATGATTCATAGCATGCTGCCCACCATTAGGTCCATATGTGCATGGTTCCCTTTAATGTTATTCTCAAGCATGACAAAGAGAGCTCTAAGCACCTTTTATTTTTTTGATGTTTCTGCAGTCTTGCAGCTATCTCCATGTTTACGACATGTGGATACTTCAAACTCTCAGAATGTTCAGAAATCACCTGCTGCAGATGCCCTAGCAACAGCCCAAGTTGAAAATACTCCCTTAAAAATTAAGAAGATTATGAATTTGATTCTGATGAATATGAATTCTGAAACTAAAAGAAGTTTAAACAAAAATGTGATCTAGTACTGCCACATGAAGTTATACACAATTCAGCAGAGATTTGGAGTAAAGACAAAAAAAAAATTTGTTGTTGGTTTGTTGGGCTTTTTTCCCCTAAGAATATAAGATGCACTACATATGAAATATGAAACAAATACGTGAAAACAAGATACTTTTATGGGATTTGAATACATTAATAGTTCACTTGGGATTATTAGAGGTATGGCAGACCACTTACTTTTCACCCTGAAGATTTGCATCACTTGCTACACAAAACAAAAACAAGTTCAGGCAACTGTGGCATGAACCAGTTTTGGTACCCTATGTTTTTCATTGTGTTTTTCATGTCCATGTGTGGGGAAAGATAAAGCAAGTTTTAAATCAGGAAGAATGATATACAGTTTTGTTTGATTTTTCATATTGGCTAGGGAAAAATAAAAACTTGAAAGCTGTGAAAAGACTATTTTTTGCTCTAAGAAAGAAGCAGGAGCAGAGCAAGGCAGGAAGTCAGTCAAGCACAAAGATAAGGCACCTGCTGTGGCTTTGGAGAATTATAACTCTCCTACATCACACAGAACCAGCAGCCAGGTCCTGGTGATTATTTAGAACCTCAAACCTCTCAGGGAAGGGTAAGATTCAAGATTTGACAGGTGGGAGATGCCTACATCCAATCTGACTTTCTGAAGAAAACTCAAATCTGACTTAATGATTTTGTTGTCTGAGGGGGCAGGGCAGGGCAGGGCAGGGCAGGGCAGGGAAGGGAAGGGAAGGCTGGATAACAGAGTATTGTATCAACAGAAGGCATAAATAGTGCAAGGTCTTGATGCACTAGTGGAGATGTTTTTGAAGCAACGTGAAATGCAAAGCAGAAGGAGTTGGCAAAACCATTTTGTGGAACTGAGGAGTAGGAGACCTTAACACAAATGTCTATTTACTTTCACAATTGAAGACAGTGAAAAAGGAGACAGTTTTAGAACCAAGGTTAGCTAATCCGGTTGTGGTGTGTTCAACCTATCATTAAATTTTTTTTTAAAAATTCTGGAAAGGAAGACCTCGATATAGTACTGGATCAGTTATGATAAGACACTGTGGATTTGAGAGGCAGCAGGGAAAAATTATTAGTTGAAACTGTGGGAATAAGATAAAAAAATTTTAATGACACATTTTTAGGGTAAAAAGGAAAAAAAACAAGGAAAAAGTATTAGAAGAAACACCTTTATTAGATTCATATGTTTCCTCAAAAGAATGAATAAGGAGCAGGGCTAGGCAAGATAGCACTTAAAAAAAACCCCACTGTTAAGTGGGAGAGGGAGATGTATGTTATTAAAGAATTATTCTTGACAGCAATACAAATTACAAGGTATTTCAGGTATCTCCATAAAGACTTCCTCCCCTGGTTACCAACAGTAAACTTTCAGGTTCCCAAGCCCCTATTTTTCCTTCAAGAGCTCTGAAGGGATCATCATTCATTAACTTTACCAAGCTTTTTGAATGGTTTTCCATGAGCTGAAGATGAATACTAGATATAGTTATTGCATACTCTGGAAAAAATAAAGTATTTTAAATGAATGGACAGAAAGGTATTATAGTAGACATAATAATTTCTTCTCTAAGAGGAAGATAAGTATACTGTACCCCTAAAATTATGATTTTTGCTCCGTGTTGATTTATGTAGAGGGGCTTAGGACCTGTGTGGGCTGGCCTTGGCCCTGTCTCCTTTTAGCTTGCCTTAACTAGTGTCTAGCAGCCAAGTAACCATCGCTGGACATGTTGGAGTTGCAGCGCTCTCAGTGCTGAATGTGAAAAAGGGCAGAGGCTCTCAGAAACTCCCAGTGTGACAACAATGGACACTTACAGGTAAGAAGCTCGGGAAAAGTGATTTTTCCACGCTTTAGCTGGGAAACAACAAAAGCAAAACACATTGGGACATTGGCATGTATAAAACAAGATCTGCCCTGTCAGCTTCAGCAGTGAGGACTTTAGGACTTAAAAGCTCTCCAAAACTGTACACCACCTCTCTGCTTTCAGGGAGTTTGAAGTCTCAAGCGTAGGACCTGGGAAGAAATCGAAGGAGTAACTACAGTGGAGAAAGGGTTACAGGTACTTGTACAGGTACAAGTGAGTTTTCTTGAGCAAGAAGCTGCATTGTATTATTTATGAGACTTCACTGTATTATTATGGACTGCAAAGTGTGTGCCTTGCTGTAAACGGACCAAAAAATACCTGTTTTATTTTGATTAGTCTGTTAAGAGCTTAGTTGGGCTAACAATTGTTTCTTATTTATAGAATACTCTTCCTTTTATTATAGTTATGATATAATAAACTCATCAATTCTTTGTGTGCACTTGTACAAATTAATGTGCACTTTGATGCAGAGTTAAAAGCATTTCTTGACGGGTGGGTAAAAATATAAACTGGTCGAGTTCTTTATATTTTTGGTAGAGTAATTCATCATTGCACTAATGGAATTTGACATTGTTTTATACCACACAGTCACTTCTATCCCTGTTATCTCTTGAAAATGAAAGAGTCATAACAAAATCTCAAGGGAAAGTATACTTTTAAACATGTTTTTTCTGCATTACTTACACGACTGTGGATTTGTGATTTAAAAATTCCTAGAGAAGAAGGCTATAATTACAAAATATTACAGGTGATTAGGTTTTTAAAAAAATCAGGGAGCAGCTTGCGTGCTCTTTTCCACTAATGAGAATAATTATGCACCAACACATCCTGGAAAAATAATCTGGGGAAAATGTTTGAAGAAATACTATAAAAGAGAATCAAATGGTCTAATTTGGATTTTAAGTACTAGAGTTGAACTGCAGGTTATCAGATGTATGAAGACAACTGGAAAAAACACCCTTGTTTTATTTAGAGAGCATGAAGGTCTAATGGTCTTCCAGTGGACATTATTTCATCAATATAGATTTAACACACTAAATTTCAAAATATTTTTCTTTCCTCTACTGCATGACTAGTTCTGCTTATGAAATACTTCGAATATTTGTTTTTCCTTTTACTACATTAAAATTTTGCCAGCCACATAAGTTCCTAAATCAATGTATTGCTACATTATTCATAACAAAGTAGGGAAATACAAAAAGAAATAGGTTATTTTTGCCTAGTTTCTCCTCACAATAGGTACAAACTTCCATTGAATGACTCGGCAATAACTTGAAATTCTAAATTAAAAAAAAAAAACAAAAAAAAAAAAAAAAAAAAAAAAAAAAAAAAAAACACACAATGTGTATTATCCNCCATCATGTGTATTATGCCTTAAAGCCTGCAGGAACCAGTTTGTTCAATAGTTGATTTTTTTCAAAGAGGTTTTTAGTGCCTTCCTGAAGGTCAGTCTAGACACAGAGCTGCAGCAGGCTCTTGTGCTTTAACTCGTCACTTCATCCCTCCCATCTAACAATGTCAATAGTGCCTGAAACAAAGCAATTTTCTGAAGAAATTATTCTTAAATTATACTTTATACATATACTGGATTGAAATTAAAAGATAGATTTTTTAAAGGATAAAATCTAAATAAAAGTAACTATAAGCCTTCCAAAACACAGAGAAATCCATGTACCAAAAGCACCTGAATAATCCTATACAGCACTGCCCGCTTCAGTGTAGTCATAGCGTTACACTTCAGCATGGAAAAAGGGAAGAGTGAGGTGGCTTATAGCATATAGTAAAAAGACCATTATTGCACTTCCAGACCTTTGCCTCCTTACTTGAACTAACATTGAATAAAGAATTCCAATGTTTCCTTTGCATAATTTAAAACAGGAGTCTAGAAATGGCAGGGAAGTTAATGGGCAAGTAAGTTTAATCCCTTTCCACAGCTGCAACTGTTTCACAACTCTTTTCTCAACAATTCTCCTCTAATTTGTTACTTATTCTCTCTGATGACTTTTTATCTGGTGGCCATAAACTTATTTTCTAGATGGAAGTGTTCATGGCCAGTGCGCACACATTGGCACTTAGGCAGATGATGCCATTTCACTCCTTGTGTGCTACTTCCTTCACAGCTCTATTTCTAGACAACAGCAATTTCAATTTCAACTGATTTTAGTTTATAAGAATAAATTTTTTCAGATTCTTTTGCTTAAGGGGTATTCTCTGATACAGGGTAATTCAAATTGTTTCCAAATTTCATTCATATTTCTTAAAAAAACCTGAATTTTCATATGAGATTAGATGAGTTCTTAGTGCTTTGAACGTGTCATTAGTATTTCTCCCTGTAAAATTAGCTCAATGTTCGATTAATCCTTTTAATATTACCTTTTCTTCTTTTCCTTTCTGTCATATCTAGGCTTACAAACCTGAACAGACAACAGGTTGTTTTTACTAGTACTAAAATGTATGACCTTGCCCTTTGAATTATGAAATTACATTCTGTTTCTGTTACTCTGGTTCTTTTGAAAGTCATGTTCTCCTAGGCAGTTGAATTTTAAAACAATTTCGTGTCATTTTTCTTCAGAACTTCCTCAATTGCCTTATAATTCTTGGATTAACATCAATCCATTCCAATGTAGTTGTCAAAAATGATTCAGTTAAATAAAAACTTCAGTTTAAACTAGTCTTAGGAGAAAGTAGAATTTTGTGCTATCTGAGTTAGTAATTTGAATATACACCTGGGTTCCCTCAATAAAAACTCAATAATCTCCATTAAAAAACTCAATAAAAATCTCTGTGTGAAAGAAGTTTGGAATGCAAGATATTTATTAGTAAAAATAAAGTAAAATAAAAAATAAATAATAAAATAATAAGCAGCACTGCAATGGGACACAGTGCAAAGAGATTTCCCTGTCAACAGCTTTCTCTGTAAACAGCTTCTGAGTAGTCATCATTCTGTCTAATTTAATTCCAGCAAAAACATTGGAGGGGAGGGGATTTTTTGCACAGGAAGATCTGACATTTTACTCATCCTACTCTTCTGATTTTTATTCTCTACTATATTTCTTATCAATGGACATGTATCTGAGGAAGGAATATTTAATCTAAGGAAGGAATATTGTAACTGAGTAAATGGATACAGCTCTAATCAGTGCATTATTTTACAAGGCCAAAAAACAAACAAAAAAAGATACCGTAGCTTTGGGAATAAACAGTAGCACATCCTTTGATGATTTGTGTATTTGTGTAATATAGTCAATTAAAATTCTGCAAAAATCAACACAAATCCACTTTTTTTTTTTTTTTTTTTTTTTGCCATTCTGCTCAGTGACAAAGTTTCTTTTGGGAACAGCATTTACTTGTGATAACTATTTCATGCAGTTACACTGGATAAGAAGTTATTACTAAAATTCAATGAAAAATAAAGACAGGAGAGACCTTAAGATGGAGATGTGAAATATCGTAGTGCATGTGTGCAGCACTGGTAGCAAACCCCACAGATGTGCCCATCTCCAATGCTATGAACTCAACTGTCAACTACTTAATTGATATATTTACTACTAATAAAAAGCGATGTTATCTATGCTTTGATTTAAAGTTTAGTTCAGTGCATTTTTGAATACATACACATATTCATGTTTATTTCCAATTCTTTGGAACTTTCAATTTTGTTACCAGAAAAGCTAGACACAATTGGCCCAGATGAGCATTTTCTACCAGTAGTAAACAGTTCCTTAGCTACTAAGCAATCTTTGAGATATTTATGATTTTTATCCCATAATTCTTTAAAAGTTTTTCAGAAAGAGAAAAATAGATTGTTCAAAAAAGTCATTTTGTACTCTGTGTTGTAAAAGACTTTGAAAGTTACTGTATTCTAAATAGCTTGTTTATTGGTACTTACTCAAAAAATTACCAATTTGGCTATTTTCCAACACATAGGCACAAGGGCTAATGAGATAGAAAGAAAATAAAGAAAGCAGTATGAAAAATCTTGAGAATTTGGCTAATCATTTAAACAACATGAAAGTTATGTTGAATTAGAATGCTTACACCAGCCAGAAAACTGAAGTCCTCAGCTGCTATAACATCATCTATGGATACTGCTCCATCAAGGAGACTAAAAGAATTCTTTAGTTTAATAGTAGAATTCTGCTGCTAATGTTGGTTTTAGTTATCATTTAGGCAAATGCTGTGACTCTTTTAAAAAACAGATGTTGTTTTATTGTTTTTATAAAAGAACATGAGGCAAGCTAGTTGTAGGGTTTATTATCATCATCTCCTTTGCAAGGGGAGACAACCCTTTCCAAGAGAGAGCACTGCTGTATATTAGTGAGAGATATACAATCTAATCATATATGGACTAATAAAGCACAAAGATTTTTAAATAAGGCAGTGGTTACAGTGTGGAGAAATACATAGACTGTAATAAAGAATCAGGAGTAGATCCAAGCAACCCTTCTGAAAAATGCAGCTGTTGTACATTTTTAGTGAGAGAAGAATTATTAATTTGAATCACCCTTTCCTTTGCAATAGCACAACATCTGTGAAAACAGATTTTAAAAGTGTTTGTCTTGACTGAAAATTCCAAATCGGGCAGAACCTTTATTTGTCTAGTACGAATACAGAAAGTTGTCATAGCTTTGCATGTTTTTTTCCTGCTCCAAGGGGTAGGCACACAAAACTGAAATGTGGTTTTCTCTGATGGCAGATGCTAGCAATCATGCTGATAAAAACTTCCACATGGCAATTCTTATCTAGTCTTATACACCAAAGTAATTATATCAGCATTTTTGTATTTTGTTTTGTTCTAAAAGATGCTCTCCATTAATCAGGACAGTACTAAAAATAATGTCATTGCAATGGAGAAATCTTTAAGTGCGCTGAACCTTTTCCTAGCCAACTGTGTGGCATTTGTAACAGATAACACAGCTAATGCGAGAAAACCACAGTGGTGTTCTTCAAGGAGTACAAGATGTTAGACCATATGTTCACAGACATGCGATGTGCCTTGTCGTGTAGGTCATTTTGTTGCCAGGAACACTGTCATAACCCAAAGACAACATGAACCAGAAAAAATGTGATTTACTAAGGGATACTGAGAGACAGAAACATCTCTCATATCTCTAATATTTAACTGGCAGTTGAAACTCCATTTTGACCTATGATAAAAAGTTGTGGTACAATTGCTTGGAAAGAAACTTAGCAATACTTTGTTACAAGTGCAACATTTAGATGTGCAGATAAGTGTGTATCAGCCATCTATTTTTATTTACAGAAACCTGTCATCTCTGTTCACACTGTGTAAAACTCTATTGCTTATTTTCAGGCGTCCACATTCAGATGTGTGTGAACAAGTAAGAACATATGTGTAAGCATAAGAGAAAATATTTCCTGTTTCAGAGGTCCCATTAGGATTATCAATACCTGATTATCAAAATATTAAGCAGTGAATGGAAATTGCAAGAAGTATTTTTTGAAACATTCAACAAATGTAAGTTCCTTCCTCAAAACAAATTTCTTGTGTCTCTCTTTTTGCTTCCTCTTTCACTAAAGGATTTAATTCCCTTCATGTGGGAAATGTATCCCAAATTTCTTTAAATGTATAACCTTAAAATGCTGTAACCATATGCTTAAAAAGACATATTAAAAAAAAGAACAAAAGAAAAACCCAAAAACCCTACAAAACCCCTATAAAAATGGTGCTTTATAGCTATATATGTATACATGTATCATATATATATGTATCTTCATATGTACCTATTAACAGTAGGGATAAAAATGAGGACTGAGTTCATTAGATTAGGGAAACCATTGTGTTTCTGTCCATCTTTATTTTTTTATAGTTGTATCATATTTCTAGAACAAGAGTTGTACTAATAGGAAGTAGTTTTGTTTTGCACTGAGACAAAAAAAGAGAAGAACAGAAAAAGATAATCCTAACAGTTTTTACAGAAGGTACTATAATCCAGTGTAACAGTTTAAAAAAAAAAGAAGTAGGAAGGGAACATAACCAAATAAAAGCAGTTTTAAAGGTGTTGTGGGACTGCTCTTTTCTGACAGAATTATCACAAACATTTCTGGGTAAATGCTTTGTTCTCCCTGAGGACAAAATTATTGTCTGCATATTTACATGTACACTCATTTTACTGCTGACTCTGAAAATTAAGCTAGAACTATCTGTAAAAGGAGAATGCATAATAAGTATACAATCCTGAAAATATTCAAGACTGCCTGCATATCAACTACAGGAAATTCATAACATTTTAAAATAACATTTATGAAGAGAAACTGTTCTGAGAATATTCTGTACTTGTGGAACTATTTCTGATAATTTACTTAAGAGATGCTAATTGTTTTTTGTTTAACTGACAAAAAAATATGTATTAGTTTTTTCAGATAAACCTTAGGTGTGATGGCTTGATATAGTTCAAATTTTGTTCTATAAATTTGGCAAGCTACAATGCATAACAATAACCAACATAAAAAGAAAAACTGATTGCTTATAAAATTTTTTTTTACTTTACTGCTGTTGTAGTGATGAAGAATATCTTAATTAGAAAAATATGAATATTACAAAATAATACTATATTTTATTATAAGAAATGAAAATCACATAGAACTATTAAAAAAGGTTTCAAAATATTTTTCTCAGTGAAACATACCATTCCTTTGATATAAATTAATTTTTGAGTGTGCTCTTTTCCACTCTAAGAAACAGAGTATTTTAGTGGAAAATTTTTCACTTTAAGTATTTAATACTTAAAGTATTTTTACTTTAGCCTATGTTATAATTAGTCAGATGACAAAGTCACAGTGTAAAAAATAGTATCTATGCATGAAAAAGAAAACATTTATTGTTTAATGCTTGATAAACCCTGCATTTCATCAAAGTTTATGTCATAGTACATAAAACAATAACTCTCTAATTCTAATTCCACCAAATCCAGAAAAATACTAATTCAAAATAATACAAAAAGCATATATATAAGACTTCTCAAAACAGAATAAAATTTTCTGAAACTTGCTAGAGCATGAGTATCCCTGTGTATTTACAGATGAAGACATGTTTCTACTCATTTGCACATTGCCATCTCAGATAAATGTATTCCTGGTGCACACAGTCACAGTTCAGAATTTTGTTCCTTTTCTCTCAAACTGTCTCATGAAGATTACCATTTTTATTGAAAAAAAACAGAGTTTATGCATATATTAATGACAGAGTTGTGGAAAGTTCCATCTACTTAGAGGACAAGAATGATGACAGCATTTCTGACAGTAGCTTGACTAGCAATCAATTCACATGAGAGTTAGATGACTTTAGAAAGTGATTTTTGACTTCAAGGTCATTTTAGCTGTCATGATGGTTGAACAAGCTGTCTCACTACTTTGACCAATGACTTCTTAAGCTGCAGGTCAAAGTTTGGATTCCAAGGCTTGGACCAGAAACTGTTGCAGTTCTCCCCTCCTCATACACTTGACCCTGCAAAGATACTTCTGTAGTGTGCAAAAGAGGTTCCCAGGAAGCTAGACATATTCTTTGTATTTAGCAAGAGATATTGTAAGCTACTTGAGATGCCAGTCTATGGAATCTAATACCTATCAATAATTGACCCAACTCTGGCAGTGTTCAAATCCAGGCTTGATAAGGCTTCTGTGTCATCAATGAACAGACGAATTTTAAGCTAGCAGTCGCAGTAACACAATACTTAGTCAAATCTTATCATAGGAGTTGATGGTTTCACAATAAGTATGAGATCATTAACATGCACTGGAAAACCTTTTTTAAGCCTTTCCTAAGCAAACCTCTTATGGAAGACATTTAAGTAAAATGAAACAAATAAACCTTGTCCTGTCTTATGAAAGGTACATGTGTGGTGGTTTCAGATTTTAAGTCCAAAAAAACATTACACACATTGCCTCTACAAAAAAGTAAAACCTGATCCTCAAATGGAAATGCTATGACAAAATAATTTGGACTTTATTTCCTGCTTAATGCTATTTTACTGTTTTCCAGCCTAGAGCATTAGGAGATGGCTATTTAATGACATTTCTTCAGTTAGCATTGGCCTTGTAAAAGAATGTCACATATTCTAATACATAAAAAAGTGTTTCTTGCTTTCACTGCCCCCTTGCTTGCTGATCAATCATAGATGTAAATTGATTAAAGGTGGAAAAATTTTATCTGAGTCTCAGAATCTGAAATAAAATATAAAGGGACTGATGCACTGAATACTGTATTGTGATACTTGCCACTTCTATTTCTCCAGGACAGAACTGAAAAGAGGCAAGACCATTTACAGGCAATGTAAAGACCCACAGAGTGCAACTGATGGGGTGGGAACACGGGTGAAAACAATTCTGATGACTGGTCAACCACTAGATCTAAAGAATATCAAACAAGTTTCCTGAACCCCTGATGAGGAACATTTCTACATGATGTGTGTGTGTTTAACCTATTTTGCACTCTACAGGTAATGATAATTACAGTGAACACTCAAGCACAATATCATTCTTTCCCATTCCTTTTTATAAGTCTGCTGTTCAGCTACAGAACAACAAACTCAGATCAGCCATTATATGGGAACAGATATAAATGATTTTCTCAAAGAGCTGACATATCCTCTCATTTAAAGTGTATGAGTTTATGGATTGGTGAACAGTATAACCTCAAGGTGAAAAGATTGAAGCTATTGAAGAGAAGAGTGAATTATAAAGTCAAGAAGAGCTCTCTGGTCTAGTCACACACACTTCCTGCAACTGAATCAAGAAACAGTAGTGGTTGCTCATTTAGGTAAAACTAAATGGTTACATATAAAGATGCTACAATTTTATGTGTAATTTACAGAGAGCAAGACTAACACAGAAAGACTGAATGTCATTACTGTGAGATTTCAGGCTTTGGAAACAGATTGATTTATATGGTCTTAGGTGTTATGGTCAAAGAAGTTTTTCTTAGAACAATCTGCCTCCAGTTTTGAACTGTTATTACAGTTGGTGATCATTATTTCTCTCCACCGAACACTATTTTTTCCTTACAGTGAATAAGCAGTCATAGTGTAGTCATATCCATACTTTACAGAAGCTGTTAGCTCATATGTTGGTACGGTATGAACAACATTTCAGGTCCTTTAAGAAAAAAGTAGTAATACTATGAGGTTATAGTTTGTCTTCTAGAAAGAGGAAAGATAGTGACTTTTTAAGGACAAGGGTTAAGGAGTATCTCCTATAATTTGTCAATGCCATGGGAACATTGTCAAATTTTCTATTCCCTTGGTTTTTGTTCTTTGCTGTGTTGGTGCTGACAGGTTTTTTTAAGACTTGTTCAAACTAATACAGTAAGAAAAAAGCCCAGAGAGCTGTCTATATGTCAGATAGTAGACATTTGGTCTAGCCAAATCAGTAATTTATGATAATATATAAAAATTATAACTGTTTTCCAACTTGATATAGAGTGAAACAATAACTTTCAGAACTGGGAACTCAAATTTCAGAACACATGACAGCTAGTTTATTTTTAAAGTATAGTCAAGAGCACAGCCCTTCATGTGTATTACATAAATAATACAAAAATATGATAAAATTTAATAACCTTTATAAAAACCTGTATATACAATATAGTATTTCTAATAATATCTTTTACTAATATGTACAAATTAATTTTATATATTTTTATTAAATTATAATGTTTACATTCCATGCAATCACAAGAAATACATTTCAGTGCTTCTGCAGTAGTTCTTGTTGTTATCGCTTTTCAAAAATTCTAAAAAATTATGAGACCATAAATAATTCAAACAACCTAAACATAAAAGCATCA
Source organism: Daphoenositta chrysoptera (assembly GCA_013397915.1). Taxonomy (NCBI): domain Eukaryota; kingdom Metazoa; phylum Chordata; class Aves; order Passeriformes; genus Daphoenositta; species Daphoenositta chrysoptera. The sequence goes on along the minus strand of VZRO01007050.1, from coordinate 315,293 downwards.
TAATATGAAGAAGTTATGAAGCTGACTTATCCAAGAGATAAGAAGTATATTAAGAACTGCTTTCAGCGGCACTTCTGCAATCACCAAAGTAATGTAAGGAAAAAGAGATCATATAGCCAAATTTTAATATTAGATTCTCACAGTTTTATAGTATCTGAAATGGTGCACCAAATAACATGGTCCATTTTGTATATGATAGTTTCTCTTTTATTAAAACAAAAAAATGATACCTCTTGAGAAGCCCATGGCTTCTAAATTTCAACTGAAATATAAAGTTCTAGTTCATCTGTATAGATAAAATATTATAATTATGTAAGAAAGATATTGACTTAATGTGGTGAATGCATGAAAAACTTGAGATTTTCATGACCAGCATTGCAAAGTGCTTTCACTTCATTAATAAATAGTAAAGTAGTATGGTATGTACACCTGTTCTACATACTTGAACACTCTGTCCACTCTGGGCAGGAAAGGGAGTGCAACATGACTGACATCCTGTTGCTGTAAGACTATTCAGTTTTGAAAAAAAAAGTCTTCAAAAGGCCCCACTGCACTAAGAGCAACTGCCTGTGAGGATACTCATTGAGATATAAATTTCATTTACAATTCATCCAACAACAGTTCTATTAGGAATAAGGAGAAATTCACAATACCTGGAGTCCCATCAAAATAAAAACAAGGCTTCTGTTAAACTACACATATTTATGTTTTTCCCTTTCTTACAATATTCTCACTTGCCCTGTCTTTATACCTGTACTATATTTTAAAGGGTTGCTGTCAAATAATAAGATTAAGTGACACATTGGAAAAAACAATTTGCTGCGTTTTTTCAGTCAAATTCAACAAATATTGGGTGTATCGAAGCACCAGTCTATTGCTCAGATAAATGAAGAATTCTCCCAAAGCAAAGGTTAGTAGCACAAATCAATAAATTGAAATATGCCTTCTGTCTCTCTGTCAGCACTACAATATTTGTAATTCAGGGAGTATTTACCTTACAGATTTTAAAACCAAAATAAACCTGCAGAATAAGTTGAGCATATAAGAATGTTAAATATCAGGTTTTCAGAAGAGAAAAGTCAGACTACTACATATTTATTTTGAGACATGCTGTGGACCCAGTTATTTCAAAGAAAATGATGCCATTTTTCCGGGTATTTATGTAGTGACATAAAGTTTAACTGATAATTACTTTTTCAAATTATCAGAATATAAATCTTTTTTACCTTCTTAATACTTTTCTTCAGATTTTAAATTTCTGAAGGTGAATTGGAAGAACTATGTAAAAAAGAAGTCTGTGCAACTGTGAGTTGAATTTGCACTAATGACCAGAAGACCTCTTTTAGATGAAGTTGCAGTAGTCAATACAGATACAGCTGAGTCCATAAGCAAATAAAGAATGAACATGCACATGGTTAGAATGCATCCACACTCTATGTACCTTAGTGACCCAGTAATCAGACAAGCAGAACATGGACTCATTTTAACTTGAAATCAAAACTACTTTCGAAATAATAAAAAAAATATTCTAGATAGAAAGTATTATTAGTCAAGTTTTATAAATGTCATCAGTGTATTAGTCAATAGACTGCTTCCTCTGTCATATTCACTTTGGGAATTTCTGAATATGGTTATGGTGCACTAGTGACAGTACAGCTCCGCTGAACTGCAGATTCATATTGTCAAAAAGACATTATAAAAGATCAAGAATTTTTAAATAGTAATGACAATAATAGTCACAAAACCAGCCATGTTTGTGAAACTAAGTGTTTCCAAACACTAGGAAAAAGAGATTAAACATTTATATGAACAACAAAAGAAGACATATAACCCACATTTATGTTTTAAAGGTAACACTCCTTAGTTTTGCTGACAGTTACACTATCTTGTCTTTCCCATCAACTTTTCTAATATTAATTTAAAGCTACTTTTTTTTTTTTTTTTTTCTTTTGGCAATTTCTAGTATTTTGGTCTTAGTGAGATTCTCCATTGTTTCTTCTTTTTATTCAAGTCTCCCCAGTCTATTATGTACTGAGTTGTCTTTTATCTTTAAATTTGAATTGTTCTTTTCTCTCCTTTAGTGTTATACTGTGCACCCAAAAACCCTAGAAAGACCAGCTGTATTTGTTCTTTAGACTCTGGTTTGATGCAAAAGCTAAACTAGACTACATAAACAAAGGTGTTAGAATTAAAAACCAGCTTACATAAAATGCAAGAACTAAACTCTCAAAGATAAATACACATTCAGCAGGAAAAAGACAAATAATAAAAAGAGTCCAAAAAAGAAAAATAATGAAGAAAAATGATACAATTATTTCTTAAAAACACTTAAGCATTCTCAAAAAAAAAAGTGAAACTAAATATGTTTTGACTGAACCAGTCTGTATTGGATGCAGGTTTTGGTGTTTTGGGTGTCACTTCCATCAATCCACCATAAGTAATTTCAAAGACACAAGAAGCAATCTCGCTGAGGGGAACTGCACAAGACAGAAAATTTCTGAGTAAGAGCCTAACTCATAGAAAACAACTATACATGAAGCCAGAACAGTCATTAAAGACTGTGTTCTTTCAAAAGTGGCTAGTTACTTAAAAGAAGGAAATACACTTGTCTGGATTGGCACATCATACATGTAAATCAACTTTCACGATAGTTGGACCATGTCTACTAGCTCCATCATTGACCAATTAGAAGCAAAGTGCAGGACGGACTCTTGAAAATACTGACTGATAATTTAGAAAAGATAGTGAAAACAGACAATGGGGCAAGCAACAAGACAAGAGGAACATGAGAAACCTAATTTCACAGAAGCCCAGAGTTGTAACAGGAGCCTCTGGAGATCATCCAGTCCAGTGTCCCTGATAAGGCAGCGTCACCCAGAGCAAGTGACACAGGAATGCATTCAGGTGGGGTTTGAATTTCTCCAGAGAAGAAGGGAGACTCCATGACCTTCCCGGGCAGCCTGTCCCAGTGCTCTGCCACCATTAATGTAAACAAGTTCTTCCTCGTGTTAAGGTGGAAACAGTGTTTTATTTATGGCTTTTGCTCCTCCTTCTGTCACTGGGCACCACTGAAGAGTTTGGCACCATCCTCCTAACACCCGCCATTGAGATATTTATATGTATTGATGAGATTCCCCTCTCAGTCTGCTCTGCTGGAGCCTCTCCAGTAACTGCTTATGTCTCTTGTACCAAGGGGCTCAGAAGCAAACACAGTACTCCAGATGTGGCTTTTTGTAAGTGCTTATGACTGTGAATATCTTGTTTTCCTGTACAATCCTAATTTCATCTAGAATATGAAAAACTAAAATTATTCCAGTTTTTGCATCTTTGATGTTTGACTACTGTGAACTGCAGTGAACCACTACAATTCTCATATCCATAAATTATTAAAAATAAAAAAAAATCAATTTTGACAGTTTGGTGTGATGCAAGAACAATAAAGGAAATAAATATTGATTCCAGTTCTAATAAAAGCTTCACTTTTGAATTTTTTGAATGGGGATGAAATTGAAATGTTAAAATTTTCAGAATGGATAGAGCTTTCTACTAATTTCTTCATCTAATAGGTCTGACAACATATATTCCTCTCTTTAAGAAGACTTGATGGGACATATAAACAGATTGTTAATGCCTCAATAAAATCACTGGATTTAATCCTGAAGTCTAACTTGATGAACTCAAATTGGTATTGATATTTGCTGAGTGAATCCATAACTTTCCATTATGTAAAAATCAATCCCAATTTTCCATGACAGCGACAAATTTGTATAAAAGCTTGAGAGTTTCTTATAGAGATCAAAACTTCATTTTATTCATTTAAACAAACTCCAAAGAGAAGCAGGGGAAGAAGGAAAGAAGTAAGCAACTGTAGATTTCAAGTCCTGAAGTCATCCACAAAATCTCAAGTTTTGGAGAAAGGATAGTACAAGCAAGTTACATTTACAAAAAGATATCTTTCTCTGGATTTAATCACATTCACATTCTAGTTTCCTATAGTTAAAAAAAAAAAAAAAAGGTCAGTTTTTGAAGGCAAAATATAATATGCCTGAAAAACTCTAGCTGAGCAGCTAGAACCAGTGCATTTGGTTAAGTACAATTACACTTCATACTTTATTTGTTCTCTCTACAGGCTGATGTCTTTTATGTTAAAGAACAGAAGTGCCATTTGTGTACATTATTGAGAAATACCTGGATCCTGCTTTGTTTATTCCCTTTTTTCTCAAACTCTTTTATAGGATTATGCAGGTATGGAAGTGCAGACCAGCATTTCACAATGCCTAGGGGAATATTAGAAAAAATTTCCCTTTGAGTGCAGGTGTTAGAAGGAGCTTGAAAGAATACAGGAGAATGTTCTACAGTTGCAAGCAAACTTTCTTTATACCAGGGGCCAGAGTTTTATTGTAGCATGAGTTTTAGAATGCTGGTAATGGGTACAGGCCAGTAACATCATTCAGTTGAAAAATGCATGTCTGTGTTGATATCAAAAGGATGACATCAGACCATAACACTGTCTGGATGAATCTCTAACAGAATTATTTTGAGTGCTGCCTTTGTGCTGTGTCAATCTCTGATAATGAATTTTTTTTCCTCTGTTTAATCTAGCATGAATTTTTTGATATTTCAGGTTTTATTGAAAACTAAGGGTTTCCTGTCTTGATGGGTACAAATGGAATTTTGATAATTGATCTTAAGATCATATATTGGTTGGAAATCCAAAATGCTATAAAATAATACTTTATTTTATTATACAAAATAAAGATCAAAAAGTCTGTGTGGTGGGTACTTACCGATGTAAGTCAAGGCAAAAACTGGGTTGTGATTTATTGTGAAAAGAATGCCTAACCAGACCATGTAAATGTCTGCACTCATTGCCTTTTTTGTCCAAGGGAAGAGTATGGCAGATAATGCGGGATTAAGTCACAAATCCTAAATCCTAATTAAGACATAAATCTTAGCATAAATCATAGATCTAAAATAAAGCTTCAGCTGGAGCTAGGGCAGCTGTGGATGACTCTGAATGTCACTGAACCAGCCAAGAGGAGTAGGAAGATTGTCATCAAGCAACTGACTTTCTCCAAGGATCTAAAACAATTGACTTTCTCCAAGGATCCTCATCTGAATTCTATTTCATTTAATGCATTTCACAATTAAGTGGACTAATAATGGAAGATTTGTTTATAAAAAAATATTAAATCAAATGAAAAAATCATGTCATAAAGAGAACATTAAATCCAATTTATTACTGACAATAATTAAACATTAAGTAACTTCCTAAAATTATATTTAGATCAATATGATGTAAGAACGTAAAAACATGCCTGTATTGGGTCAAGATCAGCCACGTACCTTGACACTCTCTCTACCCTTGGCACAAGAATATTTTTAAGATCCTTCTCAGATTTCAGCGCTAGAAGGAACATGAAAAAGGCAAGAGCCATTTTCTTAACTTTGTTGGCAACACTCTCTGGGTGCCTGAATATCTTCTGCTTTCTTCTATTCATTGGGAGAGGATTTTTCTTTGTTAGTATAAAAATGTGTTTCTTATTTACCCAGTTGCTACCTCTCTGGAGCAGCAAATTCAGCTAGCTTTTACAGTACCCACCTCAGCTTCAAGATGCTAGGAAACTTTCAGGACTATGCATGAATGCAGCCTCAGTGTGTGTTTTGTGGACTGGAGTCCACAAGAGTGTAGTGGACTCCACTGGAGTGGAGTATGAAAAAATGATGTTAGTTTTCTGATGGGAAGAAAATAGACTTGGCTTATTTCTGGCAGCCACTGAGGGAATTGGCTACTGAAGGGAACAAGCAGGAAGGACAAGTTTTACATGTTTTTGGAACCATAATAATCTGACTGAACCTGCAGTATTTGTGAGAGCTGTGGAACTAAAGATTCTCAGTCTATGAACTTCCTGAGTGGAATTTGTTACTAAATTACATTCATAAAAGATATGCTTTTAATTACCATAGCTTTAAATCATCCTTTGTTGCTGAATCAAACATGAATACACTGACAACTTAGAGATGCTAAATCTGCTGAACTGTCTTATACATAAATTTGCATTCATCTTCCAACCATTTTTTAAATAATTCTGAATTTTGTAGGAATATCTTATGAAAAGAGAAACCATCTGAAAATGAGTTAATGAAAGATTCAAATCATTTTCCAAGAAGGGAGGTGATGATATAAAAAGCCATCAGGGAACAGCAACACTTGCATCTCTATTTGTTTATTCTTTACCAAAGCTCACTTGATTTAGATGCACCATCCATACTTATGCAGCTTTTTGCTCATTCATTTGTTCATTCACTACCAACAAGGGGCAGATTCTCCTGAACTGAATATGTGGTACAAGTGCTGAAATTTCTTTTGCATGCATTCACTTGACTGGAAATGTATGCATATGTGCAATATAAAATTTAATGATCATGCTAAATATTTAAGTGTTAGCAAAATGCACCAACACCTGCCTCCTTCCACATAGTACTTGATGGCTTACATATTGCAATTCTTGTGTTTCCTAAAGCATATTTATAAGTAGTTTTTAATCACAAAGTAAAATTGAGCAATGATCACTTGAGCATTTGAAGTAGCTGGCCCTGTTTTGCTGTCATTGAATTTATATAACCATTCCTGGTTTATTCTAATGTGACAGTAGTAGCAGACCAATTCTCTTTCATGGTTTCCTCTTTTCTTTTCAGAGCTATAAGTGCCTTAGAATAAAGTAACTTGCTTTATCTTAGATGGAATACATACAACTGTACAGAACAATTTAACAAATAATTACTAAATGTCTATATTAATCTATGGGTGCTAATTGCAATCACTTATTGAGAAGCATCTGCTAAAAGGCAAGTCCTTTTAAGGTAGATCAATTAAAATGTGGTGTTTGCCAGTCTTATCAACTAGTATGAAAATATTTTTTATAATATACATTGCATCTCTTGCAGCATTAATTTATCTTGAAAAGCATTTAGCAAATGACTGCTTAGGACTATCTAAGACAATGAAATTAAAGAATTATAGAATATTTTGGGTTGGAAGGATAATTTAAGATCTTCTAGTCCAATCTCCCCTGCACTGTACAGGGACATCTTCAACTAGACCAGGTTGCTCAGAGCCCTGTCTAGTCTGACCTTGAATGTTTCCAGGAATGGGATCGTCCCTAAGCAACCTGTTCCAGTGTTTCACCATCCTCATTGGCAAAACTCCTTTATATCTTGTCTCAATCTACCCTCTTTTAGTTTAAAACCATTACCTCTTGTCCCATCACTACGGACCCTATTAAAACACTGTGCTAACCTTTCTTGAAAGCCCCCTTTGAATACTGAATGATAAGGTCTTCATGGAGCCTTCTCTCCTCCACTATGAACAACTACAATTCTCTCATTGTTTCCTCATAGGAAAGTTGCTCTATTCCTATGATTGTGTATGTGGCTCTCCTACAGACCCACTCCAACAGGCTGATGTCTTTCCTGTACTGAAGACTCCCAAGCTGGAAACAGCCCTTCACTTGGGAGGTCTCACCAAAAGAGAGCAGAGGAGTCGGATCATATCCCTCGATCTGTTGGCCACATTCCTTTGGCAGAGGCCAGGATAAGTTTGGCTCTCTGGACTGCAAGCACAGATTCCTGGGTTGTGTCCAGCTTTTCATTGACCAGTACCTGAATTCTGCTCTCAGTCCTCTCACACTTTGTCTTACTGATTTTCATAAGGTTCACATGGGCCCAGTCCTTGAGAGATCATTATGCAGGTCACTCCAGAGGGTGTCTGAACCCTCACCACTGTCAACCACATCGCTCAACTTGGTGGTTCTGAGTGCTCACTCAATCCCCTTGTCTAGGTCATAAATGAAGACATTAAACAGTATTGGTGCCTGTGCAGAGCCCTGATGAACGTCACTTATCACTGATGTCCTTCTGGACAATGAGCATTGACCACTACTCTCTGAATGCAGCCATCCTTGAATGGCTCATCCATGAATTCCTCATCCACTGAACAGTCCATTCTTTGAAGCCATATCTTTCCAATTTAGAGAGATGGGTGTTGTCAGGACTGTGCCAAAGGCCTCACAGAAGTCCAGTTTGATGATATGCATACCTCTTTGTTCACTGATGTAACCACTCCATCATAGAAGGTTACAAGTTTGGTCAGACAGGTATTGCCCTCGGTGAAGTTGGGCTGATTGTCCCAAATCCACTCCCTGTCCTCTATGTGCCTTAATATAGCTCCTAGTAGGATCTGTTCCATGCCCTTCTCAGGCACTGACAGGCCTGTAGTTCCCAGGGTCCTCATTTTTTCACTTTTTAAAAATAGACATAATATTGCCCTTTTTTCAGTTATGGGGCAGTTCATCTGCATGCCATGGCTTTTGAAATAGCATTAAGAGTGGGTTGGCAACTACATCAACCAGCTCCCTCAGGACTCTGGGATGCATCTCATTGGGTCCCACAGAGTTATGTACATTCAGATTCCTCAGGTGATCCTGAGCTCGATCTTATAGTGGGAGGGACTTTGCTCCTCCAGTCTCCAATTCATGATCCATACACCCGAGAGATGTGAGAAGAGAGGTTGACAGTGAAGCCTGAGTCAAAATGTTGTCAAGTGCTGCCATGACCTTCAGCCTTCTCCTCCTCTTTTTTTACCAGTTTGCCAGTTTTGGTCATCAAGCGGGTTATGCTCTTCTTTAAACGTCTGTGGATGACATACCTGTAGACCTCCTGCTTATTGTTGGTATCCCTTGCCACACTTTGGCCTTCCTGACCCCATCCTTACACAACACGAAAATTCTCCCTATACTCTTCCCAAGATATCTATAAATCTCTGCTTCCACTCTGAAATGCCTGTTCATTTTCTTTTTGTCGTTTAGTTTGACCAGAAGGTCTCAGCTCAGACTGCCAGTGTCCTTTACTGCCTTCTTACACCTGGTCATAGAGAACTCCTGAGTGCTGTGTTATAGCTCAGTTCTGCTCCCTTGTTGCTGAGGGCAGTTTCCCAGGGGTCCTATTGGATAACTCCTTGAGTAGCTGGAATGATATCATCCTTATCCTTTTAGCAGCTGTCATATAGGATATATCAGAAAATTATGATAATTGATATGAAATTTACATTTATTTAGTAAGACTTCATTCAAGGTTGAGAGAATTATAGTAACTTAAAACTCTTGATAACAAGGAAATTTATTTGACACAGTGACACTCTTCACCCATAAGCTCTCAAAGAGAGAAATTAATTTTTCAATCTTCACATTAAAGTATTTTGCAAAATTAATACATTGTTTATATAGTTTCAATAAGTAGAAACAATCACAAAAATATTAGAAAAGACTCTAGGAAAACAATATCACCTTTGGAGACTAACAGAGCCTACTCATTCAGTCTTGTTTTGTAAGGAGGGATAGGAAGTTTAGAGGAGGGTGGTCCTAGGCATTAGCAGTATGAAACTTAGGCCTTACTAGTTTCTCTGCTATTACACAGATGGGATTTCCTGCTAGTTTAACTCCCTTATTTACTTCTCCATTAATTTCATGGTGCCTGGATGTGTTCTGGAAAGGGATGCACTTCTACCATGAATTCTTGGCAGAACTTCTGTAGGGTTCTACTTCTGCCTCTCAGTCACTTTCACTGTGTACAAATATGATGGAAAGTGGGCAAGGGCACAGTTATTTAGCCTGACATTTCTTGGAGCTGCTTACCGAAGGTGAAATCCTAACCCAAAGAAGTTAACTTTCAGTTTAACTATTCTCTGATTAACTGATTTGACCATGAGTATCTGTTTGTGAGCAGTTTGTTCTGAAAAAAATCATGCTTTTATATTCTCATACTCTTGCTGATACCAACTGATACTCAACAAAGTTTATTTGGCAGCCTTGGAATACAAAATAATATACTGGGAAAATAGTTACATATTAAAAAAAAAAATATTAATATTACCGGGGATTAAAAAGTTAATAATAATAATTATTGGTAATATTAGTAGGGGTTTAAATATATAAATGCCACTACAGAGGTCATCATTGTACATGTTTGGCATTAGCAAGTTATGGGAATATTCATCTATAAAACCAATAAATAAAATTAATCAAAAAAAAAAAAAGAGGGCTACTACTTTGAAAAAAATTATCATTATAAAATAATAATAAAAACCAAGTAATTTCACCTCCTTTTTAATGCTTATTTTAATTTGGGTCGGTCGTATTGATATTTAAGATGTGAATTTGACAATGTAAAGTCATATCCCTATATATACAGAAAATACTTTAAAAGAACAAGATACAATATCAAAGGTAAAATCTAAAAACACCTACAAATGTTGTTTTACACTCAAGATAGGTAAACCCCCTAGAATAGCATTGATATGAGTGTGTAGTAATTGTATAAGTATTTACTTTGACTTTCCACACACCTGTAGCACTGCTGGGATGTAGTTCAAACTTTGTTTCCATTAATGAAAAAATTTCTGTCATCCACAGAGGTCCTGTGCAATAAGGAAAATGAAGGTTCTCTAAAAGCTTAGAATTCTGTTGTGCTGCTGCTGCTGCTGGTGGTTCCTAATTTTACTACAGGAACAGTTCTTCAATGCTTCAGCTCATTACAGAGACAAATATCACTCAGTGACAGGCAACTTTTCATTCTAACGTGCTTATGCCACGGATGTCTGTGCTTCAGAGATATTCTGTTTTGCACCTGAAATTACTTTCTGTGTTACAGCTATGAAGTGTGATTAAAAAAAAAGATACTGCAATTTAGATAAACCCCACTAAATGGCTCAACTGAAACAAAGCTGAAAATGAAGGTATAAATGGCTGAAGTGATTAAGACTGTCAAGTTCTCCTGGGTCCTGTTAGAGAATGAAATAGCTGATGGATTATTATTTATCCCTGAATGTGAGTTTTGGGGATTTAATTAAAGATGTTCTATTATATTTTTCAAAGCCTATTTGAGGCTGTGAATCAAGACCTGCAATAACAGAATGTGGCATTGTTAATGGAAAAAATGAATAACTAGAAACTTCAGGAATGTCCATCTTTTAAACTCTTTAATTTGGCGGCTTGATTTTTTCCCTTTATATGAGTCAAAGAACCAGATGATTTCAAGAATGTCAGATTTTTTGTGAAAAGTGAATATTTGCTAGCTATTATAAATACTGCTTTGCTCACTGATCATTATTGTTACTGTAAAAAAGGAAGTATATAAATGTATCTTAAAATAAAAAGAGAAGATACCCTTACAATACACACAGGATCAATGGTTGCAAATAGAATCACAAAAGAAAGCTATTAATAAAAAGATAAATTTCCTGAAAAACTTAGTATTTCCATTAATAAAGTTCTTCGGCATAAATGAAAAATATAAGTACAAGCACAGCCATGGAACATCATTTCAAGAGGAGAATGGACCACATATTCCAGTGAAGTAGAAATAGAAATAAGAGTTTTGACTAAGTTTGCAGATCACAAATGATAGTTTTCTCAGTGTTTATGTACACAGTAATCAGGGGGAAAAAATAGTGGAATATAGTTGAAATACAATGGCAAGCTCTCCTCATCTAGCTTAGCTAAACTAAGCCAAAAAAGACAAAGCCAACCAGCACTCAGTGTAAAATGTGGTGACCTGATTAGACGCCAGAGGAGACTAGGTTAATTATTGCTATATCAGACAGAAAGTTAAACCTCCAACTGCAGCTCTTTCAGTGATGCAAGAGGACTAGGGGATGTTTGTCTTTTTGAGAGGTCTGTAGCTGTATAAACAAAGGAATAAAACAACAGTTTTACTTTTAGGAGAATACTGTAACACTGTTCTGTTCCATGAAAGAGGGCAAGGAGGTAAACTGAGAAGAAAAAAAAATCATTATATAAAAGTGCCACGTGAGGGAGCCTAGTTGAACCACGTAGATTTTTTGTGAAAAACAGATAGGCCATTGTCATCTATCAGTTATAAGAAGGTGAGCAAGGGAAGATAGTGTGGCCTAAAAACTGAAGAGTCTCTTTTTCCACTGGCTCATACTTTTTCTATTTCCACTAGGACAGTAGTCAGAATTCATTTTCCCTCATGCCATGACCTTTTATGGAGGGATCATTGACATGGGGCAAACTCATGCCATGACCTTTTTTGGAGGGATCATTTACGTGGGGCAAAAGTACCTGGAGTTTTTTCATGAGTCACAGGGAGACAATCAAGAATTGATCTCCACCGAGTATTTGCTTTTGTTGAGCAACTGTTACAGCTCCCAAAAGTCTGTGTCAAGACTACACTACATTGCAGACAAATTTAGTTAAAGAGGTGAATTTAATATCTGCAAATCTTTCTTATCAATTTGAAGGCCGGCTTGGCTAAAATGAATCTCACCTCAGAACCTGAGCTGTGAATCTGGTGCTTAGGACGAGCTGTTTATGTATGTGTATGTATGTATTCAAAAGTAGACAGCCACAAACAAATGTGTGTAGTTGATGATGTTTTTTTTTTTTTTAATGAACTCTCTAAAGGATATCTATATAGAAATTCTTTTTGACCACTTCAAATTTTTTCAAACACTTTGGGCTGATGGACGTGGTCACATTTGATAATGCTTACCAACATGCAGGTGTTGAGTAAACCACCAAAAAACTTTATCACCTGTTTTGCACACGTTTTAAATTATTTTTTTTAATAAAAAATAGTTTTGAGCTACAGTCTTATAATATGTAAAAACTTTACATTATAAACATGGTATTTTGGGAAAAAAAATTTTAAAAAAAGTACAGCGGAGAAATTCTGTACGTACCGAAAGTTTTAAACAAACTTAAATTATGTAGGAATAATTATTTGTCTAAAAACACAAAAAGAAACGAACAAAATGTGTTGTATTATATTACTGTAACCAGTTTTCAAAAGAAAAATTAACTATATTGACAACCTTGGAAATAAGGGAAAATGCAAATAAGCCATATGTAGGCCTTTATCCAGCAAAATATCCCAGTACACCAAGAGTCAAGATTCTTGGGACTGCAAGGAAGGTGCACAGAAAGCTCACTACCTTGGACCTCAGGAGAGAAGACTTTAGCCTCTTCAGGGATCTGCTTGGTAGAATACTGTGACATATAGCCTTGGAGGGAGGAAGGGCCCAAGAAGGATGGTAAATATTCAAGAATCACCTCTACAAGCTCAGAAATGATTCATCCAAGCAAAAAGGAAGTCAAGCAAAAATAGCAGGAGGCCTGCATGAATTAACAAGGAGATTCTGGACAAACTAAGACACAAAACTGAAACCTGCAGGGGGTGGAAACAAGGACACATACTCTGGGAGGAGTACAAAGAAACTGTCCAAGCTGCCAGGGATCAGGTTAGGAAAGCTAAAACTCTGATAGAATTAAATCTGACCAGTGATGGCAACAAGAAAAGATTCTAGTAGATACATTGGTGATAAAAGTAAGACTAGGGAAAATGTGGGTTTTGCCTGGAAGAAATTTAGAGATCTGGTTACCCACAAGGTGGAGAAGACTGAGGTACCTAATTACTTATTTGCCTTGGTGTTCACTGTCAGGTGCTCCAGATGCAGTGTCCAAGAGGCACAAGCAGGGAATGGAGAGTGAAGAGCAGCCCATTGTAGGATAAGATCAGGTTCGACACCCTCTAGGGAACCTGAAAGTGCACAGGTCCATTGGACCTGATTAGATGCATCTGTAAGTCTTGAGGAAACTGACAGATGAAGTTGCTATGCTACTGTTGACCATATTTGAGAAATTGTGATAGTCAGATGAAGTTCCCAAGGACTGAAAAAGGAGAAGGATAACATCCATTTTTAAGAAGGTAAGAAGGGAAGACCTGAGGAAGCACAGGCTGGTCAGTCTCACTTCTGTGCTTGGCAAGATCATGGAACAGATCCTTCTGGAATTTATTCTAAGGTACATGGAAAATAAGGAGGTGATTGGTGACAGCCAACCAGGCTTCACTAAGAGTAAATCACGCTTGAAAAATTTGGGAAAAGCAACTGACATAATCTACTGGTACTTGTTCAAAGTACATGACACTGTCCCACACAACCTCTTAGTCTCTAAATTGGTGAGTCAGGGGTTTTACAGATACACAGCTCAGTGAACAAGGAATTGGTTGGATGGGTGCACTCAGACTTGTGTCCAACTGCTTGGTATTCAAGTGGACACCAGTGGTGTTCCTCAGGTGCTAGTGTTGGGGCACCGTTTAACATTTTTATTGGTGACATGGGCAGTGGTATTGAGTGTACCTTCAGAAATTTTTCCGATGACACTGACACACTGAAGGGAAGGGATGCCATTCAGAGGGATTGAGACGCTTGAGAATGGCCCATGGGAACCTCAGGAATCTCAAAAAGGCTGAGTGGAACATCTTGTTACTGAGTCTGGGCAATCCTAAACAGAAATGCAGGCTAGTCAAGGAATGGGTTGAGAGCAGCCCTAAAGAGAAGGAGGCAGGACTGTTGGTTGATGGGAAGCTTGATATGATCCAGCAATATGTGTTTACAACCCAGAAACACAAAAAATCCTGGGCTGCATCAAAAGAAGGTTGGCCAGCTGGTTACAGAGGTGATTCTTTCCTTCTACTCTGCTCTTGTGAGACCCCCACCAGAAGTACTGTTTACAGCTCTAGAGCTCCCAACACAAGAAGGACATGGACATGTTGTAGAAGATTTAGAGGAGGGCTACAAAGATGATCAAAGGGCTGGAACAGTCTGGAGAACAGAAGGTTCTGGGGAGACATTTCTAGAGCCTTCTAGTATCTAAAGGGGCCTACAGGAAAGATGGAGAGGGACATTTTGCAACGACATGTACTTATAGGACAAGGAGGAATGACTTTAAACTGGAAGAGGTTAGATCTAGATTAGCAATAAGGAAAGAATTCTTCACTATGAGAATTGCGAAGTCCTGGAACAAGACTCCCAGAGAAGCTGTGGACCCTCCATCCCTGGAAAAGCTGAAAGCCAGGTTGGGTGGTATTTTGAGAAACCTGGTCTAACGGAAGGCATCCCTGCCTGTGGCAGGGTGGTTAGACTAGATGATCCTTAAGGGTCCCTTCCAACTTGAACCACGCTGTGATTCTAAGTAAAAACTAAGCAACACTTCAAGGAAGCATGGTTGGGAGCTTTAAATCAGAGAAAGTTTTCATGTCAATTTAAATTAGGTTGATGTGTCTTATTTTTCTTGCACCACAACCTAATGTAAAAGAAAACATATGAAGACATGATAGTCCTGTAAGTGTCTTAATAATGAAGAGTCACAGGATTGAGCTTGCTGTGACCCAGGTGTCTTTGTACTGATGTAGCAAGGACGCAAGGGCCAAATGACTGTTGTGGAATGGGTTGAAAGTCCAGCTCTGTATGTGGAGTGGCTGGACAAGTCCTGAGGATCACTGGAAATAAACTAGAAAGGCTGCTGATTTAGTAATTTAAATTATATTATTAATAAGACATTTATATGTGAAATTAAACAACAAAAATTGAGGAACTAAATTTGAACGGCACATTAATAGACAATTATGTTAGTGTTTGGTAATCTGACCAATAATTGAGTTTTAATTCATAGAATCATAGAACCATAGAATCATTCAGGTTGGAAAGTTCTTTAAGATCATCAAGTCCAAACATCAACCTAGCATCACCAGTATATTCACCAACCACTAAGACATGTGTCCAAGTGCCATATCCACATGATTTTTCAACACATCCAGAGATGGTGACTCTACAACTTCCCTGCACTTTACAACCCTTTCTGTGAAGATTTTTTTCCTAATATCTAATCAAAACTTCCCCTGGCACAATTTGAGGCCATTTCTTCTTATTTTGTCTCTTTTTACCTGGGGAAAAAGACTGACCCCTACCTTACTACAACGTTGTTTGAGGTAGTTGTAGAGAGCAATAATATCAAACTCCTTTTCTCCAGGATCCCTCAGCCATTAACCATAAGGATTCTGCTCCAGCCCCTTCACCAGCTTCATTGTCCTTCTCTGGACTGTTATTATAACAATATTGTTAAAATTTTTTGTCAGCAAGTGTTAGCTCAACTCACAATAAGTTCATGTTTCATAATATATTTTGCCAATGAAAAGATTTAAAATGTAACTAGATGTAGGTATAAGAAGCAGATGGAATTGGAAAGCACTGCCAACTACTGCACCAAAGAAAGGTGCTGATAAATAGCAAACTCAGTATCAGGTCCTCAAGTGCATTTCTTTTCGCTCCAGGGGTTTGTATACCTGGGCTCAGGGCCAGCTTAAATAATAATGCAGGTGTTTAGCCTTGAAAAGAGCTCTCAGAAGAAAAATCTCTGCTAAGAAGCTGTGCTGATCCCTTGCTCTTCTAGTCCTTTGACTGGGAACTACTTTAAAGGGGAGGCTCCTGTACTTGCTCCCAGCTAGAGGGAGGGCCCTCTGTTCATGGGTGTCAGTTCCTGGCCTTGGCACCGCTCATCCAGAATCTGAGGCTGATCCAAGGGCTTGTCCTGCCTCGTCACTGTGGACATGCCCCAGGATTAGGAGGCTGCAAGTGATCCTGGTCACCATTATGGACCAGCTCATCTGGCCTTGGCCATGTGTATTGGCATCTGCCCTGCCTGGCTCACATCATCCTGTGGCAATTGGTTGACCCTGCTTTTCAGAGCTGTGGGTTTTGTTGCTCCTTTCTGGAACTCAGTCGAATAAAGGAAACCAGGAGATGGAAACTGCTTGCCTCTCCCAAAGCATGTAGTAAGATGTATGCTACTTGAAAAGCTCTCTGAAAAATTTGGGGTTTAGTTAGGGGTGAACACGCATAAGCTCTTTTATTTTCTATTTACAGTGCCTCTTGTTTCTAAGTAACTTTGCAACATTTTAATAACCAACTCATTTTTAGGAAGTTGGGTTAAGCCCTTTAGTAGTCTGGAAGAAAAATATTTACAGATGCCAAAATCTTATGATTTATAGTGACCTCTGACACTCAGAGGTTCATTCTCTCAGATAAATAAGATAAAGACACCAATTCTGCCAAAACCGATACAGCTTTGTTGGGGCAAAACACTCTGAAGTCTAATGTGTACTGTTTATTGAGAGTGGTATTATTAGAATTGTTTCCACAATCTTTTTTAGGCCTCACACAAGTTTGGCAATCTGCTTTAGGCAGCATCAGAAGCAATCTTGAATGCAGACTATAATCCAATACATGATAGATAGATAAAGATAGGTTAGTTGCTGTGTAAGTTTTTCCCTTCACACACTCTCTTGAAACTTCAGATTTAACCTTGCAATAAATGTGAAGAGAAACTCTAGAAATTTTCAGCTAAATTTTAATAATCCTTCATGACTATATATTCTGAATGCTAATAAAACCCTGATGAACTGAAACAGTGTTTTCAAAACTAGATAACATAATAAAATAAATAAATAGAAACAACAGAATTATAAATAAATGAATAAATAAATATTTAATTCAAACTGTAACAAAAACAGTTCCAGAGAAGATTAACCATTCTATTATGCATAGACCAACCACGTAGTCATGTTAATGTATAGGAGGTTAATGCATAGAGCTGAGGCTTCTAACTCATCAGAAGAATTTTTGCACTTCTAGGTATAGGGAATTAAGTACAGGAATTTACAGAGAATTTAAAAAGAGAGCAAAACAATGCAAAGAAAAGAACAACAAAAACTCAAAATTACAAACAACAAAACCCAAGAATCCCAAAGATACAGAAAACACTATATACTGCACCATGCAACCAGTATTTCACGTCTTATTCATTATTTAGAGAAATATGAAAGATGCATCAATGGAAAAAGTAAGTATGCATAAAATTATGGTCTTTGTATGCAATTTTATATTTTATTTTTCTTTTAGAATTGTGGTGAAACCAACACGTTACCAAAAAATCCTAGAATTGGCAAAAACAAGATATTTTGATGGAAAGAGGCATGAAACAAAGTCTGATACTGGATCAGATGAATTATAACAATATTTGGTAGATGTATTCCCCTCACCTTCTTTTGAATGTTTATCCTAGAAGGAAGTGTAACACATTCGTTGTCTCAAAAAATTTTGTTAGGGGTTATATTTCTCATTCTGGTGATTCTAAGGGCATTGCTTTTTCAAAAGACTAAGTTATTTTGATTAGAAAGAGAAAACATAACTAAAAATTGGTAAACTTACAAGATAATTAATTTCTTCCCATTTCAGTTTATCCTTCTGTTAATCATCAGTCTCTAGTGGTCATATTAGATTAGTAAGACATGATTCCAAGGGAAGTTTTCTCCAACATGAAAATATTTTGTTATTTTTTATAATACTACCTTGCAAATACAATTTAAATCCTCAAAATCACCATAGCTGTAAGTTTATAGGTAGCATAAAAATGGCAACTAAATTCTCAAATTAACTATTCAAATGTTCATTATTCTCCTTCAGGTAGAACTCTCAGAAGCACTCAAAACTAACTTAATGCTGCTTCACTGAGCATCAGGATGCCTCCATGGGAGCAGTGTCAAAGAAGACTTAAGCACTCGTGCTAAATCTACTCCACAACTTATTAGAAAATATTTTGCTGAAACACACAGTGAGCTCAAAGCTCTGTGCTTTGAGAAATGGTTCAAAAACTTCTCAGCCCTAGGGAACCTTTCTAATCATCTTGTCTGAACTTCTACATACCCCCAAAGAATTTGTTTCATTACTTCCTGTATCAAGCTATTGTCTTCCAGTTAAGGTATAGAAATTTATTTATAAACTCCCCTGGTCTTGGTCAAAAGGCTGGTTTTTGGTACAGTATGCCCCATTCCTTAGCAAACACTTCCATGATAGAATTTCCCAAGAGATTTCCTGATAAGTTAATTGTTTTCATCTAAGTCTTTCTCTGTTAGACTCTTTCTCTAAATCAAAAATTAAGGGACTTTTTCCTGAACACTCCAGATACAAACCTTTTTTTACTGAAGGTAATGCTACAAAACACTTAGAAAAATTTTTATTAGCATTTTGTTAGTTTATAACACATTTTTCATAATATATAAAAATAAAAGAGTTTAGTACTGCTACATCATTTCAGATAACACTGTTTTAGAAATCTTGCTGGCTTATAGTGTTACATAATATTATTCCTCATAAAGCATGAGGGGTCTCATGAAAGCCTGAATCATTATTAATGACAAAAACAGCAAGAAGGAGTTGTTTCTTATTTCACTGATGAACAGAAACACTCCTGATGTTGATAACTACACCCTCACTTTTGTTTAAAAACAAAATACCAATTTTTTTTTTTTTTTATGTCCTAGTATTCATGTATATTTGAAGCATACATTAATGGAGAATAGAATTCTTGTAAAAACCAAAAAAAAAAAAAGGTAATTAAAAATATACTAGTCCAAGCTGCTTTTCTAAAAATGCCAAATTTTTCACAATGGCAAGTACATGAATTCTTAGAAAGGTGGAAGAGAAATTTGGGTACATCATTAATCAATAGTGAGGTGGACAAGTCTTGTATGACACACTACTCTTTTTATATGAATATTTCATTAAAATATTGCATGCAAAGATTTACTTTATGAAACAAGACAAGTTGCAAAGTCAGGGAAGCAAGTTTAAGAATGCCATTATGTATTTATTTTAAAGTAACCTTTGCATGAGACAGAGTATCCTTTTTAAACCAGCTCTATAATTGGAGAAAAAAAAAATACACCTTTTACCCAGATATTCAGAAGCTTGTTTATTTTTCTGAAAGTATATTCAGGGATGAAAAGACTTGCAATTAATTATATCCAGCTGTTATCTGTTGAGCAATTATTCAGTATTTTCCAGTATATTATTCACTGCCCTTTGTTACTGAAAATTATTCAAATTTTTCTCTGAAGGCAGAATAATTAACTATCCTGTGGAATTTTCTGAGGGTTTTTTCTTTGTAAGATCCTAGATCTTTACTATTATTAATTAGCAGCTCTTCAGAATAATCTAATGAGATGAGGCAATATAAATGTCATTTTACACAAGGGAAACTGAGGCAGAGAGCTTATAGGCAAAATTATAAAGAATCAGCTAATTTTGAGTGATTTATTTTTGATGCCAATTGGTTTATTTTTTCATCATAGAGCTTTATAGCTCTGTATAGGTTCAGAGCAGAACTGTCACTAAACACATTTGTCAGACAGATGGCTCACATTTCTGGAATTTACACTGTAAGTGTTTTGTATTGTTAGCCAAAAGATAAGAAATAAAGAATTAATCATCCTTCGTGAAAAGTGTTATTAAAAGACATCAGTGCGTAACCAAGTGCTATCCATGACAAATGCATTTACATGTGCTTAACCAGTTCAAATTTGGGTTTTACAGGAAACCTTAACTGTCATTTTTTGGGCTCTGGGGCTTGATTTCCCATGTATGATATAAGTAATAAATTTTAGAATGTACTAAACATATATAAACCTGTGACAAAACATTTGCCTTGTATGTGTTTTGATCATGGATGTTTTCCTCCCAGGACTTCCTAACCCTCAAACACTTTCAGAAGTTTTAGACAGGGGTTACATGCTTAAATTCAATCTGGTGATAAAAAAACCCCAAACAATTGTCTCCTCTTCTTCCAATACAGAAGTAATCTTCTTCAGATTTGCTTTCAGTTAAGGTCAAGACTCAGCATTACATTTTAATAGGTACAGATGCTTCTGCTTTCCTTTAGGAAATCTAGAAATTGAATTTTTCCCCTGAAAGTTCCTGTAAGACTCTTAGATCATATTGTGTCTTCAAAAATCACATTTATATATATTTTGATTCATATAGAAACATTTTAGATCATGTTGTAGTCAAATTCCTGTTTCATTGGATCCACAATATTACTGTCTTTGCCAAATGATTGTAGTTCCAAATGATAGAAGCAATAATAGTTCCATCCCTGAATTCTTCAGGAAGGTAAGATCTTTAAAATTTTGTTTGGAAACTATATAGGATTATTGCATGCAATAAAGTAAACAAATTCTTTGTGTAGGAGGAGAATAGATTTTATTGCATGTCAGGTCTTTTAAGTGGATAATTTAACTTCCACAAATTTGGGTCCATGTATGTATTTTGTTTGCTGAATATCATTCAGGAACAGTGGCTGATTGCTATATTAGCACCTTTGGAACTTCATAATACTTCTATGAATTTTCTAGATATTTAAAAAACCTTAGACATTCCAAAGATAAAATATTCTTTATTTGGGTAAACAAGCATTTCCTAAAGTAAGACAAAAAAGGAAGAAAGATGTTATATCATTTATTTATATATTTCTGATCTTTCTGCCTGATTTAATAGGACAGAATCTAAGTTGGAATTTAAGAGTTTAAAGAATTTAAGTTTCTGGACTATGAATATGTCATGTTGTAAAAGAGAGAGGAGATAGACCAGGGAGTAGGACTATATATTGTCTCACTGTATCTTCAGTGGGTGTGTCTTTTGCAGGTTGTAGAATAAGCTTACATCCACGATTTCACTTTTTCGGCCTAATCTGCCTTGCATGGCTTTAAATTGTTTTGTCTTTCCTGTTCTATATATTATTTTCCTACCCCATTTTATTTTCATTAAAATCATTACCACTGGAAAATTACATATATGTCCACAAAATATTTTCCTGTAACACATTTGATGCCTACATGTTATAGACGTATAGGAATATATGGCGATTAAAAGAAGGAGGTGCAAAAACTTGATTAAAAACACCCAAAGTTTTCTTTCTTGTTAGTGACTTCCTGTTCCCTGATTTATCATGTTTCTTATACACAACTCATGATAGCAGAAACAAATTATACTGCTTACTTCCTATAAAAAAGTAAAAGAAAATCTGGTGTATCAAAATGTATTTAACACTTTTTTTAATGTGAAACACTTCAACCCAAATAGAATAACTAATGACAAAGAGTTTTCAGAAATTAAGTATATGCACATTAATAAACTGAAAAAGCATATTTTGATATACTAGATGTCACAAATGCTCATTTATATGTTACATGAACTTTAATGTTTAGACATAAACCATCTTTTTGGTTAATCCTATTTTGAAAACACAGAAAAAATAATTATGAGAACCAAAAATTCTTACTAAGTTAGTGAACTCTCTCACAATAATGTTGGCACTTTGAAGAAAAAATTTATCCAAAAAAAGAGAAAATCTTAATGGAAAATTGAGTCATGAAATAGATTCTACATCACATGAAATGACTGAACAACTACCCACAAAACCTGTCAGGCCACAAAAACGTAACATTTTTTTTTTTAAAGACTCTCCCTCGAACCAGTTATAAGGAAAGAAAAATCCCATGCAGTTCTTAACAGAAAAACAGTGAAGGAAATATATATTTTTTTAATGCAATGTGGATGTTCTTTACCAAGTTTGACTGCAAAGTGAATGTGCTAGCTTTCTAAAATAAAAATGAGTATTTACATGTGTCTTAAATAGTGATAATGTGTAATCTATTATATGAGGTTTGTGTCTTCAGTACAGGAAATAATTTATAATTCCTTTATAAAATATTAATTAATTTCAGCTCACCAGCTTGGAAAATTCAATAAAGTAAGTTTGCTATATGATATGTTATAGAGTGACCAAATAACCTACTTGATCTGTTACTTTTACTGAATAGAGAGAATTCCAAGTTATTTTGCTGCTTGTTTGGCTGAATTTTAGGAAATCAAAATGCATACATTGCTGTAGATTGAAACAAATGTGCAAAGTATTATTAGGAGAATCAACCACAAAGTACTGTTTGCTACTGTCAATGAAGTAAGAACATATTCTTTCAGTATTAAGTCTAGAAGCTTTTCTACATTTAAGGATCAAAGTAAAGGATTACATAACGGATTGCATAATGGATTTCTACATGTAAACTTTTTGTATTTTCTTGTCTATTTCAGACAAAACTGAGGTAGATGGTCACTGTGGCATGACGCTTCACAATTTTGGTTTTGATCCATTTCCACCAGCTGCAGATATAACTCACAGCTACTGGACAGGAATACTTAATAACACAGACAGAAAATTCAATTTCAAAAACATTGTTGCAGCAACAATGGTGAGCAGAACAGCAAATGAGAATAGGAAATGCAATTGTTAAACATTTTCTCTCCTTCAAGAGAGAATTTGCTATTTCCTTCACTAAATTATCAACAGGTCTGCCTCATTATCCATGGCTGTTATTTGTAACTTATGTCTCTGTCACCTGGGAAAATGTTGAAGAAAATTGTTATATTTATTCCAGTGTCATATAATGAACCCTAAGTATGAGCCAAAAGGCTAAGCTGCAGCTCCTGAAACTTATGACCCAGAAAAGATATCAGCTGCATAGCAAGGCAGATGGGTACAGTGCAGAAGGGAACATGGATTCTTTAACTACAATGCTTCAAAGAAGTCAGAAGATTCTGCTAAGAATACAGGGCAGAGTTGGCCTTATTGCTGTTGTTAATTAGAAGGGAAACGTAAGTACAAGAAAACATGGTAAACGTGATGGAGACAGAAGAAAACTTGTGCCTAACACTTAATGATACAAACCCAAAAATGCACTTAACTATTTTTTGACCATGACTGGGCCATGGGACTGTATTTTGATGACTTTTGTAGTATCATTCTTTAGAGAACAAGACCCAGGGATGGACTGTGTGTAGTAGTGAGGGAGAAAAGAGTAGTGAACACTTGTTATAGATTAATCATAAGGACTTTAAGCAGGGTGGGGAAAGGATGCAGATGTCTCTCTTTAGCACTGAAGAGAAGAAACAGCTAATACAAACATCACGATTTTGGAAAAAAAAAAAAAAAAAAAAAAGATTATGTTTAATTTAAGTGAGAAAAAGGCAAAATGTCTTGTCATAAGGGAGATCTTGCACATTCCCCTAGGATGAAAGTTGGGATATTCTGGAGAGACGGCAAAGGGCGTCTGTAATGTAAGGAAAAGCAGGAGGTGAAAGTGGACAGCGTAAAAATGATCACCCAAGATTCAAGGAAGAGACACATGAGAGAGAAAACCTGAACGAAAAGGAGTGACCCTGCACTGCTGAACTGAAACTGGATGAGATGGGAGTCGGAATGTCACTGAATATTCACAGCTGTAGTAAAGCACACATACAAATTGATAACATTTTAGGGCCTAGTAGAAGTGTGGAGAAGAAGAAAAGAAGTGGTAAGATTAGTCAAAAACTGATGACTGATTCAGAGAATCATTGAGATGGGTCAAAAGTGAGACATTTCGAGAGATATTCAGCAGTTTAGCTTCAGAACCCTTCTGGACCCCCCTTACATTTCTATCTTCAACTAAAGAACACAAGAAATCTAACCTGTTGACTTAAATGTTTGTGCATGCAACTTAACTACTAGTTTACTAACTGAACAAAGTAAAAAGTTTGATTGGGAAAGCTCAAAACAAGACCAGTAAAAATAATTTCCATTTTTATTTATTTGTACTTAATAGGAAATGTAGAATAAGTTTCTTTTAAAAAAAGACTTAGCTTCTCTAATATCAGTTTGTTACACTGTAAATTAAAGTTAATTACAAATAAAAATGAAAAACACCCAGTAGCTGGTCTTTGATTTCAAAGAAGCACAATTAAAATATTAGGGAAATAGCAAAAATTTGAATGAGGCAATTTTTTTTTCTCCCATATAATGCAAAAATTCTAAAAGAAATGCATTTTAATCTATTCATATTAAGAATAATAGAAACTTGCTATCATAATCTCCCTAGTCTTTGTCCCATGACTAGAAAATACTTAGTGGAAGCTTGTTTTCTGTTGAGTTAGTCCCAATTTGTTTTATAGCCTTTATTCATTATCCTATTTTATCTTTTCCCTTTTCCCTTACAGATTTAGATTCTTCCTTATGATCTTATTAGATTTTATCTTTTCCCCTTTGATGAATTCTCAAACATACTCGAACAAAACTGAGCACTGACATTTTAGAGTTTTAACACCATGTTCACGATAAAGTGTTGCATACATTCTCATAAAACAGGAAGCTCAACAGTCTCTTAAACAATCCCATTAAAAGTTAGAATTCTGTTGAGCTATCATAATTTATTTTCAAAATTGTTGTCTTAGTAAATTAATAGATGAATTGATACAGACAAAAACAATATGAAAGGTTTATCTAATATAGAACGTTCATTCCTAGACTTCAATTCTTTATAACTAATGTATTTTTTATGGGCCGTGCAATTTAAATGCACTTTTTCAGAATGTTTATTTAGAAGTTAGTAGGAAGACTAAATATTTAAAATAACCAATATGTTATGATACATGCCTTTTTATTTTTAAAAAGATGTTGATTAAACTCACCATTGATGATGTGTGAGTTTATTAAAATATTATTTATTCTCCATGATTTTATAAATACAGAGGACAAAGGATTGGTCATCAATGGTATGTTGTCTTTGGTGACTATCCAGTCATTCTTTGACTTCAAGTTTCAGAAGCCAACGTCCTATTATTATTCCCTGCTATACCTTATAGTATTAGGTATTGAATACTAATTTCAAATAAATTACTTTTGCCTCAGAAAAAAATTACTCATTAAATAAATTTCTTTTACAGTAAGATGGAGTTTACAGTCATAAAAATGTGATATTTGGAGGCTATAAAATTCTTGTGTAGAACTACTTGACATTTGTAAAAAGAGGAAGAAAGTTTGATGGAAAAAAAATTAGAGGGAAGCTTAATGACAGTGAAACATATTTTGGCCAGCAATCTTTATTACAAATTATCATTTTTACAGCTTAAACATTACTGAAGAGAAAAAAATCACCAAGGAAAACATCAGAGTAACTAATAACTTTGTCTTGTAAGAGGTAAATTGCCCCTAGTTTAAAGAGTTTTGCAAATTAAGAAGATATGCTCAATATCCAAAAAGTGAACAGTTAAAATTCACATATGTGAATTTCTCTGTCTTTCTCAAACCTTATAGCACAACTCCAGCTGTCCTAAAAGAAATATTAATCTGGTACACAGGACACCATTAAATATATCTCATTCTGTTTTACTGGAAGACAATGTGTGTTTGCATGTATCAAGAATTTTTTTCTGTTAATAATGTGCAGAATTAAACACATTTCAGTGAAGACTCTGAGGTGTATTGTTCCATCAGACATGGTCTGGAGCCAAAGATCACACTGGAGGGAGAAAGAAACAAGACCTCAAAATTAGTGATGAGAGAGGCACTCAAAACCCGTGAGTGGAAAGCACTGAAGCCCTGAGAAGAGGCAGTTCTGACTCTTCTGCACAAGCCAGGAGAGGAGCAAGGGCAGACACTCTGTAGCCATTCAAAAGCAGCCTCTGGCGAGCATGAGCGCCCAGGAGAACAGTGAGCAGAGTGGCAAACAGCGTGTGGTGTGGCAGCTCATGTGTCAGCTTGCACAGCGAGGTGCACTCACCCACCAGCACCAGAGGTAACCTCACCACACCCTTGGAAGAAACATAGCAGTGTTTTCCACTTGGTGGCCAACCATGTCCTCAGCATTCACCAGAAAAGATGTGGTGACACAAATGAAGTGACCATGAAAACCTGCAGTTGTCCAGGTTACAGGCTACAGGGAGTGCCAGAGCCTGGTGTTGGGATGGAGCAGTAGTAAACAGCTGTGTGACCAGGTGGTTGATCTGGTCTGCCTGGTGACAAAGCTGAGAGAGTAGGTAGAAAGGTTAAGAAGTATCATGGACTCTAGAGATGAGAGAGAGTGGTGGAACTGTGGTCTGGCTCCACTGAGACAGGAGCACACAGCAGAAAAAACCTCAGATCTGAGTGTCCTGCATCCTCCCCCTGCCAGGCTGAAAGGAGTAGATCAAAAGTGTTGCAGGCAGTGACACTGGGAGAAAAGACAGGCCTTGTCTATTTATATATGGCTTCGTGGCTTCAAACCCACGTGGGGAAGGAGATAATATAGCTCTTGGCAAGTTATGGAATGACAGACCAAGATTAGAGGGACAGAGTGCTCGTGAGGGCACCTTGCTGGTGACTCTGAGATGTGCTAGTCACACTGGACCACACTTCAAGTCTTATGAAGATGAGGAAGGGGTCCTGAGGTAACAGAAGCCAACAGGGAAATGCCAGGGAAATAACTCAAAGGAATTAAGGGATGATCCTCTAGGAAGACATATCTCTCAGCCCAGCTGAGATGCCTTTACACCAATGCACACAGCACAGGCAACAAACAGGAGGAACTTGGAGCCACCGGAAAGTTATGACCTTGTTGGCATTACTGAATCTTGGTGGGACAAATCTCATGCCTGTAGTGTGGTTATCAAAGGCATTCAGAAGGGACAGGAATAAAAGGATAGGTGGAGGGGGTGCCCTCTACACCAAGAGCCTATTGACAAAGCCTTCTTGCTCCAGCTCACAGGCTGTCATCCTGTGAGGGGCTTTCAACCACCCTGACATCTGCTGGGAAAGTAGCACAGCAGAAACAGGCAATCTAGGAGACCCCTGGAATGCATGGAGGGTAAATGCTTAAGCCAGATAGCAAACACACCAGCCAGAGGGGACACAATACTGGATCTAGTGGTCACCAGTGCACAAGTTAATCAGGGAAGTCAAGATTGGAGGCAGCCTGGGGTGCAATGATCATGCATGAGTGGAGTTTGCAGTCCTGAAGGATATGTGCCAGGTGAAGAGTAAAATAAATGTCCTGAACTTCAGGAAAGCAAAATTCCATTTCTTTGAGGACTTAGTCAATAGGACCACACTGGAAAACTATCCTCACTGACAAAGAAGCAGCTAGAAGACAAAAATTATCTATGCACAGGAACAAAAACTTGAGCAAGAAAGGAAGGAGACCAACATGGCTGTAAGGAACTTCTGGTCAAACTAGCAGGCAAGAGGCAAATACACAGGCAGTGGAATCATGAAAGGGCATTCTGGGAAGAGTACAGGGACTCAGCCTGATTGTGTCAGGATAGGATTAGGAAGGCCAAGGCAAATCTGGAGCTGAAATTGGCAAGGGATCCAAACAATAACAAGGAAGATTTCTACAGGTATGTCAACCAGAAAAAGGTCAAAAAGGCTAGCCAGTGAGTAAAACCAGATGAGAAGGCTGAGGTAATCAAAAACTATTTTGCCTCCGTCTTTGGTGGCAACTTCCAGAAACTAATGTCACTTCCCACACCTCTCAAGTTGGTTGACCACAAGACAAGGACTGGGGGAACTGAAGCTGTAAGTAAAGGTCAGGTTCATGACCACCTGAGGAACCTGAAGGTATGTCAGTTTATGGGACTATGAAATCCTTCCCATAGTCCTGAGGGAATTGGCTCATGTAGTTGACAAGATAGGCTCCATGATATTTTAAAAGCATGACAGTTAGGCGTAATCCTGGGTGACTGGAGAAGAGGAAGCATTGTACCCATCTTTTAAAAAGGTAGAAAGCAGGACCCTGGGAACTAATGACCTGTCAGCCTCACCCCTCTTTCTGGGAAAATCATGGAACAGATCCTCATAAAAGATGTACAAAGGCATACAGAGGACACGGAGGTGATTCAGGACAGTCAACATGGTGTCATAAATGGTGAGTTTAATCAACACATTTTTAAAAATAAAAGGGCATGTATCATAACATATTGGCTATTTTAAATATTTAGTCTTCCTACTAACTTCTAAATAAACATTCTGAAAAAGTGCATTTAAATTGCACGGCCCATAAAAAATACATTAGTTATAAAGAATTGAAGTCTAGGAATGAACGTTCTATATTAGATAAACCTTTCATATTATTTTTGTCTGTATCAATTCATCTACTAAGTCTTTTCAAAGAAACTGAATATACTGACATCTACACCATTCAATCAATGGCTTTGTGACAGAGCTATAAATACCTGAGTAGCAAGAGTGGGAAGGGAGAGACTATTTGTGGAAACTAAGGATTATGGCACATCTGCAATCACCTACAACGTCAGCATTCATACGGTAAAATGGATGATGATAAAAAACAGACACCTGAGGGGAATACATTATCTAAAGCTAGCATAAGCGGCATAAATGTTTCATTACCATGGAAATGGTGCACAGTACATGACAGCAGAAAAGTCAGTTGAGACAGGTAATTTTAATTTTTATTGATTATATGATCACAGGTGTGCTTTCAATCATTTCACCACTTCAGGTTTCTCATCAACTGTCACTAATAATTTCACATGACAAGCACAATGTTCTTGTGACATTACAAATCCAACCTGGAGTTACTTACAATGCCTGCTGACTCGCAAGCCACTGTTTCTACTGCCAGGGCAAAAAAAAAAAAAAAACCCAAACCCCCTTTTATTTAGTACACCAGAGGTCTCTCAGCCTCTCCATGATGCACTGTGGCATTTGTGTTTTATCCAAAGTGTGCCTGATGCAGTCAATGTAATTAAAAGTTCTGACAGTGTTCTTCAAAAGAAACAGTGCCTTCTGGGTGAGGATAGGAAAGAGGCAGGGCATGATTCAGAAGACCATGAGAGATATATATGATCGAAAACCTCAGATCATTTTGGGATGTATCATTCAGCTGGAAACCAGGATAATCTTAATCCATAAGGCTTTCTGGCTCACAGACTCTTTGTGCATTAAATTTCAGAAAATCTTGACTAAATTTCCTGTATTGCTTGCCCCACTTTAGCTCTAATAATTCTGCTGTGTCTGAGGTCTAGTTGGTGCCAAGAATGTATGATTCAGGAAGTAGCATTCATGACTGCAGATAAATACTGTATTGTGAGAACACAAACAAAAGACAGTGAAATTGCAAACCCAATGCATTCTCAGTTTTACATACTATTTAGATAATGAATCTTACATATGCCTGCATAGTGCTTTTCATCAGAAACTTCATATCTCCCTCCCTTGTCCTGTATACTTCAAATGACTTTTAGAATGAGGAGTTCTACAAAACATAATTAGTATGAAAAAGGTTTATAGTTGTCTCATTTAATGTTTTTTTCCCTGAAATCATGCTACTATTAAGATACATTAGTAGCTTTTGAAATGGTATGGGCAAAGTTAAAACACAATTTTTTTCTGAGTCCAGTGATAAGCTCTGTCAAACAAGCTATTTCACCATAACATATGTATTAAAATTAAAACATCATATGGTGTTAAATTGCTAATTTTAAGGTATATTTCCTGTATAACATTTTTGACCATTAAAACTAACTTTATCAGAACTTCATGTACACAGTAATACTATGATTAATAATAATATTTTATATATTAATATATAAAATATTTTTTGCATTAATATGAGTACTTTTTTTTTCCTAAGGATGGTAGAGAATTGTTTTAAAGCAATTTTTAATAGGAAATGGGGTCTTCTATGAGAGTGACAAATAAACTATTACACAGTAATGTCATAGTGGAGCCATTAATAACCATGAATAAAATATAGATTCTCATGGTACAAAGTGCTTGTACATGTTATTTATAAAATACATGCTCACCTCTGCTTTCCTTAATTCTGTTTATTGTTTTGTTTCATTTGTTTCGCAACCGCTTTTCGTTGTGTCATTTCCATACCAAATTAGTATGAATCTGATAATTAAATCTAATTGTCATTTTAGGAATTTAAGAAATCTAGAAGGAAAATGCCTGGCTTTCCTAGTAGTTATAACTGTTCCTCAGTAACAGATGTAATGACATTAGAGACAAAGTTACTGTCATTTTCCCTTTCTTAAAATATTTCACTTTAGGACGACTGTTGCAAAAATGGACAAAGTAGCATTTATACAGTTCCATTTCAGAATATTCAAATATTTTCTTTGTGCTGAAGATTATTCCCCATGAGAGAAGGATGAACAGAAGGAATCTATTCTCTTCTGCTTCCTATTTGCCTAGCACAGGTGTCAACCAAAGTATCAACACACAGAACAGAAGGGATAAAATCTTGGCTTCTCTGATATAAATGGCAATTCTCCCATTGACTTTAACGGGTCAGGGTTTTTTTAGAATTGTTTCTGGACTCACAGTTGCCAGAATGTGAGACTCTACTGAAAAGTCAACTTTCTCCACCATGTGAGGTGAAGGCAGATTGGATGTACATGGTAGTCAGAGCAGAACATTGAACACTGACGCTTCATGGCAAAGTTAATATGCCAGAGTGCAGCATGCTTCCAAACAATAACAATACATAATTTGCTTCTTTCATTTGACATTGTCTCATAAATAAAAGATAGGAGGATGATGAATTATAGTTTGCAAACACTAGAGCCAAATAATCATCGTTGATTGCTAATAAACCACTATGAAACCTGATTCATACAAATCAGAAGCTGTACTGCAGCAATAAATATCTAGGAAGGCACTGTACATTAATAAAAACTTTTATGCTGTTTATTTGAATATCAATTTATACTTGCATAGCTCTTGGCTAGAAGCCAGTGGGAAAATATTGCTTCAACAAATCAGACTGTCAGCAACTCACTTTTCTGCTATATTTTGAGTTCAAAACATTTACACTTTGCCGTGATAAATTACCTTGCTTGACAAACACAGAAGACTAAGAGTTAAAATTAAATATATTGTTGTTAAAATTTAAAACTTAATTCAGATATTCATTTAAAGTTGGTTTTACATCAACACTGAGAAACTCTGCCTTTTCCTTCATATCCATTATTTTCACAAAATTATTTGCCTGTTTTAGCAAGGTAATTATAGTGATACTAGTATTAGAACTTCTGCAGAATGGCATAGTTTCTGTCAGCTGTGAAGGTTAGACTCTCTGTAGTGAATCCCATTGTCAAAGCTGCTAAAGGACGCTTTACACGCACATAATTACTACAGTTGATCCAAATTCTACAGTAATTACAGTATTAGAATAAATGGGAACATGGCAGCACATCACCTAAGAATCCTCTGGCAGTACAAAGATAAGTACAATTGCTGTGCACAGCTTTGTCTAAGCCTTTTAAGGCAGTCTCCAAGATTCCACTATGTAAGTAGCAAAAGATCAGCTTTCAGACTCCTATTTTTAATTCCCAACACAATAGCTGCACATTCTGTGGCTGACTGGAGTTATTTGTATTTGCCAGTATTTTTGAATAATGGTCAGAGGTAAGGAGATAGAACAAAATACACGAAAAATTTCCCTCTTCAGTACTTGAAGAAAATAATTCCAGTTGATGAAGTTCAAAGCCACACTTCCTATCTCAACATTTGTTTTTAAATTTAAAACCTTGATTACTTTTTCTTTCTCAACTCCACCATTGCTCTTTCGAAGGACTTACCAGTTCAGTGCAATTTACGAAGAGTCATGAAAAACCCTAGAGGCACACATTCCTGTCTCCTTAAATTTGGAACTTTCTGTCTTCCCTGGAGTCTACTCTTGTGGACAGCCAGGATGAATAAGATTATATCACAGACTATCAAGAATAAATGTGATTCAATTTAAAAACTAGTAATTTTCTTTTTGTGCATGTTAGCCTAAAAATTTAATATGACCTCTCAAAATCAAGCCTGTTAGTATCATAAGATTTTCCAGAATCTTGAAAGTTACACTGCAAATAAAATAAGCAACTCTCTGCTCAGCCCCCAAAGCCCATCCCCCTTGCCCCCATCTCCCTTTAAAGTAGTAGTTCATTTAACATTTATAGCATAGCAAATAAAAAAAAAAAACACTATACCTTGTATTTCCCAGTTTAATTGCAGACCAACAGAACCTGCAAAGTAAGAAAAAAAAGTCTGCACAATTAGTTAATGAATACATATATGTACACACACAGGTAGACAAAATGAATATTTTTACAAGTAGTGAATGTGCTATCTAATAGTGTAATGATAGGTACAAAAGCAACTGAGCAGTCAAGTATTTCCTTCTAGATGTCCTGGAAAAGATTCAGAAAGCATAACAGGTAACATGTTGACATTAAACATACATTGTTAGATTCAGGTAATTACCCAGTCTTTTTAGGCTGACAGTGAACGGCCTCCTGTTCCAGGAGCTGCTGAATGTTTTAGCAGTCAAAGTGCTTTGATATTCATTTTGTACTGTGTTTGAAAATGTTACTGTCTAATGCAAATGTCTTGAGTTGCCCCTACCTTACATGGCAAAAAGATTTCACTATCTCTAACAAGGATACAAACAAACCATCATGTCTAGGAAACATAGTTTTTTTCTGGCCTAGGAAAATCCTAATCACAGATGAAAACTACTCTGCACAGCATGCTGGGGTAGTAGAGAAGGACAAAAGAGGTGATGATCTTGAAAGACAAAGAAAGACTATTTCTCCTATTGTAAAGGTCTTATGCTCCATTTGCATCTTTCTTAAAGTAGGCTCATTTTTATGATTCTTGATTATTATTATGATTATTTTTCAAGACAAACTATATGAAATCAATCTACATTAAAGAAAACAAACTTTCCAAATTTCAAGCAAACATGATGATCATACAAGTTCTAAACACAACATTTATAACTATGTATTCCCATCTGTCCCTTTGAAGAGGCCTCTGGTATTTAATTTCCATTGTCTTGTTTTAGGAATGATAGATTTCTATATAAGAAAAACACTAAACCAAACAAACCCCCCCCCCCCCAAAAAAAAAAAAAAGACTTTTATGAAAATAGTAGCACCAGGAATAAAAATGTCAAACTAGTGATCACATATTTCCTCTATGGTAGACTGATTATCATCACTTAAAACAACATCCTCAGTCCCTGATTTTCCATTATGCAGCAATACAGAAAATGGCTAAAGACTTTTCAAGGTATAAAGTGACATTCAAGATTCAATAAGGAACTAAAACTGCTCTAAAACATAGTATATGAAATCTACAAAAAATAATTATAAGGGCTAGGGACTGTTTTACTACAGGAAATTCAACATATATGGTCCAAGATTTGTATTTCTACCTCTCTGTACAAGACCAAGGCAAACATGTTCTAATGCACCTTTTTGTTTGCAAAATAGACCACAGATACCACACACCATGGAAAGGTTAATTTTTCTCTAGAACCTTTATTGCAAAATTGAGAGCAGTAATTCCGTAGTGAATTTTATTCACTAGCACAAAATTTTATTTTGGGGATCAAAAAAATCTAGCTATTGTGCCATTACCAGGAAATTTTAAGAGCGGAGATAGCATCTTTACCAGATTTATCAGTTTTAAAAAAGAAGACCAAAGAGCAAAGAGAGAATGTTGGGGTATTAATGGTATTACAGTGCCAGGATTCTAGATGAAAACAGATTTAATTATAATTTTCACACAGACCATGTCCACAGTGACATTTAAATCTCTTACTCTTCACAAAAGCAATAAAAAGACATTTGGCATGTGAGGCAGGTCAAAAGAGTACCAGCTATAGAGACACAAACAATTGCAAAGTCCTTACAAGCCCTTTGCCATGGATTGTGTTGTTTTTATTCTCACTAACGGAATTATTTTACTCTTCTTTAGAAAGCAGGACATGTAGTGCTGACTTTATAATAAGAAAGGGAAAGCTTCATATCTTTATATGAATATAGATGAACTTTTGAGGTCTACATAAAGAATGTTTAGGGTCTTTAGGGCCGCCCTGTAGCATGATTTAAAGGATACTCATACATACCTCAGCCCTATAAATTATTAGCTGAAACACATTATTTTCACATGTATACATGCACTCACATACGCGGCATCCAAGGCTACTGTGATTTATTGCTCAGTCAGTATCTGAATTCATGTAAAAAGTATGCATAAACCGAGCCAGAAAGATTTTCAATGAGCTTAGTAACAAAGTACAGTACATATCCAATAGGGTGAGAATGAACCATAAATCTCATAATGTCTACTTGTGTTAGTTATGAAAGTAATTTTCTCATGCAGTCCTGATCAGAAACATAAAGGCAAACTAAATGAAAGCTTCTGGAAAGAAAAAGCTTCATGTAAGTGACACTTCATTGAACAGTCAGTGGGAAATCACAACTGCACAACATCTGTTTCAACCCCGCAAATAAAATTAATTTAAATTAAGTACATAAATAACTTGCTATGCACATATCAACGTAATCAATAAGCAGCAGACTCCTAATCACAACTGCCATTAAGATTTGTAGTGAAAGATAAGAATAAAGAGATAATTGCAATCAGAAAACATGCTGAGTGGAAATAAATTACAGTGAATTTTAAACAGCGTTAAAGAAATGTTCAGAGGAAGTTTACTGCAGCATATGAAAAGCCCCAGAATATGAGGCCATACTACATCTTCCCTCATCACTTCTCTTCTAATGTGTGAAACTCAATTCCATTTCCCTTGCTGATTGTGTTTATTGCTTGAAACAAATATAGACCTAAAACTACCACCAGCTTCATATATTCATATCTGAAAGAGAAAGCCATCTCTAAAGACTAATCATTCTTTTTTCACTCCACACTACCTTGTAGTTCTGTCCTCGACTATGTGTCTTCCAACTTTTCAAACTATCTTTTCTTGCACTCAACTTCCCTATTCACTCTTTTGCCCTAAAAATTGGTCATGAAAGAGCTCTCTGCACTCATTAAGAACATCCTTGTTGCTTGGCTGTATGGTCTTTTTTACACCAAAAGTCCACAGTATCAGCTCCCTTTAGGTTTGGGTACTCCTTTTTCTGTCTCTTCTCCCCATACACCTCCCAGATTTACCCTTCTTGCCTTTGGCTAACATATACCCCTACCCTTCCCCAAAGTCACTTTTACCTTCCTATTCTTCTCTTTCTTTCTTTCTTTGTTTCACTTCTGTGATGGAGTGTGAACTTGTGCTGTTCATAAGGGGTATTCTGAGGAGAAAGCCATATATGTGAAAAAAAAGAAACATCCTCAGATTTCAGGAGATGCAGTTCTGTTCCTAACGGCTTTCTAGTTTTTCCCTGCCTTTCTCCTGTTATCAGATTTCATATTAGGTAAATCAATTGCCACTTTTCCTTTGCTCCTATCAATCTCCTATATTAATGCTGATTTTCTTCTCTCTTTTACCTTCTATCTTGTTCCTTTACTAGATATTGCTTTGTTTCTTCTATAATAGCCCTCATATTTTTCTGTTCCACCAAATTACAATCCACATCGTTAGTTTTCTGCATCTCAGATTTTACTGGTACTATTTAATTGGCTTTTTTCCCCTAATGGTCATGTTTGGCTTTTCTTTAATTTCTTCTGTACTCTGTCCTTCATTAGGACAGTAGTTGAGGGTAACAGAGGAAAAACAATGATGAAAATCAACCTTTGCCTGTAGTCATCCTTTATTAACACCAGGGAAAGTGAACCTTTCTTTCCAACCCAGCCCAAATTCAGGTTTCCTTAGTTTTCTGTTTTTATGTAACTGCAAATCAAAAAGACTATTTTAAGTATATAGCTTATTCAGAATTGCGTATTTTTTCAATACTAATGTAATGATACATATATATAGTTCTTCACCCAGTTGAGTATTTTCCCAAAATTATAGGATTCACATAAATAGTAAACATTCATGTCAACAAAGTAATTTTTCTCTCCAGAAGGTCCCTCAAATGTCAATGTCATGTTCTTTATGCACCCTAAATTTTTAAAGTAGCTCAGGGAATTCTGCTTCCAAGAGAAATCGGGATAGGTTCCTCTAATGATTTCTGCTTCAAAAGATAGTGACTTGTGACATAAACAGTTGGGGTGAAATTCTTCCCTTGATGACTTATCACTCAGGGATGCTAATGACTTCAGTAGAAAAGATGGTTGAGCATCCTAGGGTACAATTTGCTTCCTACTGTTTTTGTGCTTACTGCGTTTGAAGATTACTCTAGGGAAGATACTGCATGTGAAGCAGAGAAACCAATTGTGTCTGAAAAAGATGTTGATGGATAAGGAACAAATAAGCAAAGAATTGCATGCATATGCAAATAAAGAGCTTAAGCTAATGTAAATATATACATACATGGTTCAACAGTGTGAAATCTGTGGCATGTATGCTAGAACCAATCCATATGCTATCATCACCAACGGCATCTGCTAGAAACTTTAGTGCTCCCAGCAGCTTGAGACAAGCTGTGACACTGAGTCAAGAAGTGTGAGACAGAGGTAATGAAGAGAAGGAAATATTTTTAGCACAGTGAATACATTACCACAGCCTGGATATTGGGGTATGGCCCCTAAATATCACTTAATGCAAACTAACAACTTTCACTATATGACATCAGGGGAATAAAAATTATGGAGGTATTTTGATATTATTTTTCCTGTCAGGAAAAATTTGTATTGGAAATTAGTAAAAATTTATTTACTAATTACCCTCACTGATTTCTGTCAGTGTAAATGTATTATTGAATTTCACTCATAGAACTACCCAAAGCCTATCCATAAATGAAGACCTCCTACACACCTTTAACAGCTATAGATGGATTCTGAGCCAGCTAAAATATTTCATAACAAAACTCAAACATACTCTACAGTTACTAATTAAAAAAAAAAAAAAAAGTTAATAAACCACCTGACTAACCCACCCCTTTCTGCAACCAATAGCAAAAAATCCACATTCTCAGTGCACTGAGGAACAAGTGTATTCCAAAGCTCCTATTCTGTTCTGACTCATTACAACTACAGGTTACCTCATTATTGAAAAGAACAAGAGTACAGAGAGTGAGGCAGAGAAATGGGACAACATGTAAAATGCGAATACCACAGTTATTTCCATCGTTACATCATCTCAGACAAATATAAACCCTTACTCAGTGTACTTTATAAAAGTAGATGTAAATTTCCTTGAAATTTTGTATTAAACTAAAAGGCAAGATATGTACTGCTAAATTCTTATTTCTGTTGGTCAAATTAAATATTGTCATCAAATTCTGTGTTCAGGCTTTGCTGGTAAGCCTCTGATACTTTTATTTGAAATTGTTTGGTTATTTTTAGATAGTGATACAAGGTGATATGCATGAACGTGATGCACAAAAATAAGCTATATATACACACACACATATATATACACACATATATTATACATACATAATATGCCAAAATATATAACAGAACCTCATGGGGAGTTTTAGCTCTCTTCTAGCTTTATTTTATCTTAGTTAACCTTAAATGAGTGGGAAATGATAATAAATTATAATGATTCACAACTTTTTCTCACTCAGTCAGAATTTTGATTCCAGCCTCTGCCAAGAACCATTCCCCAAATGAACTGTTAGAAAAATTGTTTGCAATTGCAGTCATTCACTAAGTAAGAATCATGTAAAAGGAAAGAGATTTCTCCACATGTCCCAAAGCATGTTCCAGTGGCAGCGTCAGGAGAGAGATTTTGCTGTGTGGAACTGAGAGATTGCACATTAAGGAACTATGGGAGTAAAATACAAAATAGGTAACCATGAGGTTATAAATACTTATGACTTGTCATGAGGTAATAAATATTTAGGACATAAATATGATATATGACACGCCTCTTCTCTTCAATGAGTAAAACCTGGTGTACGAAGGGAACTCTCCTTACCAGCACTACATAATCTCTTTACGCTAGTATTATTTTGTGACATACATATGCCCTAAATAGTACCTCTCAGAATATATATATACAAGCCACTATTAGCATGTGAAGAAGAGTCTTTACAGCCAAGTAGGTCAGCCCTTACCAGGCGCTGTTCACAGTGTATGCCCTTCTGGTTTGGCACTGCAGGAGTGCTGTAACTATCCTGCTGCTGATGCTTCCTAGTAAGGAAGAGTCAGGAATCAAGTTTTTGCATCAATTTTCCCACCCTGTATGTCAGTAAACACAAAACCTTAGTACATGTACAGATGCCCAGGTGCTGGAAGCAAGGGTTTACAGGAAAGAATAGAAGAGTCCACACAGGAGCAGATATGGTGTGTGAGGGACCAATCCTGGAGCAGGGAAAAAGAGTGAGGAGGAAGGAGCTGCAGAGAGGAACGGTTATGAGCTAAATGCAACATCCATTCCCCATCCCTCACTAAGGGGACATTAGGTAGAAGAGTCAGAAATTAAGCTGAGCCTGGGAAGAAAAAAGGAGTGCAGGGAAAGAGGTTTTTACCTTTGCTGTTCTTTTTAAAATAATTATAGATTACATTATTTTCCCAAAATTTTTAGTCTGTGCTGCCCTTGAAGGTAATTGGTAAGTGGCCTCCCTGTCCTTGTCCCAACCCATGAGTTTTTCCACCTTAGTTTTTCCCCCTTACCCTGCTGAGAGGAGGAAGTGAGAGTGGCTGGGTGTTGGTCTAGCATGCTGTATGGATCTCATCAACACATTTTCCATAAGAAACAACATATCTCAGAGCTGGTGTAGCTTTTAAGTGTCACCTGCGCACCAAATCTACCTTTATTAACCAGAGACACGCTTGGAATAGTTTCGGTACTTCATTTGCTGTAGGCACTTTTTAAATTGTTACTGATAGAGGACTTCCAAAACTTAAGGTAGGTTGGGGTCTTGTGTAAAGAATACAACTTTTTTTTTACTTTTGTTGGAAAGCTTGCAGAAAGCCTGCAGAACAACCATGAATGCAATAGACATAGAATGTGTTTTTACATTGTTTTTTAAAATGAAAAACTAATTAGTGTTTTATTTTTACTATAGAAAGTTACTTTTGTATTAACTGTTTATGGGCTTTCTACTTAGAGAATAAGAAGTATTTACAAAAATAACAACAACGAAAACGAAAAAACCCAAACACACATGAAACCTGATTCTACAGACCAATGTACATTTCATTAATGAAATCTACACTGCAAAACAAAAGCATAAAAAATGAAAAGCAAGAGAAAAACTACACTGAATCGTCCTTTATTTGTGCTTCATTTTTAATAACATGCTGGCAGCAATATTAAAGGCTTTTTTTTATGTTGGAAGTGCTCTAATCCTTTAACAAAGCTGCTTACATGTACAAGGAGTATTACAGGTTTACTGTACTAGATACAGTTTCTAATACATTTGCTTTTAGGTAATGAGAACTGGTTTGTAACTAAAGCCAAGATAATCTTATACTGTGTTTTTAGAATGAAAATTATAGGGTTTACTGTTTTTTTTCCTTCGATAATGATGCCAATCATTAACTCAAAATAGAATTCCTAGTTACATTGGTGCTGTAGAAGTATAGAACAATTTTAATGGGAAATTTGAAGTGAAACTTACTCCAATACCTGCTTTCTAGTGTAAATTAATTGGTGTAAATAAGAAAAAAAATTAATTTGCACTAATGTAAAAGTAAAAATAAATAAGGAATAAAAAGTCAGTGTCTTTCCTATACTCATATTAGATTACATCCCCACAAACTCACAGTAAAAAAAAGGCATCTACAATTAATCCTCTATAAAATTATTTTGTTAAATATAAAAAAGGATCAATGCATAATAGTATTACTCAAGGAATTCGATTGTTCAAGGCACTATTTTAACTGTATTCCATGTTTTTTGAAAAAAATCAAGTGGAAATTTTAGGTCTACTTGCCAAATAATTCAAATGATTCT
This sequence comes from Daphoenositta chrysoptera, assembly GCA_013397915.1. Classification (NCBI taxonomy): domain Eukaryota; kingdom Metazoa; phylum Chordata; class Aves; order Passeriformes; genus Daphoenositta; species Daphoenositta chrysoptera. The sequence continues at coordinate 274,973 of VZRO01007050.1, read as the reverse complement.
AAGGGTAATTTGTCCCATAGCATAGTGAATTTTAAACAAAAAACTGGAGTTTTGAAAATCACATAGGACAATATAGTCTTATACAGCTGTTTGAATACAATTACCACTTTAACAGTATTATATTTTTAATAGTAATTCTACTAAATACTTTGTAGAACTTCTATATTGCCCTTAAAAATGTGTTTTTAAAAGTTTTTGACATAGGCTTTGTCATATGAAATGAAAAATTATTATAGATCTGATTGTATTCTAGTAGGCTCTTTTAAAAATGGAAATCCGAATTATCAGTCCTCTGGATTGAGAAACCTTACAGCATGAAATTACAACTCATTTATTGCAGGGAGGGTTGGATGTGCATTCATACTAAATACAACCTTATAACTTGACAGATTTTAGTCAGTTGCTTGTTTGGGCCCTGATAATATAAATTGTAAACTCTGGGCAAATAATATTGCATATATGTTCAGAAAATAAGAATGATATTCTGGGATCTATTTATGAATACTTTCTTAAACAGAGTTATATCCTGAGAGACATAGTCAAACTTTCAGTACATTCCAAACACCTACAATTACATTTACTTGCATATGATCATATAAGCAACAGTTAAGCTCTAAAAATTTTTAAAGAAATATATCTATCCATCATTTGAATTTTTCTATAGACATAACTGATTATTGTGCATAAACCTTTGGATTTCCAGAAGGTTAAAGTCACTGGGGTGGCTCACTCGCATTAAGTCACTAGTAAAATTGGTTTGATGTTGTAATTCATTGCTACTTCAGTTCTTATTAGCACTATGAACAGAAAACGTAAAATCCTGGAAATGTATTCCTAGGTGCATCTTTTTTATGTGTACATCATTCAGTGCCAGAAAAATAAAGAAGTGGAATGGATGAGATACAAGAGTAAAATACCAACTTCCATGTGAGAGAAGCAGAAAGTGTAAGTAAGGAAAATGCAAATTCAAATGAATCTTACTGTCAGTATCTCAGTCACACCTCGGAAGTGTGTTTTAACATCATCAGTAGTAGTGATGATACCTGCAGTGTAATCCTGGAGCCATTGATCCTGGAGTCTCGCTCTTCTGGCAAGAACGTAAAAGTTCATGTTACGTGTACTATTAAAGACTTTTATAATCTGGTGATAAGAATCCTACGTGTCCTGGTGGCTAGTAAGCTGAACCTGAATCCACAGTGCACTCTTGCCAACACGATTGGAAACTGTGTCCTGATTAGCATCACAAGAGTACAGACATCATATTAAGATGTGTGATAATGACGCTTTGTTAAGCAATTTACACAACTGCAGAGTGGCCGAGGCAACGGGCAAAACCCGAGAATTTTGAAGTTCCATCTGAACATAAGAAAGATATTTTTCTCCTGAACGTGGTCAACAACTGGCAGAGGTTGTCCAGAGAAGGTGTGTAGCCTCCATTCTTAGAGGTAGTAAAATCTGTCCAGGACATATCCTGAGCAACTTGTTTTAAGCATCCCTGTCCTGAGCAGGGAGTTGCAGTAGATGATATCCAGAAGTGCCAACCAGCCTCAGACACTCTATGGTTCTTCTTCTATGCATCTCCATACATTCTATAAAAATAATCAGAACAAGACACATCTGCAGTCTTTCTCTCTGACACTCACTAAATTCCTTTTATTAAAGTATAAAATTACCATATATGCCTATAAAGCTCCAGTAAAATAAACAAATAAATATACCCTGAATTATGGACTGTATTAAATAGAAGTAGATGAATATCTCAGAATTTTTCCAAGATAGACATCTAATATTTGAAATGTTCTTCAAGACAAAAGCGGGAAGTACTGCAACTGTAATTCCACTTTTAAAATGTTGCAAAATTGATTGTGTAAAAATGTTGAACATAGAGAAAAGGCATTTAGAATTTAAAGGAAATGGTGAAAAAACCCTCTACTATGAATAAAAACAAGCTATCGTTCTTATTTGTGTATTTCATCTTCCACCAGCTTCAAGCTATCAAATACTTCAGTTATAGCTTCTGGCTTCTTTTATAGTCTGCTTTTCAATTAGTAATAATGCAAACAAACAAGGATTCAAATTCCTTCTGTTCCACTGCAAATGTGTATTTCCTGCTACTCTTCCCACAGTGCTCAATTCTGTTTCTCAGTGAATTGTAGAATTGTAGTATTACATCCTCCCCTTTGATCTAAAAGCTACTTTGTGTGTTTTGATTGGCTGACAGTGCATGCAATGTCCTTCAGATAGAAAAAAACACTTTTTAAAAACAAGAATTAATTCAATGCAAATTTTCATGCCCAACTCAATCTCATTTAGTCATATATACTTGCAAATCCTTTGCAGTATTAATGACATTATCTGTCTTATTGTATTCATTGACAATGAGAACTGGTGTAAGCTTTGTGGATCTACTTTCAGAGAGTGCAGGTGCAATGGTGAAATACATTTAGCAGAAAGGGAGAAAAAGAGAAAGAAAATGTGTGCATTTATCTTCCAGATTTTCCATCTCTATAAAAAATGCTGAAATCAGTTGATTTAGTGAAGACTCTAAAAGAAATCATACCAAAGAAATGACAATCATTTTCTATCACTCATCTTTATCTATGTTAGACTCTTAAAAAAAGCTAAGAAATTGTGAAAAAAGTGTTATTCCAGTTGTGATGCTGTGTTCATGAACTACTTTTCTAGCCAAATCTAATAATGAAACTAGAAAATTTCTTTATGTGTGAAACTAACTGTAATTATAAGTTTAAATTTCAAATGCTTAACCTTGAAAAAACAATCGTTAAAAGTTATTTATTTATATCTACCATCAGAATAAGTTAAGGATTTTCAAATAAATATAAGAAATATAAGGATATCTTTCAATTTCTTAAAAAAAAATCAGCAGAACTACTTGATTTTGTTTGATATTTTTGCTAACACAGTTTACAAGATATAAAAACCCAAGGCCATTCAGCAAGTAAAAAGCAAAGAACATATCTGTAAAGAACAATAGTACCATTTACTCTTTAGGCAGAATACCAAAATTTTGTAAGAGAGCGTTCTTTTCAATAACATAACATCTTCAAAGTAAAAGGAAAAATACAAAGACATGCCAAAATATATAACATATTCAAATTTATGCATTTTAGCTTCACACATAAAAAAATCATGTAGAGTATAAAACACTTCAAGCCTGTAACTTTATTAACGTAAACTCTGTCCAACAGCTGAGTTGGCAGAGGTCTAAATTTTTCACTGGCAAGATGTTTGGGCAGCAGAACAGGATCCCTAGGGAAATGGTCATAGCACCAGCCTGACAGAATTCAAGAGGCATTGGGACAATGCTCTAAGGCATGTGGTGTGATTCTTTGGAATCCTGTGCAGGGCCAGGAGTTGGACTCGGTGATCCTTGTGAGTCCCTCCAAAACACTATATTTTTTAATTTTATGATTCAGTTCACTGTGATGTAAACTTCAAGGGAAGATCTTCCAGTGCCGGGGTATTTTATGGATCACTTTCTTCTTGAAAGAAAGCCTATACCAGGGTATACTTCACATCTACTGCTATTTTTGCCTAGTAGACTATCCAATAGCAAAGAATTCATCAGGCTGGAACTATGTAATGTCATGTGAAGTAACATGCACATTACAAGTTACTAATAATTTTATATATCCTGTCTAGGATAAACTTATTCATATTCCACGTATTTTAGCTCAGATTTAGTGGATTACATAGCTTTTCAATTAACACTTTGCAGCAGCAAAGCTTATGAGACAAATAGAATAGCTTAAAGTAAAAATTTTGAATCACTTAAATCTAATTTTGAATTTTGGTTTACTTAATTTTGAAAATGTCTATAAATGCAAAGGAGAGAAATTTTAAAAAAATCAGATCCTGTCTGACTCCTATGTTCCAAATATGCAGAGATTTGAAGCACATGAGAATAGAATGTAAACTTTATGTTGTGCAAAAAGGCACAGCTAATCATATATCCAGGGAGGGAGATCCATAACATTGCCGTGCAGATATAAAATACTTGCTTCTGGTGTTCCTCAGTTTTGGTTGGCAAGGAAGGTAAAAAATGAGATATTAAGACTCTTCATTATATCATGCCAGGAGGAGAAGACATGAAAATTTTGCTGCAAAAATTAAGATGGGTTTCTGAAAAGATTAGGCAGAATAAATTATCAAATGGTTGGTAACGTAGAATGCCATGGCAGGCCCAAGAAGAGGTACTTACTTGTGGTAAGGGACAACAAAAAGAAAAAAGTAACCAAATAAATTTTCTATCAGAGCAGTACAGACTGGAACTACATAATGGGTGTCTTCAATATCAATTATACTAATTTTGAAATAGCTGCAAACAACATTCACATAACCCTTTTTTCATCTGAAACCTCAATATAAGGTATGAACATCCCTTACATTTTGTAACTTCTACCCACACAGAACTCTTAACACTGACTAATCCCACAAAGGTTTTCCTGTGAAAAGGGATGATAAGCAAATATACAAGGAATCATTTATCAGTGGGAAATGCTACTGTAGTCTCTGAATTCCTTTATGCTCCTTGAACTGAACTGAGATGAACATTTTTGCCATCAGTTCATTTTTTTCTTTTTTTTTTTTTTTCATTACTTATCAGGAAACCAGGCCCTGGGAGGTGATCAGTCTGTTTGAGCAGAGCATTGTGTCCACAGAGCCCATCCACGTCTCCCTTCACAGGAGGATGCAACATGTGCATGGTGCCTTCATCACCTTGGCAGCCTATTTTAGTCTGCTTCTACATCAGGACGCTGTCTGTGCTCAGCACTGATAACAAAGCCCTATCGCTTTTCAGAGTGACAGGGCACAGTGACATATCAACACTGAAGTTAAGCCAAAAGCCCCTTCTAATTTAACTGCTAATCTGCTGCAGCTGTGTTCAAACCTAGCACACTTGTTTTCAATTAAAACTTTCTTGTAGCTAGACAAAAAAAGTTTGGTCTGTGTCTTTGCCTTTTCGGGTTGCAGTCAAGTCAGAAAGGAGCTGAAAAGCTAGGAAACAGAGTGGAGTGTTTTTCACACTGCTAAATGTCAGATGTTTGTTTTTCAGACGGAAATTGCACAGAATACACTGTCTGGAAGCTGTTTTGTACAAAACTCATGGAAGGTTTGTTGTCAAAATGAGAATTTTCCTCTGAAGTAAGATGCAGAATGATAAACACATATTGGCAAAAAAATCCATTACCCAGTGTTAATTTAAAGCTTGTGTCTAGAATTATTAACAGTAGAATGGAAAAGGATTAGTACAAATCGTAGTGTATTTGGCGCTTTGAGCAACAAAAGTGATTTCAGTAAACAAAAAAAAAGCGATTTTAACAAAAGCAACGATTTCAGTAGGTTTTTAAGGCCATACTGGCAAGCAGTCAGTCTCGGTTCCTGAGTGTTTTCTTTAGCAATCACTGCCATTTCAAGAAACTAACCTACAGCATTAGGTTTTTAGACTATTTGCAAAAGGAGGCTGTACTTCAAAAAAAAAAGCTGGTATTTCTTGGATGAGAATAATGTTGATAATATTGATAATTGCTATGTAGTCCTTACCCTAAGAAAAGGGGGTAAAAACCTTTTTTAGGGTCTCATGCTCTACGAATGAGGAACTGCACAAAATATTGAGAGGGAGCATGACTGGAGAGGAGATTGGAACTGATCAAAGGGATATTCCAAATCCTGGAACATCACACTCAGCATCTAAAGGAGGAAAGTTGGCTGGGAGGGAACGATCGCTGCCCAGGGATGGGATGGGCATCAGTTAACAGTATTGTACATCTCTTGTTTCTCTTGGGTTTTGCTACTCTCTCTTCCTCTCCTTATCATTCCCGCTAATGTTATTATTATTACTTTATTGTTACTTCTTTATTACTATTGTTATTATCAGCATATTTACTGTTAGCTGCATGTTTTTATTGAAATTACTAGTTATTGTTATTATTTTATGTTTTTCAGTTGTTAATTTATTCTTTTCCTAGACCAGGAGGTTAACATTTTCTTTCTGATTCTCCTCCTCACCATGGGTGATTCTGGTGGTGGGAGTGAGAGGACATCTGCATAGTGCTTAATTTCCAATTGGGGTTAAACCATGACACAGTTTTAGAGAACATTTAAAGCAAAATATACATGAATCTGTGAGAAATTTCTAAATTAACATTTTCTTTTGAACAGACAGCAAGTTTGCTGGCATTTTTTCTCTTGAATAACACAGTGATTATTTTTTTCTTTTCTTTTTCAAAATAGTGTTATTTTTCTTGGTTCCTGTTAACACATGGAATGTTGTTTCAATTTGGCTGAATATAATACCAATATAGATACCAAAATACTGTCTTCTATGTAATTTCATGAGTCAACCTGCCATTACTTAATTGATCAAGACTTTGGCCTATGGAAAATAAAACATATGGCCTATATCCCAAAAAAACTATGTGGATAAATATAAAATTAAAATTAATGGCAGCTAGGACTAGAAGTTTGGTTTCTTTTCTTCCTTTTTTGTTTCTTTTTCTTTTTCTCTTTTTTATTTTTAGATTCAGGTGATTGAAACGTACATAAAAATGTAAATATTTTGAAGTTCATAGTTATGCATTGTTATGTTGCAGTTGTCCCTAACGAACATGATAATGCCTACAATTTTTACAAAAGAAAGACAGGTAAAAAGAGACTAGTCAAAGATGTATATTTGTGTTTAATAGGTAGCCTAATACAAAAAATCTCAGGTTCTTAAAACAGCTACATAGCTATAATGGCAAGTGCAGCATACTGTGTATTTTTTCCCTCTGAAAACATTTTTACTTACATCTACTTTTAAAATACAGAAGTAAAATTTATGCAGTTAATATTTCATGAATTATTTAGAACTCCCTTTCTAATATTCTATGCTAATCCAAATAATATACTTTCCTTTCCTTGAAACTCTGTTTGAATATGTAAATTCATCAGTCTTAGCAACAAGATACAATAAAATTTCATTAATGAGTTACTTTGCCCCAACTTTTCAGATAGAATTAGCATAGAGTTGAGTAGAGACTGTCACTCCGTGAATATTTTCATTGTGTATCTTTGTTCTTGAGGAAAGTTTTATCAGGCAAGCGTCAAAATTCTGCGCTCAGCACAATAAGCTGTTCCAAATTTGTTAAACCAGTTTTAATCTGTTCTCTGGAAGGAAATTTATCTTAGCTATTGTTCTGTCCACCAGCCATAATACAGTGGTTTTTGCTTAGGATTATGTCAGCAAGGAACCTGTGGTCATATGTCCACATGGACCTTCATAGACACTATTATATACAGTTCTTGCCTCTGGATTCTATGAAATGTTTCTCCTTCCTTTCCTCCCACTCTGTTTTTGAACTTTCCTCTATTATTAGAAAATTAATACAAATTTTTTTAAGCAGTGTTTGGAAGTGGCTAAGATGTGTACTATTTGTTAACTTTAAATATTATCATTCTGTGTATAACATATATTTATGAATGCGTAACAGTATAAATTAAGGGAATTTATTTTAAATGTTTTGGATTAACTTTATATATGCCAGTCATGTTTATGTGATAACTTTATAGGGGATGATAGGGAAAAGAAATATCCTAAACTGCACAATATGTTTGGCAAAGGAGAGGCTGTAAAAATCACACTTGAAATTTAAACAGATTCACACACAGATCCTGTGTGTTCTAAGAAGAGGAAATCCTTTGCAATATGTAAGAAAAGCCTTTAAGAATTCCGACACAGAATTATTTTACTCAGGTGTAGAAAGAGCTGATAGAGCAGTAGAAGATTATTTAATTTTTGACCTTACCAATATGTCCTGTCCACAACACTTTTTAAAATCTATGTTGCATTGTGATGAGGACATGAGCCAGTCAAATTGCCAACGGGGCTAGGTCTCACTGAAACGTAGAAAAAATAAACCATGCTGATGGAGGTCTTAGCTCTCCATAATATTTTGTCCTTCCTATGTGATATTAATCTGAATGTGATAGGAATCTGTTTTTAGACAGTCATAGGGTGCTCTCACTTGGTCTTATCCATAAAAAGCCAAGTGTGTGAATTGTATCTCAGGAGCTGTCTGCGTTTCATCATCCATTATAGTTTCTATAGTCCAGGAGGGGTAAATTTCTGTGAAAATTTCTAATGACCAGCTGCAGGATCAGCTTCCTAAAAGGGAGTCTAGGTTTTGCTTTTGGTTGTTAGTGTTAAACGACACTTTGCCAGATGACATAAAACTGAATCTTTTTTATATTTAGTAAGATACAAGTCTGCTCAGTGAAACACAAGTCTCAGATAGTAATTGAGTTTTCCATAATGTTGTATAAGCGAGTAAAGTGAAATTGCCTGCATCTACAGTACTCTACTGTTTGTATTACAACTATTAACACTATTTCTAAAGAATGAGCTGCAGATATTCACTAATATTTAAATGTGTTGAGCTCGTGTCTCAAGAGTATAGTCAGTAGGCTCTCTGCAAATCAGGTGCTCAGATATTTCATCAAGAGTTAGGACCTTTTTCAGTGTACAGTTCTCTACACATACAAGCACAGAAAATTTCACATAACTCAAAATTCCTGTAGTAAGTCAGAAGAAAGTGTGAATGGGAAAATATGATGAGTGAAATTATAAGCATATAAAAAAAAGAGGACTAGAAATGACTAAAAGCCTAATGACAACTGTCAGGTAAATAGTGTTTTAGAAATAGGATCTCAAATGTACATTTATTGCATGCTTTTAAAAACTATGTATTAAAATTTAAAAGCAAAAACCACACAAATAAACAAATAAACAACAACAGTTCTTTAAAGGGTTGGGGGCGGGGGATAGAAACCCCCCTGCAAAATGTTTTTTCTTTTAGGAGATAAAAGCATTAAGGTCTTGTTGATTGTACAATCTTACATAACTGACAAATGCAGTTTGTTTTAAACCATAAAACCTCCAACAAGGTGGTACAGCAGACAAAGATCTAACCATTCATTTGAGATAATACAGTTCAAGTCTTAAAAATTGTGATCCCATATAAAATGTGTGATCTCTCAGCTCCTTCTCAGAATCTTAAAAAAGCTTACATGGTTTGGAGGCCTACTCTCTTTAGAGGGTATCAGATCAGAAACTTGTACCAGAAGCCATCGTTCAAATAGGACAGAGAGTGAAAGAATATCCAGAACTTTAGTTATTGAATGTTTTTTAACACACATAAATCTGTCTCCCTTCAGAATGCTGGTCTAATGGCCAATTCCATACTCATCCTAATTTGAATGATAATGACCCATTGATAATTGAGATAATGACCCCTCTTGCTTCTAGTACTTTTTGAGGTAAAGACAAAAATTTTTTGCCTGAAACCCTACTCCTTTCTCAGCCTCTCTTCATGTACAGTCTCAATAGCCCATGGGTGACTTGTGCAAATATTAGCAGCTTCATTTGTTCTACTGAAAAACATTACGAAGATATCTCCAAGAGTATTTTGAAGTAAATTTTTTTTAGTATGTGACTTCACAGACTCAAGGTTATTTCCTCATAAACTTTTTAAATGTGTTGATATGGATTGTGAATCTGATATATGTTGTAAGATTCAGTATAAGACCAAAGCTTTGTTATGGCAATTTACTGCTCTTCCTAGTAAAACTGAAAAATAACTTGCTGACAGCAAACTGGTGGCAGGTGTGCTTTACTGTTGACAGCTGCATTTCTGACATGGATCACAGAGAAACTGTAGTGTTCATGCTAGAACATCTGGAACACTTAATCAGATTTCAAGATCTAATTCAAATTGGCTGTCTATTATCATTTTACAAAATAAAGGAAAAATAGTATTATGGTGCGGTGTTCATATTAGCAGAAGAAAAAACAAATTATTATCTGAAAAATATTTTTTTTCTAAGAAAAATAAAGCAGCAACTATTTAATGAAAGTACCACTGGATCAAGATATTTATTTAGCTTTGTGTAATTTTCAGAAGTACTTTGCAAGACCAAATTAAAGAAATGCAAGACAATAACAAAAATTTTAAAATAGTATGTTGATATTAATGTCAATATAGAATATGTCTTATATAGTAGATTTCTGAACTGCATATTTTTCAGAAGGTTGAAGTGTCTCTCATAAAAACAGCCACTGAAAAGAAAGGATCTGAATTCCTTGAGGCATCTGTTGTTTTAGAAAATTAAACACCAGATTACACAGAAAGAAATAAACATCAAAAGCATAACCAAATGGTAATGTTTGTTACATGATATTTCACCATCCTTTTCTTAATAAGCTCAGGCTTTCTCAGGTGCAAAACTATTGTCCACATTTGAGTAGCTTTTGCAAGATGAATTAGAATGTAACTGGTTACGTTCCAATGTCACAACAGCCAGCACTTGGGAAAGCATTAAATACTTGCGTGTCTACATGAACAGGCCCTGGAGTATCTATCCAGTCTACTCGTAAGCGTTTGAGAGAGTTTTCTTCATGTTAGTTTACAGAAGTTTCCACTTTGTTTACTTGTATATCTCAAATCAATCAAATGGCACCACCCCTGCTACACACAGCTCCTGTTACAGTTTAAATCACAGCAATAATTTCTGAGTACCACGGCGTAGCTGCCTTCTTCTCCCTCCCCTGCAGGCACAATCTCTTTCGAGCTGCTGCCATCTCTTGTTCAGTCCTGCTCACTCTGCTGCTGTGGAGCTACAATGGCACCCACCCTCCACAGCAGCAGCAGATTTTAGGGTTTTAGCACATCTTCGTTCCTTGTGCACCTCTCATCTTTACCCTTGTTCTAGCTCTGCAAAACAAAGTTCAGTGGTGGGTTCAGTTCCGTGTTTGGAAAACAAAGTTCAGTTTCATGTACCTAGGGGAGTTAGTTTCAGATTCTATCAGTTTTGGCACTCTTCTACAGCCATAACAGCATTCTGGACTCCAAAGCACTAGCTTATCTGCTCTTTTGCAGTTGAAAAATCAGACCAATCTTGAAAGTAGATTAGCCATCACCTAACTGAGGTGAATAAAAATTAGGAAAAGACATGAAATGAACTTGTAGCCTTAGGCAAACTACTGCAAGAGGGTGAATGACTTGAAAAACAAAACAATACAGTTTTCTTTACAATAGCTGTAGTTATATAGATAATTTATATTAATCTCTATTTATGAAGATGTGCTTTTAAAGTCATTTATATGAAAACTATTAAATCTGCAAATGCTGCACATATATCTCATCAAATAAAATAGATTCACTGACTGCTAAAAGTATTCTCTGGTCATTTTTACTAGTGAAATAGGGCAGAAGAGTACCATGAGGAATGTCTTTAAATATTTAATCTGTTTTGTGTTCAACCTATTTTATTATAAATGCTTGCAGTAGGTGTAAGTGCAAAGAAAACTAGGTCATGTGTGAACAGGAGAGCAGTAAAATCACAAGCAAGAGCATATGAATGTGATCAAACTGCAAGTAAATAATTCACTTACACTATATAAATGAATATTGTATTGTCAGTGTAAAGGACTAAGATGCTGTAACCATGAGGTATCTGTGCCATTTTATAGCCTTGAAGTCCAAACTAAATTTTGCCCTACATATTTGTTATATCTTTCTTTTAAGATCTTTATTTCCTCATTTATTGAGTAATAATTAAAATATCAAGGAGTTTTACTTTATATTTAAGAAAATATGGTGAGATGCTGGCACATTTTACCAAACTTGAGACAAACTGCATAGGATTCCTAGCAACTCTGACTAGAACTGCAAGTTCTCTAGATGAAGAAATTTAATTAAGAGTGAGTGACAGCTTCCTGACTAGTCATTTATTCTATTAAGTTATGCTGACTTTGAAGTCATTATTCCCAATACTACCCTTTTCGAGGTTGTTCTGCAAAGATTCTACAAACACAATCTTGTTTGGAGAAAAATTGCATCTTGATTAGAGGTCAAAGACACAGTTTAAAGGGTTTAAAATCTGAGTATAACTGGACCTTTCCTTAATAGTTATCAACATTATACATCTGCAAGGTACATCTATGATAAAATAGACAATCAATCTCAAAAAGTCTGCTAAGAAATTCTCTATAGAAAGTACAACTGACATTCAACAGATTTAGGTGGGGTTTACAGGAGCGAAGTCCCTCCCACTGTAAGCAAAAAGCAGGTTTGACTGCTTGATGAAACTGAGTAAGAACAAGTTTATGGGCCCTGATGAAATAGACCCCAGGATAGTGAAGGATTGATGCTTGATGTAATTGCCAAGGCATTCTCCATGAAATATGGAAACTCATGGTGATCAGGCAAAGTCCCCAGTGACAGGAGAAATTGAACACCTCTCCTATTTCTAAAAAGGAGAGAAAGGAAAATGGACGATACATCTGTGTCTGGGAAGATGATGGAATAGATCTTCATGGGAGAAATGCTAAGGCACATGCAAAACAAAGAGATGACCTGAGACAGTCAGGCATTTCACCAATGGTTAATTATACCTGACCAATCTGGTTGCCTTCTATGACAGAATGACAACAACAGTTAATAGAGGAAGACTGACAGATGTCATCTACCTAAGCTTTCGTAAGTTTTTAAATAGAGTTGCACACGACGTCCTTGTCTCCATATTGGAGGGACGTGGATTTGAAGGGTGAACTGTTCAGTGAGGAGGGAATTGGCTAGATGAGTGGAACCCAGGAGTTTTGGTTAATGTCTGTGTGGAGGCTCGTGACTTGTGATGCCTCTCAGGGCTCTGTCTCAGGAGCATTGCTCTTTACTATCTTTATCAATGACGTAGACAATGGGATCAAGTGCACCTTTAGAAAGTTTGCAGATGCAAATTGCACACCTAACTGATTGCTGATGTTGACACAACAGATGATAGATGCCATCCAAGGGGACCTGGACAAACTTGAGCAGTATTGCCACAGAAACATCATGAAGTTCAACAAGTACAAGTGGAAGGTTTTACATCAGGGTCAGGGAAGTCCCAGACATGAGTAAGTGTGGGTGAAGAACACACTGAGAGCACCGCTGTGAAGAAGAGTTGCTGTGAATGGAAGCTGGACATCAGCCAGCAGTGTGTGTTTACAGTCCAGAAAGCCAAGAGCAACTTGGGCTGCATAAAAAAAAAAATGGCCAGCATGCCAAGGGAGGCAATTCTCCTGTTTCTACTTTGTGCCCTCGAGACCATGGTATCCAGGATTGGGACCCCAACATGAGGAAGACATGGACCTGTCAGAGAGACAAGGGTCAGAAAAATGGTCCTGGAGGACGAAAGGGCTGGAACACCTCTCCTTTGAAGACAGGCTGCCTGAGCTGGAGACTTTCAGCCTGGAGATGGGAAGGCTATGGTGACACCTTATTTCAGCCTTTCAGTACTTGAAGAGTGCTTATGAAAGAGAGGGAGAGGGACTATATACACAGGCAGATAGTGATAGGACAAGTGGAAATCTTTTTAAACTTACAGAAGAGATAATTATATTAAATATTAAAAAGAAATTCTTTACTGTGAGGGAGTAAAGCCAGTTCTTTACTGGCTCAAAACAACTGAAGTGTGTGTGTATGCAGGGAACAGGACAAGATCTGAGGAAAGTGTGACAGTGCACTGCTCCACACTCTACCTGCCAGGGGGTTTTAGTCCAGCTGTCAGTCACTGGCACACCTGGAACACTGGAAGGAACACCCCACCCCCCACCCTGGAGGCCCAATCTAGCCCCAGAGTGGCCAGATGACTGGAAGCCTCACCTAGGGGAGGGGGTGGCCACAGGAAGCCAGAGCACTGAAATCCACAAAGACTATGGTCATGTTCCTATCGTCCTTGGATTTTACAGCAGCTGAGACCCCGCTAGATCCAAGGCAGTAGCTATATCTTTCTTTTCTCTCTCTTGTCCTTTCTTTCTCTCCTTTTCTACTCCTAATTTCCTCTTCCTGAAATCTGGGTAATTTAAAGCTTTTTCGGTTAGAGTCAACATTTTATGAAATGCTTTATTTTGACTGAATATTCTTTTTAAATTTTACCAAATTCCTAATCTTCTAAGATTTGCCGGTAAAGTTTGTTTTTTAATTCCCAGGAACTTTTGTCAAGTTTTCCTTTGTGCCATCTTAGGGAAAAGTAGTACCTTAAGACATTTTAAAATAAACTCACCAAGGGAAGACCAGGGCTTTACAAAGGGTGACAAGATATTGTTGACAGGTTGCTGAGAAAAGTTGTGGATGTGCTAACCATGGAAGTGTTCAAGGCCAGGTTGGATGGGGCTTTGAGCAACCTGGTCTAGTGAAGGTGTCCCTATCTTTGGCAGTGGAATTGGAACTAGATGATCTTTAAAGTCCTTTCCAATCCAAATTATTCTGTGATTGTAGTACATATCTACCACCATGATCCAGCAGGGCACTCATGTACAGGACTTGAAATACTTGTTCCTAATACAAGCTAATATCCCCAAGAGCATTCCTTTCCAGTTTTTCATGTCAATGATGGCAGTGTTTTCCATAATTAGAGACATTTCATATGTGTAAGCAGGAGAAAGTAAAAGGAACATGCTGCTGCATTTACCATAGTTCTGCTGTATATGTTTAAAGAACTGCAAAAAAATAAAAGTAGTAAAAATGACCATGTGTCTTAACTAAGAAATATGTACATTTTGATGTAGACATGACAAATGTTCTGTGATATATCACACATCTCAGCAGAGTCCTCATGGTCTGTAACGTGGAGAATGCCATGCAGCAGCTGTTACTGAGCTGAAGTGGTTGTTTATTTGTCTTTCACCCTGTGCCAGGTATCCAGCATGATATGTGCACAAGTCACCATGCCAAATCTTCTGCTATCATTCTTTCCTGATCAATAACTGCAGCCTTGTGGCAGTGTGGTTATGACAAATCAGATACTGATGCTGAAGATCTGTACTTAAAAAGATTTAGATTACTGTGTTGCCTTAACAGTGAATTGCCTTCCAAATCCACACTTAATAGAGCAACTTATATTGGCTTATAAAGTTGAAGTGTCACTCTAACATCCATATATTGTATTTTGAACATTTATTTTCAGATTGGCTTGCCAGGCTGAAACAAAATAAGACTCCTCCAGCTGCCAAGATATTTCTTGAGACCCATCACCACAGCACCTTTCAATCCTTTCATAAGGAAAAAGAACTGCTTGAGAGCAATAATAATCAGTCAGAACAGGCCAAGCAACAGAGCAAGAACACAATTCAAAGTTATTAATTATCAGTATCTCTCTTTTTCACTCTATGAATGAATAGGTTGCTTTGGTTGGGTAGGAACATAGAGATGCCATG
This sequence comes from Daphoenositta chrysoptera, assembly GCA_013397915.1. Taxonomy (NCBI): domain Eukaryota; kingdom Metazoa; phylum Chordata; class Aves; order Passeriformes; genus Daphoenositta; species Daphoenositta chrysoptera. The sequence goes on along the minus strand of VZRO01007050.1, from coordinate 259,717 downwards.
ACATAAGATACAGAATTTTTACACAGAGCATTTCTTTTCCTTTGCTTTTGTTTTAAAAGATTAGCAAATGTAATACTAGCTAAACTACCTCAAAGAAGGAGAGAAAGAAAAATGCTATCATAACACTGGGAAAAGCATTTGCTTAAGGTTAGAATCTCAAGGAAAGTGGTCTTCTGTCTTATGATGGGGTAGACATCTGTTCAGGAGAAGTACCATCTACTACATTTTTCACAATCTGTATTTACATTTTTTTCCTAATTGGTTCAAAAATACCTAGGAAAATAAACCTTATGGCTAATTAAAACTAATAAAAAGAGGCAAACCTGGATGGATAGACATCCTGCTGGATGTGAAGGAGCTCATTAGGAAGAAGTCTTTGTGTCATCTCTGCACAATCATAAACAATCCCGTTCATGGTTTTGGTGGATGGGGAAGATTCAGGCTGAAAGCTGTAATATCCTTTCAGAAATGGTTTCTTGTCTGTGAGCATGTCCTGCCAGTGTATATTTCCTTTGGTTTAAACCCTCTTGTGTTCAGGCAGCAGAAAAAAGTGAAACTGATACAATATTTTACTACCTTGTTCCAATTTTCTTTCAGTTGGTCTGGTTTTGGTTTGTTTTTTCCAGGATACATGTCTTTCCCAGATGACCTGAGCCATTGAAGCTAGCCAAGATCTTGCTTTAGGTATTTTTCAAAGGCAATTTAGGGTCTTGTACGCACCTTAAGAATTTATTAAATAGATATTCTGCATGTAGTGATATTTGGACACTCTTACCCCACTATGTCCATGTCCACACTGACAGCTTTAGGCAATTATATATAAGCAGAAATATTGTGCTCTTCTGAGATCGGCAAATGAAACCATGAAGAAAAAAGAAGAAAGTATTTAAAACAGAAGTAACTTTCCTCCCATGGTTTCTGAAATTTAACAGAAAATTTAACTGAACTGGATGAATATAATTATGATTGTTCTTTGAAATTGCAGATAAAAACCTGTGTCAAACACTGTCTGGGGAAGGAGTTTGTTTTATTCTAAAGGGTGAAAATTTCCCAGGATTGAAGCATTTTTTTTACCACATTAAAACAACTAGAGGAAAAAAAAAAAAAAAACCATAAAAATTACAGTAATGGGATTCATAGCTCTTTAAGATACTTAAGGTATATTCCATGTTCAAAATGTCTAGAAATGGTTACGTATAAAGGAGGCTGCAGCGTGGCAGCCAAAAAAAGAGAAAGAATTAAAAAAGAAAAGTAAAATGTTTTATATTTTTCCATCAGTTTTTCTCCAGAAACTAGACATGCTTTCAGATGTATGGGGAAGGCAAATATAAAGTCAAGATTGACATCTATGGAAAACTATGTAGAAGTGTAATTTACAGGAGTGACAAAAAGGAAACCTGAAAAAAAAGAAACCTGAAAGATTAGCTTAATTTTGTTCTAAATAACTTAGAAGATTAAATAGTGAATGAGACTGGACATCAGCAAGAATTTTTTTATAATGAGGGTGGTGAGATACTGGACAGGCTGCCCCAAGTTGTGGATATCCCTCTAAAACTATTTCAAGGTCAGAGGCATTGAGCAATCTGTTCTGGTGAAAGATGTCGCTGTCCATAGCAGGGTATTTGGGCTTGGTGGTCTTTGAAGGTCCTTTCCAACCCAAATCATTCTTCAAAGACATTTCAAGATTCAGGTAGATGTTGGCAAATAATTGTATCTCAGTGCAAAATAAAACCTTTTGACCTCAGACAACAAATACTGCAGGTATTCCCTACGTGTTACTGTGGATTATACACATCACTGTAGCTAATAACATTTGCAGTCCAAAATTACTAGCACACCGTTTGGCCAGGAAAGCAGTGAAGAAACTATTGTGTGTGGGAAACTGTAACAGAAGAGGAAGAAGAAGAAGAAGAAGAAGAAGAAGAAGAAGAAGAAGAAGAAGAAGAAGAAGAAGAAGAAGAAGAAGAAGAAGAAGG
>VZRO01007050.1:206798-257421 GCA_013397915.1 Daphoenositta chrysoptera | reverse complement strand
GAAAAGGAAAAGGAAAAGGAAAAGGAAAAGGAAAAGGAAAAGGAAAAGGAAAAGGAAAAGGAAAAGGAAAAGGAAAGAAGAAAAGAAGAAAAAGAAAATAAAAAGAAACCAAAGATATGTTCATTTGCATCTATGTTCTTGGTGTGCTTAAGATGAATTAATTAATAATGAATATTTGTAGCCTGAGTTTCATTTTGGGAGTAAGCTTTTCCTAGCTTTCTTCCATGACACAGTCCCTCTCAGAAGTTTCTTTTGAACGTGTTAGCCCACTGCATACTCATCATACTATTTCACCCTGAATATTTTGGAAGTTGAAGAAAGAAGACATACATCTGACAGAAGAAAATGTTCTCACGGTGCATAAATATGCAAAAAAAAATAGGCCTCAAAACAAAAACATCTTGTTTGTATTATGCAATAGTTTCACTCCTTACTTCATGAAGAACTATTCTTTGTAAAGGGATTACCTGATATTTCACTATACAGAGTATATCTGTATACAACCTATCTCTAAGGTTAATGGAAATGTTATGAGGTTTTCTCTGGGGCAGAACTGCAAAGGGGTTTGCAATGGTTTTGGAAGCAAGTAAAAAAACCCCTGAAGTATGAAAAAACCCCCATAATTTATTAACAAGATACTTGTGTCTCTCTGTTTAGAGAAGTCTGATTTCTGCTATCCACCAAAATATTTCCCATAACCTTTCCCATAGGTACAGTTACAAAAATAGCCCTATCTTGTCCAGTCCTCATTTTCTGCACTGCAAAGTGAATACAGTTGATTTGTATGCTACTATTCTACAATATTTATTTTTCATAACCTAGATGGCACAAGAACTATGTGTATTTTCTGCATAAAGAGGATAATGGCTTGCACTGAAAAAAAGTGTATTAGAGACCAAGCATACTTAAGAATAAAATTCTAGAAATTCAAATTCAGAAAGGGCAGTCACTGACAATTGGTATCTGCTGATGAGAGTGGCAGTTTATTAATAATCTGTCATGTTAAGCTGACAAATGGGGTGCTGAATTCCGCCCAGTTACACAATGAAATCTCCTCTGTCATTACCTCTAGAATTACCTACTTTCTGTTAAAAGACTTTTGCAGGCATAAATATGCTTCAAAGTTGTTTTCTGAATGCAGGTTACCTCTATTTTTTTCCTTAATTCCTCATTATTGATAAGATGATCCAGCATAAGGCTAATCTTGGTCTCTGGGTAAACACCCAGTCCAAATAAATACCAAGTTTCAGTTCAGATACAAACTTTGAGAAACACTGATAGGGTTATCAGCGGTCAAAAGGACAAATCATAGTACATAAATTCCTTACTTTTGATATGTCATGGAGGAAAAAACAGAAAAGGAAATAGTATCCTAGAAGTTGCATAGACCTATTCAAATTGTACATTCAGATGCACGGCAAGCAATTTATCAACACACAAAGGCCAGTGAACTAGGAGGAGATGGAAGGAAGAGATTGTACTTGAAGGAACTGCTAGGAGTACACAGAAATATGTGTTCTGACACATGACATGTACTTTATTTTTCTCCTCTCTAGTCACTTCAATTTTTAAGTTACATTAAAATTTCTAAGGAATTGCATTCTGAAATACAACTTTTTTTTAATCTTTTCTAAAAGGTTTGTTGAATTTGCCACATAATACGTGAGAAACTTTACTCAACGTATCCCGTAATGAAATCTAAAACTACAAAAATCTGAAGTGTTTTCAGATTTCTTCATTATCCTTTCCCACTTTTCCATTTCAGTGTAATACAGTGAGCTGAGTGGAAAAGACAATTTGACTGACAGAAGCTGGAAACTAGTTCAGAAGAAAAATCACTTAAACCTTTACAGCCAAGCACCACTAGAAAAATCATGCTGAGACAGATGAATCTTTGGCTTGACTTAGAGGCCTAGATTTTGTCTTCTTTGATGAATTTATTCAAAACACTCTTTTTAATTAAAATAATTTAACAACCTTTTGCTTGGGACTAAGACTACACTTGTGTTTTTTTTTCCATGATACATAGGGGATTCTCTCCTAAAAATTCTGAAATACTCAGTTGAGTTCAGATTTTATTGTACTCAATGCCCAAGTGAATATAGGTGGATCTACTGGGCTAAGTATTTTTCCTGTCTATGCAGGAAAACAGGCATTTGTGGGACCCATCATCCCAAGTAAACTATAAAATAGGGGGTGTTTTCATTACAAAATTTTTCAGGTTTTATTTCTATACAATATCTTACTGAGCATAAAGATTAAGGAAAATTCTTCAACACAACATGCGCAAGCACACACTCAAAAGAATACATTTCCCTGAAAGGTAATGGGGGTTTTGTCCTAATATTTGTTCAGAGATAGGAAGTATTGAGAAAATACCATGTCGTACATGTATTTTCACATGACAGCTTCTAATTTAACTTCTGGACACCAACCATAACTGTATATGAAATGGAAAAAAGTTTGCTTATTTTGCAATTTCATCAAACAAATATTGATCAGATTTCAGCTCAACTACAGATCCACAAATGTTGACAATACATGAGATACTTTTTAACAAGATTATTCTCTGGGAAAATTTTTTCATTCATGAGCAGAAGCTGGATGAAGATGAAAAGGCAGGACATTATCATTTGAAACATGTGTCCAGTACCCTAGCAACCATCTAAATATTCAGTCTATTTTTAATTCTATTTTCAATGTGATTTTTAAATTATCAAATCTCTGTTAAACTTGTGCTTTAACAGCATTTTCAGTACTGCAGTGAGTAAAATAACCATTTCTCTGCTTTCATGACAAATATAAAGTATGGAGAAAATAAAAGACACAACAAAAAGTACATTCAATTCTAGTTCCCAATGTGTAAAGCAATAAATTGGATACTGCATATGGCTTTTATAAAGTTCTTTAGAAATTTATTGGGCAAATTCCATCTTACTGTACATTTGTACAAGGTAGTGGAATAAACTAGCGACTCATTTATTTTATGTGCTTTACAAGCCCAGTGAAAATAATGTATATGAAAGATATAAATACCTGCATACCTAGGAAGTATAGTATGTTGACCTGACCAACAAGGACTTAAAAGATCATGCTCATTAGAAGTGCATGAAAAAGGACAAATTGCGGGCCACCAACATTACAAAATTACATTACTTGCTAGGTTTTGGGAAAAACTCCAGAACAATATTTCTTAGGTTAATAAAAACCCAAAAACTGTTCAAGCAACATTACTTTTAATTTTTTTTTCTTTTAAGAAAGGAAAAGAAACAGTTACCCTTAATTAACAAAAAAAAAAAGTTTCAGATTTATCCCTAATGTAATTTTATCAATTACTTCAGGGATACAGTGTGTGTTACTAATTTTCTAATCACAGAATCAACTAGACCACAGCACATCCAGTCTTTTCTTGAACACCTTCTGGGACGGTGACTCCATCCCCTCCCTGGGCAGTCCATTCCAATACCCAATCCCTCTTCCTGTGAAGAACACCCTAATGTCCAACCTAAACCTCCCCTGGTGCAGCTTAAATCTGTGTCCCCTTCTCCTGTCCCTGGCTGTCAGGGAGAACAGGCCGACCCCCGCCTGGCTACACCCTCCTTTCAGGGAGTTGTGGAGAGTGATGAAGTGTCCCTGACCCTCCTTTTCTCCAGGCTCCATCAACCACTCCTCACCGGAGTCGCTCTCCAGACCCTTCACCAGCCTTTTTGCCATTATCTGGATGTGCTCCAGCAGCTCAACATCCTTCCTAATTTGAGGGGCAGAGGAGTGCACACAGCACTCAAGGTGTGACCTCACCTGTGCCAAGTTCAGAGGGACAATCCCTGCCCTGGCCCTGCTGGCCACACTGTTGCTGATACAGGCCAGGATGCCATGGGCCTTCTTGGCCACCTGGGCACAGCTGGCTCATGTCCAGCTGCTGTCACCAGCACCCCCAGGTCCTTTTCTGCCTGGCCACTGTCTAGATACTGTCCCCAGCCTGTAGGGCTGCAGGGGATTGTTGTGGCTAAAGTGCAACTTGGACTTATTAAACCTCATATCATTGGATTCAGCACATCTGTTCAGTGGTACAGGCACCTCTTCAGAGGACCACAGTGACCTACCTCCAGACTGGTCATCTGGTCATAACAGGAGATCAGGTTGGCCAGGCAGGACCTGCCCCTCCTAAACCCATGCTGGTCGGGTGGTCATGTAGGTCCCATGTGATCACACCCAAGATGACCTGTTCTATGACCTTGCCACCCCGAGGTGAGGCTGACAGGCCTGTAGTTTCCTGCAGCCTCCTTCCAGCCCTTCCTATGGATGGGTAACACTGGCCAGCTTCCAGTCATCTGGGTGCTCCCGGGTGAGCCAGGAATGAAGATAAGTGATGGAGAGTGGCTTGGTGAGCTCCTCTGCCAGTTTGCTCATCACCTTAGGATGGATCCCATCTGGTCCCATAGACATAAGAGCATCTAAAGACCTCAGCAGGTCACTACTTGTGTCCTCCTGGATTACAGGGGGACTATTCTGCTCCCTGTCCCTGTCTACCAGCTCAGGACACCAGCTGTCCTGAGGATGGCCTGTCTCTTGCAGCATTGCAAAATGGTAGAACTGTAACTTTTGGTCTTGGTGAGAAATTTTTTCCTTTTGAGAGCTGGCAGATCTCTACTAATGTAAATGGAAAACTTCTTGCTTTGTTGCATTTTAAGTTCTCTCTGTTTCATATGTTCTGTAGTAATGTTAGGGGCAGGATGAAAGAGACAATTTTACCTTTAACTTACAATTTATATTTCTTATTCCACATCCTTTGTAAAAAGGGAGTAACTCTAAGCTTACATAAGCAGATATTGACACAGCTTTTAAATATATCGTAATAGATTAAAAATATTTTGTCACATTTCCCATATCCTGGCTGCAACCAAGAAAAATTGTGTTTAGTGGGATGGCTGTATATTGATAAAGAAGTTCAAATATATTTTAGGAAATCAGTCTAAGAACACTTCCAATAATGCATTGACAATTGTAGCAACTACCATGCCCATTACAAGGGATTGTAAAGTAGTATGTCAGAAAAGACATGTCTGCCACCAATCAAATAATTTACATGATAGTACTGCAGAAAATTATTCCAAAACTGATGCCCATTTAGCTGTATAACACCAGTGTTTCTTCCTTGCTCAACTTCCTTTAGTTTCAAACAAATTTGTATCTTTTGCAGCTCCAAATGATAAGCCCTGTCTCTTGTCCACAAACCCAGTCTGTTAAGCAAGTTTCAAGGTACAATAATTACTGGCTGAAAACTAGCAAAGTTCTTTATAAAGAACAGGATATAATCACCATTGCAAAACCCTGAGGACTGTAATGTGGCTCTCTGGTTTACATTAGAAGAGATTTACTCTCATTGTATATTTAGTTCCATCAATCTGAAAATGAGATTCAAGCTACCTTTTCTTTTAAAGCTGATTTTAATTTCAGAAATAATCATACTCCCAAGAGATGCAATGACATTCTCAGAGGTACAAAAGAGAATATCATCAGGATTGCATATCATCATTCTAATGATAATTTGCCCTAGGCTGTGGCCACGGTAGGACTTTTTAATCAATATTTCCTAAGTATGCTTATTAAAAAAGGAAAGTGTCTTCAGTATGAAAGCTATTTTTTTCCACTTCACATTTTATGCAAACTGGTTAACTTTCATTGGTTCTATTCCTTAATAAAAAATTTAATTTGGTGACTGTTCTGTGTTTCAAATAAAATAAATAATTTTTTTAGGTGGTACATTTTAATCTTTCAGAAAGACAGATTTTTTTTCCGGCAGGAGTTATTTTTTGTGACTTCAAAAAAACCAAGAAAAGAACAGTAAAATAAGCCCAGAACTTACTTGCAATTTACATACAACCTTTTACTCTTACCATGACATGGCATGCAAAACATCTATCCATAACTTTTGATATGCTAGTGAACCCAGTCTGAAAAGTATTAGAAGATAAATTTGCTGACCTACTTTTGCCTGTTTTATTACACTTATGCTTAAAATTTACATTAAAAGAACAAGTGGTTAAACTCTTCCACAGTGCTTTTTGGAAAATACTACTTAATGCATTAGAAATTTATAAATACACATTTCTATGTATGCATGCTTACATGTCTATCTGTAAAGTGCGAGTGCACTTAGAGACTGTACAGGATCGAATCTGAATGCATTCAGGAATACTAGTATGCTTTTAAATATATATGCCTATGTTTGTTTGCATTTATTTCCATCCAGTTATATGTAAATAAATAATCAGAAGTAAATTTTTCCAAATATGATGTTAAACATGGTAACTAGCATCAAGGTGTTTCAGGTAACATGCAAGCATACCTATAGAAATATATCTGATAATTTGTGATACAGCACTCAGAGGAATTCAGGTTAAATGGCATTCTGAGATTATGTCTGCAAAGTCTGTCTTCAGAAAGATTAATTTTTAAATGGAAAAATAGATATTTGTTGTTTTATTGATTTTCTAGATAGCATAAAATATAAGAAATGCTAAAAAAATTTTAAATTGTGGTATATCTGGGATAATTAAATGTTATGTCACAAACACAGATTGATAGAAATTATTTTCATAAGTGCCAGCTTGTAGAAATAGACATCACAAGCTGAACATACAATAAAACTCCAGCTCACTCTCCACGTCTACTTCCTTCCTGCCACTGCTTTCACAGGTATAAAACTACAAAAGGGTGAACAAGACAACAATGTAAAGTTAAAAGAATTGATTCAGCTGCTTAATATCCTAAGGGAAGAGACACATCCTTCATAATTTTTGAAGTTGCATACTGCCTCTTACAGACTCAGATCATCCACAAGATGTCAGAAAACAGATGCTTTTGTTTTCTTCCATTGTATATTTTTTAAAAAAATAACATCTCTAAAGGAATATATTTCAAATTTAAGTGGCTGATTCGTGGCTTTTTTTGAGAAAATTGGCCAAAGTCCTGGACTTTTATATTCCTTCTTTAATCACGAGCCAACAGATAAATAAAATATATGAACGGAGTTACAAAAATTAAGAACTGAACCAGGAGAGAACTAGAAAAAATGGTAAAAAGAAACAGGTCAGAGAAACAGGGTTTTTTGTGTTTGTGTTTTTGTTTTTGTGAGTGCTTTCATTTCATTAGATTTGTTTCATTATTTTTAGTAGTTATTTATTTATTTTGCATAAAAATATAAATATTGCCCTTAGAGGTTGGCACAGACATGACCTCGGCATAAGGTTGGATAAGTTTCTGGTATTCATTTTCCAGTGAAATATTAGGTTCTGCATAACTTAATTTTCTTTATTTTTTTCAAATGTCTATAAGAATTATCATGTAATTCTAAAGTGAAGAAGACAGTTGAATGAATTAATTTATTAAGTGATGTTTTTTAACTTTATTTAATGTCATTGTTAAAAAACTCAAAACAACATACTAAGAATCAGAAAATCAGTACTGGTATTTTAACACTGTCAATATTACTTAGATTTGCCTGTGTCTTGTTTTTAGAGTTTTTATAATAAATTAATAAATCAGGCATACCACAAGCCTTTGTTTAAATGTCTATCAACAAAACATGTTTTTGATCCAAATTTTGCAAGGATTCTTTAATGCTCAGTAGCTGTCCGTATCATTCTAAGTTCTACTTCAGTCATCTGCATCACTTTTATATATATAAATTTCAGTCCAATAAAACAGTGTAAGAAAGTTCTCTGAAATATCTGCTATACATAAAGTTTACAAACAACACTGAGGAGAATCTCATGTCTTATAAACATTAGTGAACTTTATTAATTCATGCAAGGAATTAATTAGACTATTTATCTTTCTACTTTAAGTAGATTGGAAAGATGGCAATATTGGAAAAGAGCCCTCTTACATATTAAGAGGGTTGCATTTTTTTAATTGCTCCAACTATGCTAAACTTAAGTGATCCAATTTTAAAAACTGGCAAAGGGGTTTTTTTGTGGGTTTGGGTTTTTTCTTCATTGTTTGGATTCTGAAGGTTTTGGGGCTTTTCTCCTCGATTTTCTCACAAAAGTTAATGATTTCTGTTGCGTATGTTTGGGGGGAGGGGGGCGTTATTTGTAATTTTTTTTACATCACACCCTCCTCTTCCTTACTTTACCATAATTTTATTGTATTTATCAATTATTTAATGCAGTTAGCTCAGCTGCCTTCTATATTCATACCCATAAAAGTTCTTTAGCATACTGTTGAAAAAATGCTTCCTCAAACCATGGGATAACATTGTCTGTATACTTCTTTGAAAATCAAACTTTATTATACACAATGCACACATGTGTGTTTTATGTATGTTTATGCATGTTTTACATAGCATCAGTTGTTCAAAACATAAGGGCAAAATGTTACCAGGAATCTTATATTAACTATTATTCTGGTATTATAGTGAGACTTCTCTGGCAGTCACTTCAGTGCATCGTTATTAAACACCTCCAGGGTTTCCTCAACCACCAGAAATTAACAAGCTTCTCAAGGTAGATACCTATACAGGTAACAGTTTTGATGATAGTAGATTTTCATACTGATGAAGAATTTCTATGAGTGCAGAAGCTGTACAGAAATATGGATAAGCCCTGCGTCCCTGTTCACATTCTCATATCTGGGAAAAATATGAGATTTGAGGGATTTTGAATTTAAAAGCATTTTATAGACTTATAATAGACACATCTAAATCTACTCTAGACACCTCTAAATTACCTGCTGCAATAGAAGTTCTACAACTGTGCTGTGCAACATGCGGTATAGCAATAATCAATTTCTTTCTCAAGGACTGAGCAAAAGAACAAGAAATAATCTCATGGAGAACCAGCAGAAACAAGATGGAAAAAAAGTCCACAAGACCTGCCCAAATATTAAGAAAAAATATTTTATGTGCTTTTCTTTAATTGATAATACAAAATTTTAAATTTTAGGCTTTCACAAGAACCCTTTGAAACAGAAATATGCTTTAAAGCTCAAAATTTGTAACTCATTACTAAAGCAGCAACATGGCAAAATTGAACTACTACCTTCATGCAATGAGTGGAAACACAAAGCAAAGCTGACAGATCTGTTCTCCTGGGCTTAGGTTTCCACTATCTAGAAGTGCTGTTTGCTGCCCCTGTATGCACAGTATGACAGCTATTTGTGTTATACAAATGAGGTTTACTCATGAGTTTGATCTCTATTGCATGCTAATCATATTGTCCCTTGTTATGAAACAAGTACTTTACTTTGTTATGTTTAATATTATGAAACAAGCTTAAAACACAGGAGAATACTTTGGTAACCTGTTTAAGCTTGTTTGTCTCAATAGCTTTATTACATTACTTATTAAATTATCTCAGGAACATTCTAAATATCAATGTATTTCGTTCAAATGGCTTCAGTTAAACATAATGTTTCTCAAAAAAATTACTATATGAAAAAGAATAAAAATTGATTTACAGCAGCCACAGGTTCCCAATAATTTTAGTTTTCATTATAAAAGCTATCTGTCTTATCTATCACTCCCCCACACTGTAACTTAAAAATCCTGGCAGTAAGAAATAATTTTGATAAAACCCATAATGTGATAGCCTTACTGTTTTCTGCTGCTTGGTCCCTATTCACTCCTGAAAGATGGTTTCTCACCAGTTATTTAATGTACAGAAATGCAGTTTACATCTGGAGAACCTCTGTAATTTTTGCTGATCATTGCCTCTTTGGTCTGTGTAATCTCTCTCACTCTGAAATTACATCAACTTCTGTGTTTGATGACTATGTTAACATCAGGCTCAAAATGCAACATGTTCAAATTACACATATGGCATTGAAATACAGTTATTTCATTATGTCAGTCAAACTATGTTAAAACACAACAAACAAAACATGAACAAGTTCCTTTTACTGTTACATGGTAAGTGGAAGGAAACCCCTTCTTCCTCACAATATCTTGAAAAGAATAGAGATTAATTAATCACTGATATTAGTGGCTGACAGACTACGTGGGACTTCTTTGGGCTTTTTTCATGTTCCAGGAAATACGGTCATAGGCTAGGAGACAGTTATTCACAGAACCATCCAAATTCAGGATAAAGAAATAACAAAAATTATTACTCACCCTGAGCTTGCAGGTTTGGAACACAATCAAAAACACTCTATCCTGAGATCTGAAAAAGACAAAAAAAGAGCTTTCTATTACCACTGACAATAAATACTAAGACATTAGATATACAAAAAAAAAAAAAAAAGAAAAACTTTTTCAATACTTACAAAACCCACAAATAATTAACATACATATGCCTTATAGGAATATCAATTGACTTAAACCTCGAGTAGTATGCTTTGAAAGAAACACATTTCATGTCAGAAAAGCAGCCCAATAAAAGCCTAAGCTTTCAAGTGTGTTCAATCTTCCTCTCCCTACACCCCAACACTGTTTTGAAGAAAAATCAATTTTAAGCTCTCTTCTGGAAATTGGAATTTGTGAAATTCTGTGCAGACCAGTAAACTCCAGGGATATCTGGGTAGAAGAGTTCAGACTGCACACCAGAGCAGTTTAAATTATGACTTGAGAAGTTTATTTGAACATAAAAAGTTCTTTTGGAAAACAAATTACTTTAAAGCTCAGAAGGTAATAAAAAAAAAAAAGTCGGAACATATTCTAAGATTTCAGTTCTAGGACGGGGAAATCAAAATAATTAAAATAATAATAAAGGTTATATTTTCATGTTTGAAAGGGATCAGAATGCTTTGTGATGACTGATGAAAGTGCATCAGAGTAAAAGCAATAGAGAGTCTGACTGGACATGGATGTTTGTAAATACGGGGATGCAAAAAAAGGAATGTTTTCTATAAGAGCAGAGGAAGTTTAGTGCAGCAAATCTCCTTTATGATCATCAAATACAAATGATTCATCATTGAATTAACATTCATTTCATGGACCTGGATGCATTTCCTTATAATTGCTAAGATTTGTTAAATTTATCAATACCATAACCATGGTTATTCCATTAATAAGGTTTGAGGCTACACATTAGCTTAATAAAAACAATCTAAAATTGATTTTCCTGCAGCAAATTACTTTCCAACATTTTGTCTACAGGCATTTTTCTCTTTCCAGTGCAACATTAACGAAGATTAATGCTCAAAATTTAAAATCTGGTAAATAAATATTAGAAAATACAGAAAGTAAAAATGTGTCTCTCTGAATAATAGAAAAGAAGGATGCATAGAAAAATTATGCATATACATAATATAAAATTTATGTTAGTTTTATGCTAATACTAATTAACATATAAAAGGAGAATATTAGATGCTATAATGGTAATCTGCATGCTTTGGAGGAAGTATGTATGCCTCTGTAATCTTAAGATTATTCAAGACATCCTATTAACAGATTATCCATTCAATGCTTGCAGTGTTGCCAAGTTCTAACAATTTTTCCATGGTGTTTGCATTAGATAAATTAGTTTTGCCGGTTTGGGTTTTTTTGTTTAGTTGTTGACTTAGTTTTTTTTCATTGGTTGTTTTTTTGTTTGTTTTTGAGGGATCACTGATGGGTTTTGGGTTTGTTTGTTGGTTTGCAGTTTTTTTTCATGGCTCAAGGATTGGCATATTTTTTTCTTAAAGTATTTTATACATGCTTAAAAAAATAATCCTAGGATAAAAATATATATATTTACCCTTTCTTTTTATTAAACTAGCCAGGTTATTTTTATTTTTGAAGTTTCTAACTAGGGTTTGAGTTGAACACTTAACCGTGAAAATCAAATCAGTCCAGCAGAACCTTGTCAGCATCTTGAATTTAAAGACCTCAGAACTTCCACCATAGAAATACATTTAGTCTTAGGTCTCTGAACAGACCTGCTGAACAGTCTGTTCTGTCTCTGCAGAAGTCATCATGCAATATTGTTACTATTTTGGTAGGGGGGAAACAGCAAGGAAAAATCCCCAAACCAACCCAACAAAGTTCCTATTTTAAGCGTTTAACTTACTTTTATCTCTCCAATCAAATTTTCTCACGATTTTTTTTGTATTTTGTAACTCTCTTCCCCATCTTTGTCTTAGGATATTAGCAGTATATGACCTCTAATAATAAAATCACATCACAAGTGAAAATATGCCTCTTAAGCTAAATATACTTTGCAAGCAGAGGGTCTTAAGAGTCTAAATTAACCTGAGGCTCACTACACTATTTTTTGTATTATATTATTTTGAATGTCTGTGGGGACAATTATGCTAGACTATTTTGCTCTAGTTTTAACCAAGTGGGAAAAAAAATTACCTAGAATTTAAACTGGGCTCAAAAACCTATGTATTGCTACCTTTCCTACAATATTAGTTGATTGTGACAGTGATCTGATCTGTACACAGAAAGCCTCCAAGTTCTTAAAAACAGGAAATTGTATGTTAATAATCCTTAAGCATAATCTTAGTTCTGCTGTGAACTAAAATATTGATGTAGAAAGGTTGCAAATTCTTTCTGTCCACAAACTTTCCTACTCTGTAAAATCATCTTGGGAGTCTTAGTCAAACACTCTCAGGTTTAGATGAAAATGCTATTTTTATACAATATTTCTATGTATATAAAACAAAAATATCGACAAGATAGTTCATTGTATTGTATTGCCAGAAATTAATTGTGCTTTGAAGAGAACAGGAACTCTACCTCCTGGAAGTAATTTGGTTTTATTTAATGCAATAAGTGATTTATTCTCTAAGTTTGCAAACACACACACAACTCAAGGACACTATTCAGCAACATTTAAATGCTTACTGAGTTTCCACAGTTGCAGGATGTTTCTTCAACAATTGTCAAGTTTTTAAGGCTTACATTCACAAAGTTATTTAAATTTCACAAGACCTGCAACCATCACAGTTTTTAGAAAACAAGGAAGAGGCTATTATAATATGAAAATGCTTTATTCCATTGAGATTATCACTTCAGTAAAAAAACTGATAGTGATCATTAACTAAGCACACTACTGTGTTTTCAATCTCCTTTTATAACTCCCCTTATTTAAAGGCACCATGTGAACTACCAGGCAATAACTCTCACTCAGTACTGGACAATGGTACTGTATCTCTCTTCTAACAGGTCAGGAAAAAAGAAAAAAAAAAAAAGCGAATAAAATGTTGTTTTCAATAGTCTTTTTGCAATTTGATTTAAAATGCTGTTTATAATTCAGCATAGAAAACAATTTCCACTACTTTTATGATGATGATTACCAAGACAAATTCCAGAAGGTATTCCAACAGTGTGTATTACCATCTTCCATTAATTCTAATTTTCTTTGCAAAGATTTTACCAAGTATCAACAGACTTAAAAAGTTAAATTCAGTCCCAGGAAAAACATTGTCCTAAGTCTTCTTTCAATCCCAATAGTGGCATCCTGAGATATGCATTCCAAAAGCAGGATAAAATTAGAAGTTAAGGGTGTTCCAAATAGGCTACTAAAGAGAAATTTTTAACATTTCCTTTAAGTGTAAATTAGTTTTTTACACCAGTATCTAGTAATTTTTGCACGTCCAAAGTATTCTGGAATTTTTTCATGGAGAAAGAGAGGATAAAGGGGGATCTTACTGATCTCTACTAATGCTTTAAAAGATGTTGTAGTGGGGTGGGGGATCAGCCTTTTCTCCCAGGTAACAAGAGACAGGACAAGAAGAAATGGCCCCAAATTGTATCAGGGGAGATTGTAGATTAAGAAAAATTTCTTCATTGGAAGTGTAGTTAGGCTTTGGGAGAGGTTACACAGGGAAATGGTGGAATCATCACCCCTGAAAGTGTTCAAAAACATGTAGAAATGTAGAAAAAACATGTAGAAAGTGTTCAAAAACTTGGGCAAATGGTTTAGTGGTGAACACAGCAGTGCTTGGTGAAAGGTTGGACTTGATTAGCTTTGAGGTCTTTTCCAATCTTAACAATTATATTATTCTGTGAATACAAGATCCTTTTTATTTCTTAGAGTTTTAGAAAAACAACATAACATAAAAGACATTGGTAGTAGTGACATAGATTATTGTGTTGTCTAGTTCTTTCAAAAATGGAAACAGATTCAAGTGAAGCCTAGTATAAGAGCAGTAGGAATGCATTTCGTTTAGGATCGCTCTGTAATTTTCCTGATATCTGTGTCCCCTTGACTTACAAAAAATGCCAAATACTATTATTCCCAAATTTATGTTTGATCCATGTGCTGTAATTTTTGCAATATTCCAACAATAGACATTTCACAACCTTTTCCTATTCTTGCTGAATCAAAACCTTTGTCAAGCTCATAAAATTTCTTCAAAAGACACAAAAAAATGCCTGCTGAATAAATCAAAAAGTTCCAATAAATTACATAATCCCTTTTTCTTAATCTTCTGAAGGAATGTTCTGGTATATAACAAAATACAGGTATTCATATATCAAAGCCTAAAAACTCAAAAACATATGTAATTCAATTATTTTACGGAGATTATATTAATAACAACTTACATACATTTCCTGACAGATAATCTATACTTGCATAAATACCTCTCCCTTTCTTATCAGTACTAACTTTAATTGAAAAGCCAGCCAGCTTTGTTGCCAAAGCATTGCAGTTTGGGAATTCCCTAACACAGCATACTTACATGACAATACTATCAGAAGTTTGCAATTAAAGACTAACTTTTTCTTGCTGTATTACTTTGTTAGCTCCCTTTTTTTATATGCTGGAATGGTTACATCTGAACTTTGAGGTAGACGCTCTTTAATTCCAGTGTTCATGATGCTCAGATACACAGCTTGCAATATGTTATTATTTACGAGTGTGAAACCTCACTTTCCCCTTAACTCCTTTAAAAGTAGTATCGGGTGTATTGAGCAAGCAGGAAAGGAGTTTTGGTATGCTTAAATAGGCCCTGAAATTTTATTGGTTTTAGAAGCAGTGGAATGGGATTTATTATAGACTTTGTCTATGTTGTAAAAAACTTGTAGTATTAGGCTGTGTTAAAATTTTATAGTTCTGCACTCTACCCAATCATTTCTGTTTAATTTCTGTGCATTTTGTTGTGGCATCCTTGCATTTTTCTTGCACAATGTTGTTTTATATAAATTGTCTAATTTGCCGGGGTTTTTATAAATTCTAATCCTATCGTCTAGAGCATTTACAATCCTGCCCAGCTATCCATCAGCCGCAGATTTTTAAAGCTTATGGTTTCTTCTGTCATTCAAATCTCTTTTCTTTTAGACACTGAAAAACAACATGGCCAAAACAGCCCCCTGTGGAACTCCCCAGCTGAAATGATTAATAATGATTCCTCGTTAACTGAAAGTAGTTTTTTTCAAACAGTTGGTGGCTACGTGTGATTCACATTTTGCTGGTCTGCTTAAAAGAATATAATAGCACACACACCCTACATCCACCTTAATGAAAATGTAATTATATAATATTTCCTTTTTTTCTCATCATGGAAAAGATCATGTTTTAGCAGTTTATAAATAAATTTGCCTTACAGAGTCAAAAACATAAAAAACATTTCAGAAAAAGTAATTCTCTCACAATTAGCACCATTTATAAACAGTATGAATCCTCCTCAAGCTGCACTGACATTGACATTTGCTTTCAGCACCATATTGGTAATTTTAAAGTCAAAGTTGCAGGTGGCTTGCCACTTTAGTTATACACTCCTGCACAAATGGTTGTCTATAAAATCTGTACCATGGGTTAAGAATTTATGTACAGTTATCTGTAAACATTATACTGTAAATATGCACTCCTTAATGACAAAAGCTTTTTTATATGCCTATGACCATGCTATTGCTTTTAAATAGACGACAAAGGTAAGCACTTCTGGAGAGATTCTGTCATTTTCAAAGTAAGAATGGTTTGTATCAGTTTAGTTTAACATCTTTCGTGTTTGACTCAGTTCTCAATAACAATTTGAGATCAGAGAAGTCAAACACATTCTCACATGAAAGGGCTGAATTCCAGCAGGACCTAGATAAAAAGCTGTTTTGTTTTTTTTCTCAGGGTGTTGTATGGGTCTTCAGACTTGTAGGTGTTCACAAGAAGTGCTGGATACCCAGTTATGTTGCCATCTTTGAAACATGAAGTTAAAATTGAGATTATTAGTTTATTAACATATGTATAACGTGCTAATTACCTTTACAGGAAGAGAACATAAGTTATGTTTTACTTATTCATAGACATAATCAGTGAAAGTACTGAAGGGAGGTGGTTTTTTCAGTTTAAAAAGTTTTGGATACAATTTTATTGGTTAACAAACTACTCCGAAATTTAAAACCTGGGTAAGAACTGCTGACACCTCCTTAATGGAAAAACTGAATACAACTATATTGTGAACTAGAAGGGAGCTAGCTCTTGCTACTAATAGGTACATGATACATGCCAGCATGGACAACTGTTCAAGTTTGCTATCGTACTGTCATCTAACACTTTTTAGAGAAAAGGCAGCTCTGAAAACAACAGAAACGTCTGCTTTCAGATAAAGGACACAAATGGTATTAGCAACAGTAAGTCATGTAACATGAGTTATTTAAGAATCAGGATCTCTCTATGCACTGAGTAACAAAATTAATTAGATTATTGAAAATAAAAATATGCAATTGAAACATTTTTCTAAGCCTTCCATTTACATGTTATTCAGTTCTTGAAACTGGTCTTTAGAGATCTTACCACCCAATTACAGTAAATTTTTAGAGGTAACCCTCTGCTGGAATTTCCATTACGTAAAAATGTTAGTCTTCCATTATGTATAAATGTTAGTCATCAGAACTCAAATTTATTTTTTTTTTAAGCAAATGTAAAACTTCATTGCCTTTCGACTGTTTTTATTTAATATTTTAATTGCATTTTTCATCTGATGTTTTTGCAGTTCTTGGGTTTTTTTTTCTATTGAATCAATTTGCACACAAAGCAGAAAAAAAAAGTAACATCAGCATAAGCTATTCAATCTTTTAATTGACCATATAAAAAGGTCACTCCCACATCCTTGCCTCTTCAAATTTTGGACTATTCTAATGAGTACAGTCTTATCACATGGATTTCCACTTATGGTTAATCTGTTTCCTAAGTGGTTGCAAAAACTATAAAGTTAATGTCTTTAAAGAATTTAAAAGGTCCTGTCTTATTCAGATAACCTATGGAATATTGAGTATTAGAATTGCAAAATATCAAATCTGAGATGAACATCACCTTCCAAACACTCTATGCAAACCTTAACCATTAAAAAAAAAAATTTAAAAAATATTAAAAATTACACCTTTTTCAGAAGACACACCACAAAAACTTGGGAAAATCAACAAAAGAATAAGTCTCACTTGACCCAAGACAGAAAACCATGCTGAACTAATAGTATAAACTTAATGGTGGAACTTGTGAAGAATGGATATAAAACCTAACTGATTTAACAATTTACAACATCCAGTAAAATGATATAATGCTATTTCATACTAACAGAAAATTTACTTCATTCTTCTATAAACTAACAAACAAATAAACAAATAAGTAAAAAGTTCATCAAATCTGCAAGACAGAAAAAAAATCTGCAAGAGTGAGAGAGAGACGGAGAAGTGTCATCAAAATTAAAAAAAAAAAAAAAGAAAATCACAACGTGAGAAATAATATTCTTTTTAAAGAATTTAATTTAATGTCACTGAAATCTGACTTTGTAAAACTATGATTTATGCTAAACCAAAAGCAATGATGTCCTCTTACACAATACAAAACCTTTCAAAGTACTCTGTAACTGTCCTATATATTGTTATCACTTAGAATAAGAGGACAAAGTAGTAATAACATACTAGAAGCTCTAAGGACATGAGAAAAATCAGAACCAACTTAGGTGTGCACACCACAAACAGTCTCTGTTGAGACTGCAGAACAGACAAGATGCATTTATTTTATTATCCCTTGTATTGTGCCCTAGGTTGTACCTAGAAATGTTTTTCTCATCTTTTCCATTCATGGAGGTGTGCTATTGAATATGAAAACACATTCTTGTAAAAATCTTTTTACTGTGAAGTCTGGAGAGACAATTTTAACAGACGAAAATTATATTAGAGTCAACACAAATTTAATTTTTCATATAAACTAGAATTGCTAAAAATCAGCATACCTGGATTACATAATATTGACACGTGGCATGCAGTACTCCTAAAGAAACTATTGAAAATATCAACCACTGCTGCTGGACAGATATCTTCTTTATTTAGCTAAAATGGTTTTTGGTTTTGATATTTTAATAAATGAGAAAATTTATTACATCACACCATAAGAGTAGTAGATCTGTAGATAAATGTTTTAGATGAATGAAATATGACAGTTAAAGGGAAAAGTAGAAGGGTTCAGAGGGAAGGAATATAAAGGTAACAGCTACCCTTTACTCACAACTACCAGCTTGATTTTTTTATTGATGCACCTTCCAATTAAACCAATGCTTCAGAGATCCTACTTGAAAGCAAAAATGCGTATCTAATACAAAGGGGTTCATGATTTGTCTTCTGAAAGTTTACTTTACAGAATGTGAATGTCAAAGGCTAAGATTCACTTAAAGTATGTAAATATGTGAGAAAATAATTTTGAAGAACTCACAGTTAATAAACAGGCTGGTCTGTTCTCATGTTGCAGCTTGCTTTTTTGAAATTAACAGAGAAAAATATCAGGTAAAAATTTAGTTATAAATACGTCTCAGATTATAATTATTACTGAAGAATTACAAATATTGGAAAAAATGCAAATATTCTGTAAAAGCCTTTTAGCTCTATACCTGAATTTTTTTAAATGTATTTCTCTTAGTGATGAGCTACAATGTTCGAATAACTATAAAATATTGCACTTGGCAAATCACACTCGAAGAAAAAGAAAATGCACTCCTAAAGTAAAAGCATTTTTAATAATATGTACTTTTCTCTGTACTCTTCCACTGTGAGCTCAAACACTAATGACTGCTCATGAGCTATTCTACAAGACTAATGGCTTATGTCATTAGAACATCTTCTTAGTATTCTCTTGTCTCAACTGAAGGAGGAAGATATGTAATTGTGGGCTGTACTATAAAATGGGTGTGTGTTCTTCATCTGTGAATAAATAATAATAACATGTTGGACATCACTGTATTTGATGGAACATGTAACACATCACTTTTCTCATTTCTGATGAGCACAAAACAGTCTAGAAGACTGAAACTTCTATCACATTTTCATTAGGAAAGCTAGAAACTAAGAAGTGTTTTTTATGGGGTTGTTATCAACAGGGACTTGGAGATTACTCTGTGTGAGAGCAAATGATTTGCAGTTTGTAGGTTAAAAAACTGACAGTGTTGTCCAATTTGCAATATACCTAAAGCTCTTTTTCATTTGTGAATGTAGGAAATAGGATTGCTGGTTTGTGGGAAAGGCATACAAGCAAATGTTCATAGCATTATTGTGGTTAATGGAGAAGTGTGGGTTTTTTGTATTTTTTTTATCAAACAGGCACAGAGTGAACAGAACAGTCAACAGAACAGTTCATATCTGTGTTGTATTCAGTTAACAGTTACTATGAAATGTAGCTCTAAATCCCCCTGGTAATGATTGAAATTTGGATTTTCCTCATCCCAGACCTGTCCTGATGCCTTTTGAGGAGCAAATAATTTTTTCTCTGAACAAATACACATGTCAAACCCCTACAAATTATTGTGCAGTAGAATTCCTTTCTTTTCAATGTCTCTCACACTTATGACTCACTATTCTTCATGTTGGAAAATTAAACTTATCACTATTTGGATCTACTGTATATATTTCAGGTAGATTATGACAAGGACGATTTTTGTGCTTTTATTAGAGTCAAAGACCTAGGCTTTTGTCCTTATGTTATGAAGCCTTCCTGAAAACACTGTTGAGGTGAAGGAAATAATGACTAATTGGCACTATCTGATTAGATAAATGATCTTTGATCTGGAAAGAAAAGAAGCAAATAGACAAACTTTTTCACATAACCAGTGTGAACTTTGCTCTTCTTTAAGACATCCGAGGCAGGAGACTAGCAGGTGACAGAAACCTTGGTGACAGCAGCTACCTGGCATTAGACAGGGAGAGAGTCACAGAGACTGGCCTAGAGCCACGTTATCAGCGTGTGCCTGCTGCCTAACATACAATGTGGTAGATAGCAAAAGCAATAGTTCTCTAGCAACACACATCCACGGGCACCCAGTGCTCTGCTGAGGGGGAGCCAAGAGAGCACAGATGTTGGCAACCCACCCAGATGCAATACAGCAGTGAGTAGCCTGAGTGTCCTGCTCCTGGGACTCTGGGCGGGTCACAGCCACCGGGCCTTGGCTCACGTGAATGAGGTGTCTGTGAACTGGCTGTGGAACAGCAATGTTGGAAAAGCAACCACAGTTCACCAGATGTAAGTATCCTGCTCAGGAAATTAAGGTCTGATCATGTCTCTGAGCAAGCAGTGCTGTTCTGTTCCCACAGCTGTACCACCCACACTCTGAACCATCAAGAAAGTATTAGAGACAAACCAGTCTGCTCCTCAAATATGCTCAAGAGGGTTTTAACACCTCCAAGGAGAAAACTTCCACAATTTCTTGAAGCTATTTAGGCTAGAGGTAAATCACACTTAAATGAAAAGCTTTTTCTCATATCTAGATATTATTTCTTGTGTTAGAGTTTGTTTTTTTTCTTAATGCTACCATTAAGCAATATTGGGCAGAGCTCAGCTCTGTCTTCTCTGTTCTCTTCTGCCAGGTATCTGTACACACCAGTAAGGGCCCTCCACAATGGTATCACAGCAATAAGGGCTCTGCACAATGCTATTCCTTCACAGAATGAACAGACCCAGCTCTGCAGCCTCCTATGACCCAAGCTTGTGCTTGGGTCCTCATATCACTTTGGCAGACTCCTTGGAAGTCTCTACAGTAGGTCAGTGTCTTGTGCAGAGGAGCCTTAAGTTGGGTACAGTACCCAGGTCTCAGATAGCAGAGCAGCATTTTCCCCCAAATCTGCTGGCTGGGAACTTGGTAGCCCAGCCTGTGATGTGGCTGTGGCTTCATTGCTGCCTTGGTTCTGCTCTCTGAGGGCCACCCTGCTGTCCCTGGGGTGTTTTCTGCTGCTCAAAAGCAGTTGTCCCTGACCTGTTCTGCTTCTGTGCTTCATCCATTGCAGGGGCTGAACTTTACATTTACTTTTGTTGAATACTTTCATTAACATTTTGGGAAATTAAGAAATTAGTGCTTACTTTACATAGGCCACTCTTACAAAGCTCATCACAGAACAGTGTACTTTGGAAAAGACCCCTAAGTTCACTGAGTTCAACTGTTAATGCTACACTGCCACTGCCAGCCCCCTAAGCACCACATCTGCACATCTTGGATACCTTCAGGGATGGTGATTCCATCACTTCCCTGGGAAGCTATTTCCAGTGCTTGACAAGCCTTTCCATGAAGACTTTTTTCCCCAGTATCAAGTCTAACTTTTCTTGATGCAACTTGAGGCCATTTCGCCTTCTCCTATCACTTTTTACTTAGGAGGAGAGACCAAGTTCCATGCTGCTACAACCTCCTTTCAGGTAGTTACAGCCTCCTTTTCTACAGCCCAAACAGTCCCAGCTCTCTCAGCCCCTACTCTTAGGACTTGTTCTCCAGAGCCTTCTCCAGTTTCATTGTCTTCTGGACACACTCCTTCACCTCAATATCTTCCTGCAGTGAGACGCCCAAAACTGAACACAGGATTTGAGGTGGAGCCTCCCCCCAGTGTCAGGTACCAGGGGAAGATCACTGTTCTGGTCCTGCTGGCCATAGGGTTACTGAGACAAGCTGGGATCATCAATAAAGATATTAAACAGGACAGGACATGATTCTGTGTACATCTTATATGTGATCACCTTATCGTTTTAATAGCATTCATTATACCACATAACTGTACTTTACGGATTGTTACATTTCATTAAAATTTACTAACTATCCAACAATAAGTGATGTTCCTTTGTTTTGTGTCATTCATATAATTTGCTAACTTTCCACTTTACTAAACCTTGATTAAAACCTTGAATATTTTCTTTTATTGTTTTTAGACCTAACAGCATTAAAAGTTAAAGTTTTGTCAAGAGGTAAAGAAAAATGATCCTCATCCTTCATAAAATGATTATGCAGGTCTTCAGCTTTTGTGGCTCATGAGAGTAGGGATTCGGATTTTAATATCTATAGAACTTTTACCAGCCTTGACTTTAAAATTTGAAATTTAGATGCAAGCTTTTTCCCAGATATGTTCCAAGAGAATGTGAATCTTAAAGAAAGTAGTTATCTCAGAATGCATTCTGCAGCACTATACCAAAAGTATAAATTATCAAATAATGGAAAATAGATTTACTATAAAAGGTATTATATGCATACATTTTTGACATATATCCATACAGAGAAAAATTGGCAGAACAAGTGGCAAATGCTGTGCTTTTGTCTTTTATGTCAAAACACACATAGAAATCATTGAAATAAATATGTCTACTCTTCACTTACATGATTCAATAATACCTTGATCTGAACTAGAAACCAACAACAGATGTCTGAAAAGTATTTCCCACTATCAATCCACAAGTTCTATTGTACCTGTCAAGGAACTAAAGGATAGGAAACCTTTTATTTGTGTGTGAGGGTGGGTGATGACAAAGAAGAGAAAGGGAGAGAGTGCCATTAAAACACAGTATAACCTAACCATTCACTGGAGGCTGAGACAGCAAATTTTCCATCAGAACCCCACCAGTAAGAAATTCTAGATAATTTCCTGGTCAAAAGTCAAAGAAAGAATTCAGAGTTCCTGGGTGCAAGAAGACCAAGCTACTTTGGAATTCTTTACAGAAATTGTGTACATATCTCTTTGCTTCCCAGAAATCTTCTAACTCTCTTGAAATGCATTTAGGAAAAATGCTTGGAAAGATGATTCCTGATGCTTAACTTGTGTCCCTCTTATACACATTCTGTGCCAACTTTGGGGTTATTTACTGTAAAGATTACATTTAAAAAGAAAGCTTCTAAATGTGAAACACAGTGCTCTAAATCTGATTCTACAGATTCTGATGCATTTGTTATCTGATATTATTACTTAAACTTTGTCTGTACCCTACACCAAGCTCCCGAGGGATTTACTTTTCACTGGGAAAACAAAAAAAGGTGTGAATTTTTATATCAATGAAGTAAAATATTTAAATACCAATGGGGGGATAATGATGCTGGAATCTGACCATGTCTGAAGTTAGCAATGTGTTCTATTTTGAAATTAACATATTTGTTTTTAATTACAAAAATATTTTTATTTCTTTGCTGAAGAGCTTCAATTCATTTACTATGTGATATTCTGATAAGAGAAGGAATATGGTCCTGTTATTACAAAACGGGAGTTGTTCACTGTCCTGGGTTCCAGTGTGTTCTATTACCATCTTCATGAGCTGTTGAAACCAGGTGGGTGGTGTTCCTTGCCTCCTCCCTCCGGACTATCTTCTGTTAATGGCCCATCAAGGCCTTGCCACATGACTGACAAAATTACATCATCCCATTGTGAGATGCTCCGCCCAGAGGGAGGAACCAACCATTCCATCCTGGATATAAGGTGAGATTTTGAACACCACGAGCAGCCTTCTCCACTGGATTCCCAGAGGACAAGAGCTACACAACCACTGCTGGACCTTCCGAGACCAGACCCTTCTATAGGATCACCGCTTCCAACAGGACTTCATTCAGACTGCTACCAACACCCTGACCAACAGGGTGTCAGGCTGTATTCTGACTCTGCCAGTGTTTTTTCTACTATTGCATTTATTTTACTTTTTTGTCCTCTTCCTATTAAAATAGTATTTCTGACTTGCAGTCTCTCAATGGTTTGTTTTCAAACCCTGACATTCACTTAAGTCATTCAAATCATGTTTTTGTCTTTCTGTCTCTTCATTGTTAAACTGGGATTAATGCGTGTTCTGTCACTTCAAAGATGAAAAGTTGTGAAATGTTTTCTCTTCATAAGCATTACAAGTATTACAATTACATGTATTAAAGCAGAGATACATTTTCCCTTCCAAGTTCTCTTCATTAGAAGAAGAATCTAAGAAAAAAAAAAGACAGTTTAAAAAATGCTTGTAAATATTTCTGTTGCTCTGGGGTTTTTAAAGAAAGCACTTAATAAACAGTCAATGACATGTATATCTCTCTACCCATATCATTTTCAGATGGGATAAGGAGACGATACAGATTACAAATTTGAGATGAAAAGTAACACAACCCTAAGAAAGATGTAACCTTCTTAGAGGTAACCATAAGAAGAAGTTATAGAGGGTACCTATTTTTTTCTGTGCAGTTGTTTATTAATTTACTGTCGCATTTTTGTATTGCAAACAAACTCAATCACACAAATTTAGGACAGATTATGTCTTCTTAATTAAGAGATAAGACAGTTAAGATAAAGTGAAATGACTGAATAACATGTAGAATATTGCAAGTGGATCAGTCATCATTATCTCAAGAGACAAATACATATAACAATAATTAAGATCTTGAGTGAATCAAGCACAAGGAAAAAAAAAGAAGAAAATAGATAATGTAGAACATGCACACATTAATGTTATACCATCATGCAGATCAAAAAGTTTCTGTAAATATACACATTTGACTTCACACAAATGGTACTTGTGCAAGTGAAAATGAAAGTCATCTGAGCTTCAAAATCAACTACTTTTTTTATTTTTGGCATAACTTTCCTCATTTTTACAATAGTGAGGTATTCTTACTGAGTTCACAGTTCAATTTCTTCAATCAACCTTGTTTTGGATATTTTAGTTACATACCTGTATTGCCTATGTTGATTTTAAATGTCAAATTAGTAGATCTGGTCTTCAGACACAACAATTCTTTCATCATGTTTTCCACCACTGACAGGTGTTTCATGAAGCTGCTCTGATTTATTAGTTCCATGACAATTTCATCAGGAATTGCCACAATTAGGTTGTGGGAAGGTTATAAATGGTCATCTCATTTTCAGCACTCTATCAAAGATTCTCTTACCACGGAAGATTTCAGCTGAACCTTTATCAAAATCTTAAAATAACCAATTTTTTGTTTGTTTGGCTTTTTTGTTTCTGCTTATTGTGGAACTGTTGTAGTGAGACCTTGTTCAAGCTTATGCAACCTGTGTGTGTCTGCGCCACTTTTCAAGTTTCCAGAGTAAGTAGTTTGTGTTTTCAAATATTATTTTTTTAAACCTTCATTTCTAAAGTAATTCTGAAAATTTATATATGCTAAAATGCAAAGTACCTAAAAGAGAAGCTGTCAAACAATATTTTACTCTTTCTCAGGTCTTTTGTATTCCCCTTCTTAATGATGTCCCAGCCCAGACTTCCTTTCCTATCCCATTTAAATGTTGTGCATCAATATTTTTTAAGTATTTGAAAAAAAACTGCTTAAGTTTAGTGTTAAGACCTAACAGCTGTGAAGTGAACCAGAGAAGAGCTAAATATATTTCCAAGGAAATTACTGTGAGTGAATTTAAATCCATCTGATATCACATTCACATAAGTATAGGTTGGCAATTATAACTCAGCCATTAAAACTGTAGGTACATGTAAAAGCAATATCAGACATAAAATCATGGTATCAAAGCACTTCTGTTAGGAACGTGAAGAATTATGTGTTTCATAGTGTCACGTATATATATCCTGTGCCTTATTTTAATTTATTTTAGGCACTAGATACATGGAGATATAATACCTTAAATGTATCTTCAAAATGTAGAACAAAGCACTCCCTTTTTGTCTTTCATATGCAGAGCAGTATTAGAAATACGAACACAACATTAAACAATAAACTCACTCTCAAAGATGGCTGTAACTCTCCTTTTGGACATGAGGTTTAACCAGAGCGAGTGTAAGGTGCTGCACCTGGCTCAGGGCAATCCCCAGTATCAGTACAGGCTGGGGGAGGAATAGATCAAGGACTTAGAGGGACTGGTTGATGAGAAGCTAAACATGACCCAGCAATACACACAGCCTAGAAAGCCAATCGTATCCTGAGCAGCATCAAAAGCAGGGAAGAGTGGAGTGAGAACAGTGAGAGAACAATAGTGACTGCAGACACCAAGGTCAGTGGAGAAAGAGGGGTCGGAGGTGTTCCAGGTGGTGGAGCTGGGATTCCCCTGCAGCCTGTGGTGCAAACCATGGTGGAACAGAGGGATTGCATCTGCAATCCATGGTGGAGACCCATGCTGGAATAGGTGGATGCCCAAAAGAGAGCTGTGAGCCTGTGGGAAGCCTGCACTGGATCCCTCCTGGTAGGGACCTGCAGACCTATGGAGAGATGAGCCCATGCTGGAGCAGGTTTTCTGGTAGGAACTGTGACCCTGTGGGGGACCCACACTGGAGCAGGCTGTTCCTGAAGAAGTGCAGTGCAAGGAAAATGACACACATTGGAGCTGTTTGTGGAGAACTGCTCCCTGTGGGATGGACTCACATTGAAGAAGTTTGTGCAGAACTGTGTCCCATGGGAAGGACACCACATTGGAGCAGGGGAAGAACTCTCCCTGAGCAGCACCAGAAACAAGGTGTGATGATGCATCCATAACCCCCATTCCCTGTCTCCCTGAGCTGGAGGAGGGGGAGGAAGAAGTGCCTGGGAAGGAGTATGCAGTGGGGGGAAGGTGTTCTTAAGATTTATTTTACTTCTCACTCTCCTGCTCTAATTTTGTTAAATTCAATTTATTAAATTCAATCAATATCCCAAGGTGAGTGTGGTTTGCCTGTGACAGTAATTGGTCAGTGACCTCTCCCTGTCCTTATCTCAATGCATGAGCCTTTCATTATATTTTCTCTCCCTGTCCAGCTGCAAAGGAAGTGTTAGAGCAGATTTGGTGGGTGCTTGCATCGAACCATGGTCAACCCACTACACTCACTCTGCTTCCTGCTGTCTCACACCATTGTTCCTACTGATACTCTCCAGTTTCACAATTCCTTACTCAGGCCCAGGGAGGTAGCATGACTCTTGAAGATGATGTCAAGTACAAATTGGTAGGTACTTAATGAATACAAAACTATGACTAGGAATTAGATTATGCTTTTCAAGTAAAAACTACATTTATGTAGGGGTCAACCTAAAAAAAAAAATCACATTCTCTCCCTCTCCTGCCTCCTTAATCTGTATTAGGAAAGAGAGCCCGAGATGTGATATTTACATATTTTCCTCACGTACCTCTTTAATGTGAAAGAGTTTTTCTTGGAGTTCCACCAGCTGCTCTCATTGTTCCATGGGATTCAGTGCTTATATCATAAGAAAAAGATAAACACCCAAGCATGATCATGAAAAGCTAGTGGAACTGAAGGCCGTGGGTGTGGCACTAGACTGTTTTTTCAGTAGTGAAAGATATTTTAATTAAAATACTATTTTGCTATGAAATTTTACAATTTTAGTAAATAATTATTTTGCCTACTTCTGTCTTCTATCTAGTATTTTATAAAAATAGTACTCATTTTTAATCCATTATTTTAGGAGTTCCTCGTTTTTCTTCAAGGTTCTTCTATACACTGCATTTATATAAGAGGTACAATACAAAAAAGTGCTCTTGTTTTCTTCTGGAAGGGAGTCAAAGGTTATAGTTAATACACAGGAATGTTTGCTCCTCTCACCCCATCACAGTCATTCCATATATCACTAGTGACTTTTGGCACATTTTTCTTGAAACGGAAAAATGCATGGTGTATGATTGATTTTCAATTCTTTCAGATGATACAGTGACAAATAAGAAGCCAGAGCAATTTAGTCTGAGGTGTCTGTTAAATATCACAAGATCTAACTTGTTAGAGAACCAGCCCATTCCCACTCTAATACCTAAATTTATCTTCACACAGTGTTTGCATGAATAGCAAACAACATGACAGAAATGTGCATTAGCAATTAATAAATGAAGGTTTTTTGCATTTTTAGTATCACAGCAAAGCAATATTGTGCTGGAATTTTCATTAATATTCATGCACTGTATTCTTTACATTTGATAAAGCAGAATTTGGTTGCAATTTCCAAGTAGACCTTGCTGGGAATTTTATGGTACAATAAAAGAATTATTCATTGTTTTCAATGTTTTCTAATTTCTTCTCATTTCTTAAGACATTGTGAATAACATTATTTCAATTAATAAGTATTTCACTGTTTATAAGTAACAGTATTTTGCTCAGTAAAATGTGCGTAAGATCTCTTCTCCAGGCTGAACAGACCAAGCGATCTGATCCACTCCTCACACTTCTCAAGGCTCTTCACCATCTTCGTTGCCCTCCTTTGGATGCTCTCTAATAGCTTAATATCTTTCTTATATTGTGGTGATCGGAACTACATACAATACTCAAGGCGAGGCTGCATCAGTGCTGAGCATTTTTTTACCTAGACTTAAGTGAATGTTAGACACCATTTCCCACAGCATTATCCTGGAGAAACAGACTGCTCATGGCTTCGATGTGCAAAATGTTTTACTGGGTAAAAAACTGGTTGGTGGGCAAGTCCAAGGAGTGGTGGTTAATGGAGTTGCATGCATTTGGTGGTCAGTCAGAAGTGGTGTTCCCCAGGGCTCAGTACTAGGCTCAGCCATGTCTAATAACTTTACTAATGACCTGGATGAGGGCATCAAGTTTCACATCTGTCAGTTTGCAGATGACACCAAACTGGGTGGAAGTGATGACCTGCTGGAGGGTAGGAAGGCTCTGCTGAGGGATCTGGACAGGCTGGATGAATGGGCCAAGGCCAATGGTTGTGGTAGTGGAGGTTTAGATGGAACAGTATGAAGCACTTCTTCACCAAGAGGGCAATCAAACACTGCAACACGCTTCTGAGAGTGGTGGCCAATGCCCTGAACCTGTCAATATTCAAGAGGTTTTTGGACAATGCACTCAGTAATGTGCTTTAACTTCTAGTCAGCCCTGAACTGGTCAAGAATTTGGACTTGATGATAATCATAGAACCCTTCCAAAACTGAAATATTCTATTCTATTCTATTCTATTCTATTCTATTCTATTCTATTCTATTCTATTCTATTCTATTCTATTCTATTCTATTCTATTCTATTCTATTCTATTCTATTCTATTCTATTGAAAAGCTGAACTTCGCATTTCTTGTTTGCTAGCCATTTTCAGAAAATACTTAATGACAGTGTTGGTGGAATATTCTAGTTTATGTTTTTCATATTTTGCTGTTATGCAGACATTAGACTGCCAGGCAGTGACCACTGCTGCACATTTGGTCTCATAGTATCTAACCCAATCTACAATTTGGTTTCCAGAGTTCTTAGAAGATTTTGCTTTTAAGGTTTTTTTTAATGCCTCACTTGCATTTCTCTTGGATGTTGTCTCCTGATTCAACTATCAATTGTTTACTGTGTTGTGCACAAAATTACTAATGTTTGTTGTCCATGCTCACATTCTTAAATTTTGGGCAAATGTATTGAACACTTCAAAATGAAGAGTGGAAGTTTGTTTGAAGAGGGTAATTCAGCATCATTTATTATTCTCTCATTTAAATTTAAATATTTAATTACCCACCTAAGACATTAACATTATCGTTGTCTACAATGTATAAAAGTATTTTTCTTGTTTTCACATAAAATTTCAATATCTTTTTAGTTTTGATCACTGCCTCTTGACCTGTCACTAGGCACCACTGAGAAGAGTTTGTTTCACTATTCTTTTCTCAGCCCCTCATTGATGTGTGATGAGATTTGCCTGAGTCTTGGCTTTGCTAGGCTAAACTTTCCAATCTTTCTCAGCCTGTCTTCATACATCATATACACCTGTATCTTAATTATCTTTTTGTCCCTTCACTGGACTTTTTCCAGTATGTCCTAGGAGCCCAGTACTGGACAGAACACTTAGATGTGACTTTCCAGGGCTGAGGGAACAGGAAGAATCATCTCCCTTGAGCTGTAGGCAGTGCTCTTTCTAATGCAGCACAAGGGGTGTGCTTTGTCCCAGAAGCATGTTTCTGGCTCGTATTCAGCTTTGTATTCACCCGAGCCCTCGTGTCCTTCTCCACAGAGCTGCTTACCAGCTTATCAGCCTCTGACCTGAACTGANCTAGGCACCACTGAGAAGAGTTTGTTTCACTATTCTTTTCTCAGCCCCTCATTGATGTGTGATGAGATTTGCCTGAGTCTTGGCTTTGCTAGGCTAAACTTTCCAATCTTTCTCAGCCTGTCTTCATACATCATATACACCTGTATCTTAATTATCTTTTTGTCCCTTCACTGGACTTTTTCCAGTATGTCCTAGGAGCCCAGTACTGGACAGAACACTTAGATGTGACTTTCCAGGGCTGAGGGAACAGGAAGAATCATCTCCCTTGAGCTGTAGGCAGTGCTCTTTCTAATGCAGCACAAGGGGTGTGCTTTGTCCCAGAAGCATGTTTCTGGCTCGTATTCAGCTTTGTATTCACCCGAGCCCTCGTGTCCTTCTCCACAGAGCTGCTTACCAGCTTATCAGCCTCTGACCTGAACTGATGCCTGGAGTTATTGTTCCCCAGGGCCAGGGTTTGGCATTTACTCTTTAGTTGAGCTTTAAAGGTCACTCAGGGACTGTTTCTCCAGTCTGTCCAAGCGCCTCTGAATGACACACCCATCTGCTTAATCAGACACTCCTCCCATTTTGGTATCTTCTGCAAACTTGATGAAAGTACACTCTGTCCCATAGAGTTTATACAGGTCATTAATGAAGATTTTAAACATTTGGTAAAAGGAGTGATTATCTCAAACCGAAAGGGGTGGGGAGTCTGTTTGAGTAGAGCATTTTAAGATTAATGTGTTTATTTTGTATTTTACTTGATTTAGATGTTAGAGTGCACATCTAGAATAACTTTACAGTAAATTCAGGCTGATGGTATGCATACAAAAATTCTATCACATCTCAAATGGTACTATTCTGTTCTGATTCATATATTAGATTATAATTACATAATATATAATTCTAATAATATACTATAATATAATATATTATTAATTTATAGTCATAGATCAATAATTATATTTGTTATCTAGTATGAATTAATATAGTCCTGAAAGAGACACTCAAATAGAAATAGATTTATACCCAAAACATGTAGCCTCATGGAAAAATATTAAAAACTGGAGTTAGGATGATAAATACAGTATAATATGACTCAAATAGAAAACAAATAGACTAAGCAATTATATCCCAATAATATCATCTTTTAAGGTTGTAGAAATTACTATCATCTAGCAGAAGCTAGAATGTTTTGTAAAGCTAAACATAGAATAAACCACGAAATACTTACAAATATGAAAACTGGTAGCTAAACTTGCTCTCCTCACTAAGTTGAAAACCATTAAATTCACAGTAATTTTCCTTTTAGGTGTTAAATGCACAAACATTAATTTTTCCCTCTCTCCATATTTCTGGGGTGAAAAAAGATCAGAATTGTCCAAAAGTACAAATGCTTGTTCTGGGAGTATTTCCAAGCAAGATGACAGCAGAAGTACTGTAAATCTTACAACTGTATTTTTTTTGGTTTTTCATGTGAACTTGCTTCCCTATTTTGCCAGCTTAAAAGTTTTCTCGTTAGACAAAGAAAATTAAGCTAAGTTTTACCCACCACTCAAAATCATACAAAATTTTTGGTCATGGGCTGAGTTTTCTCTGTTGTGGGTATTGACTTATTTACTCAATTTATTTATATTACTATATTAATCGTAAATATGATTAACTATGGCAGGCTTTTTATCCTACTGAAAATAAAAAAAAAACTTGTTTCTGCTCTATTATTGTAATAGGGAAGCAATATAATCACACTCTCTATCTTTAATTTATCATCGTAACACCACTATATGAAGTACATGTATCCTTAATGTGCAAGGGCAGTCTTCTAATACAGAGAAATTAAGACTATTTTCTCCACAATGGCACCGTCAGAACCTGAACCCAGGCTCCTGGGAATGTGGCAGAGCCTATGCCAACCATCTTTTATGTACGTGACCTGAAATAAAGGGGAAGGAAAAGAGCATCTCTTAGAAAAAGATTTGGAAGCTGTCATCCTGAATGATGAATCACAATACTTTTAGGAGAGAAAAACCTCTCCCACCATCAGCTTGGCAGTGATGCTGAAACAAATCTAGCCCAATATTAATCTTTAATATGTAACTCCTACATGAAATTCCCTTCTCAATAATTTCAATGAAAATCAGTAACTCCAGGAACATCAGATGTAGGGCTTTTTGGGTCACCAGGTCTCCCTCATTTTCCTGCATACATGTGTTGGAGTGCACTTGTATTCCTGTTTTGATTTGAGGAGGCACACTATGCTTTGAGAAAATGACATCTCATTAAAAATAAGAAATACTTCACTCCTCAGTAGTCTGATAACTTCTCTGTCATTTCACAGCTCTTCCTCTGAGCTGTATATGCTGATTATGCTGTTCCAAAATGACTGTCAACAGGGGAAAGGAGTAAGTATTTTGGGATTTGAGCTACCAGCCTTTCTGTTTGAACTTAAATCTGTTGGCAAGGCAACTGGACGAAAGTTGGAAATTATTTTTTAAAGAAAACAACAATGATAAGATGGTGGAATATATTTTAATCACATTCTTTTTTTGTGGCACATTGAAAATGCAAAAGTAATCTCTGCTATAATAGCCTTCCTCATGCTGCAAAACAGCAAACTTGTACAACTCAAATGTCCCCATAATTCTTTTTTATCCTTTCCAGCTGTGAGAGGCAGCTTCCCTTAGTATTTGGCCTGGAGGTCTGCCAGCAGTAGTTCACAGCCTACAAATCAGAAAGTTAAAAAGATGGCAATATTTAAACTGTTGGCCAACTGGTCCATGAGGTTGAAATTCCCTTAAAAAAGGAGAACATTTTCTCCTTGTCTTTATGTTACACAGTTTCATTCAAGATTTTTTTTTGTACCTTGTAAACACTCTACCTCATAATTCATCTAATGGTTACAAAATAGTTACTGTAAACTGTTAAATCACAGATATACTGATGGTTTGCTCCATACACATCTCAGTTTCTATCTCAAAAACAAAAAGGGCGAATTTGATATGAAGAAATAATACTTTTTCAGCTAAAAAGGAGAAGGGGTTTTTTTAATATTTTATGATTTCTTATGTTTAGAGATACAACTTTTCTTTATCCCTATTTTCAGTTTCATTCTTAGCACTTCTTATTCCACTCCTGTTTTTGCTCAAGAAACACAATGCAGATGGTTACACTAACGTGTCCCTTCTTTCTCATGGATTTCACAAAATTCAGGAAAAATAAGAAAGAAAATTTTGCTATTAATTCTTGCATATAGCATCCCAGAGACTGATAGTTTCCACATCCCTGAAGGAAATGGCTTTTGTATGAGGTTGAAAATAGTGAAATTATCTTTTTAAAGATGTCTGTAAACTGATGGACACCTTTGGAGACTAAAGTAACATATTTGAATTGCACAAAGAAGCTGAAGGGGAATAAATAAAGGACACAGGCCATATTCTTGGAAGTAAATTTGATATCTGATAATGAGAAAGGAAATGACTTAAGATACTGATATTTGAGATTATCTCATTTTGACCACTGTCAGGGCAAAAAGACTGAAGAATAATACGTATTAGCACCAGTAATATGAAATCAGCCAGTGGTGGGCAGGGAAAAAACCCAAAAACAACAAAACATGTTTTCCTTTACTAGGAAGTTATCAGCTGTCCTGGAAGTTTGAATTCTTCCTTAGAGCTTTTTCTAATATGTTTATCAATGTCATGGCTTTCTACCTTTTTTCACCGAATTAAACTAAAGGGATCCTGGTAGCAGGAGCAACATGAGGAAATTTGGAAATATGATAGATAAGCTTCACTGACATAATTAATAAAAATGAAGGATTTTCTTCATTTAATTTCACTGATCAGTTAAGACAGAGATATAAATTACATGTATCTACCTTCATGTTTCATTAAGTTTAAATTACGGAACAGCATGCCAGTCTGCCTGTTATTCTGTGGATAAGGGGAGATCATTGAATATTTTACGCTTTCATTTTTCAAGATGTTTGTTATGATCTCCCATAATATCCTAATAGCCACATTGGTGAAATATGGATTAGAAGGGGAAATAAGGGTGGTTGGAAAATTAACAGGCCAAAATCATTGTGATGAACCCAGCATTAGACCAATTAGTAGTGTTATATCTGAAGGTTTGATTCTAGAAACGAATACTGCTTAATGTTTTCATCAGTTACATGAATAATAGTGCAGTTTCAGCAAGTTCAAGGTGGCAGAGTGCAGTGAGCAGTCAATGCATGGACATATTCATGCTAATCAGAAGCAGAGGAAAGGCTAGAGAAGCAAGGAGAGAGGAGCTTCATGACTCTTCTCAAAACTGAACACAAAATCTGGATGCTGGACTGGACAAAGACCTGTAGTAGAACTCAGAGTGTCTGTTTCTTCCAGTATTGCTGCCTTCAATTGGAAGTATAAAAGAGAATATAACGTGACCAAAATTCCCTTGCAGCTATTCCAAGGCCCTGATGTCTTCTTTGACCTTCCTCAGATAATGAGTGACCACTTCCTTGCCCCCTACACGGAAAATCACTAATTGGAAGTAGTCCAAGGGCCACACCAGGCTAGTAAGTTTCCTGGTGATGTTCTTAGCCCAGGCCCCAGGGAGGAAGCGTACCTCCCTATTGTTTGGGACTGATTGGATTACTTTGCTTGTACATGCAGTTTTTGCTCTACCTATTAAACTGTCCTCAGTCCAAATGTTCTCTCTCTTCTACCCTTTCAATTGCCTTCTCTATCCCAATGTGGGTGAGGGAGTGAGTAGCTGTGTGGGGCTTAGCTGCCAACTGCACTTA
This sequence comes from Daphoenositta chrysoptera, assembly GCA_013397915.1. Lineage (NCBI taxonomy): Eukaryota > Metazoa > Chordata > Aves > Passeriformes > Daphoenositta > Daphoenositta chrysoptera. The sequence continues at coordinate 222,595 of VZRO01007050.1, read as the reverse complement.
ATCTCCAGCAGCATATAAATTTTTGATGATTCTATGATCAACAAAGCTTCTGCACTTTTAAGGTCTGTATCATTTTATGAAACTAAAGATCTTTAAAAATATTGCAGGTTGTTTTGATTTTTCTTTTTATTTAGACCAAAAAATAAATTTCATGTAATTTACAGACTTTTTAAACTCTGAACCATAATTTTTCTCTCACAGTCTACCTTTCCACATTTGGAAACTTGTCCATGTTTCTAATGCCCTGCTAAAGTTTCTGCTCTAAAATGTTTCCTAGCAGATTAATTTTCAATTTTGTGAAATGTGCCCAATACTTCAAATAAACTGCAGTTTTCATATATTACCATTAAGTTCATTCTCAGATGCTCATAGGGTAATTCAGGCTCATGGTCACCTGCAGATATCTCCAGCCCCAGCCTGTGCCCCTGTGCAGAGTAGGCCCAGATGTGAGGTCAGATTAGATTTTTCGAGGCTTCACCTTTTTTCCTGCTTTGACAGGAAAGCCCCCAAGCAAGAGATGGCCGAAACTCCCTGAGCCTTGGTTCCATGGCTGGGCTTTCCACATAGGAAAAAGACTTCTGCTTATCTCTCTCCAGTCTAATTATCTCATGTTTCAGCTTGTACTACTGCCTCTTGCCCTACCACTATGCACCACTGTGAAGAGCTCACCTACATTTCCTCCATTCCATCTTTTGGTGCTGGGGATGCTGCTGGGTGTATCCAAAGCCTTCTCTTCTCTCAACAGAACATATCCCAGCATTGCAACCTTTCCTCACAGGGAGGTGGCCCAAGGCCCTTCCTGGTGGTTTCTGCTAATTTAATTCTGGTTCTTCTAGGCCCAGAACTGGACACCATATCTAGACGTGACAGAGCAAGTGCTGGTTTTAGGGCTTGGCCTGTGTCTTAGCTGAACTTCACAGATTTCACTTGTGGCCTCTTTACTTCTAGCTACCCAGGTCCACAGAAGGCAGCCTGGCCTTCTAGTTTCCCCCTTGCTGTCATCAGCAAACTCCAGAAGAGTGCTCCCTGTTCTCTCCTTCAGGTCACTGAGAGACATGTTCTGTAGGGAAAATCCCAGAATGGACCCTGTACTACAGCACTGGCTGCCAGCTTTCAGGTAGGCTACAGCCCAGTTACACGTGGTCCTGTGAACCCTACTATCCAACTGGTTATTTACTAGTAGTTTTCACAGCCCACCTCTGGTCTCCTTATGTTGATACAGAAGCATTTCAGGAGATAGTGCCATAAACCTTGCTATACTCAAGGTAAACGCCATCTATGTCCACAGATCCTGTAATTTTACCACCAGGGGCAGTCAGGTAAAAAATTCAAGTTGACTGCTTCCAGTCACTTCCTTCTTGAGTCCTGAGGGGTGATTCCATGGCACTCTGTGATTCTTCTTGGCACCAAAGTGAAACCAGCGGGTATCTGTAGTTTCTGCAATTATTCCTTTTGAAATTCACAGATGCATGCAACATTTTCTTTCCTGCAGTGGTTGAAGATTTCCCCTACTCTCTTTGACTTGGGAACAAGCGCTTTTGCTGTAGTCATTTGAAGAAGGTTTTGTCCTCTTTGCTGCCCTAACGAATGGTCTGGAGTGCACTCCTGCCACAATATCATGCTTAGTGGCCTATCCTATGTCCCTGAAACACAGTCTCTCATCCTGTCTTTTGTAAATCCCATAGATGAGCTTTACACGCCCAAGCTGCTCCCTCACATACTGCAATATTGATAGTGTTGCAGCTGCACGGGGAGCTCTAGTCCGTCCTGTTTGCCTTCAGGCATTTGTGTATGTGCATTCGAGACAAGTGTCTCTTTGTCCTGTTTCCTCACTCCTGAGGTCTCCTTGCTCCTGTCATCCTGCACTCTTCTCCATGCAACCCATCTGGATTTTCCCCTTGGACTCTGGGTCACAGTCTTCCTCCCTGGTATCAGTAGTTTGAAGTACTTTTCATCAATTCAGCCAGGCCCTTGACAATGGTGCTCTTAACACATTTTATCAGGTGTACCTCATCTTCCCTTTTCAGTCCTTGATTCCCAGCATGGGTCCCCTTGTTGTGAAACTTGTCATCAGCACCTGCCATGAAAGCAACTACTGACCCACAAGATGCTCTCCAAACCCTTTCCCCCTCATTTGCAGAACAGTGGGGACGATATCCCCTTTTATATCCTGTAGCATAAATCTGGTTCCGCTTGCAGCATCAGTTCTTGCTGATGTGCAGGACCTCCCTGACAGCAGCAAAAAGGTCCTTCCCAGACACAGAGCCTGCAGACTGCTGCACAAAGAGTTGCTCGACTGGATGCACATGGCAGCCACACAGCAGGAACTCTCTGGTGCAAACAGCTTCTTCTCTCTACATGAAATGAAATCACGAGGTGTGCAGTACAGAGTCAATGATGTCTACATAAAACACCTCCACTATGAAATCTGGCCAGCTTCTAAGTCTGGATGCTTCTTAGGCAGTAATTATTTTTCATTATTAGTAAAAAAATCCTGTAAAGTTCAGATGCAATGAAAATTACTCACAGAACGGACTGACTGTGCACAGTCTCTTATTAGTAAATTTTCAGAAAGACTGAAGAATGACCAAAAATTTCTCTAATCTCTTCTGTATACAACATAAAGTGTTCAAACTACCAGAAGTTGAAATATTTCACAAAGAAGTAGGAACCTTACATTTACATTTTCTCTTTATTACTAGAGATAGTAACTTCTTTTTTTCCATCAAAATTGCTTTCACTGGAGGAAAAAGTTGTAGGAAAGAAGTGTTTACAGTAAATTACTATCTTAAAGTGGATGGCAAATATTTTGAAAAGGAAATCATGTCTATTTCCCCCTTAAAATTTCATTGTACTTCTTTACTTTTATAGTATTGGTTTATGAAGTGTTTTGTGTAATTGTGTGAAATTACAAATAATTAAAACAAATAAACCAAACCACAAATTATTAAAACAACTAAAATGAACCTGTTGTGCGGAAAAGGTAACTATAAAACTAGTCCTTTAGAATGGGAAAAATGTTGCACACCAAACACATTCTAAGGTTTAACAACTGACTATCTGGTATAGCTTGGCTTTCTGCATTGACAGTCACCACAAATAGGATTACAGTTTCGCATTTTGCCAGCAGTGAGAGGAACCAGAACTGCACTTGAATGTACTTTTTTTTATAACACAGAAGTATACTTTATGTTTTCAATTACCTCTGTAACTTTGAGTGTTTTTCTTTTATAAGCATAGAGAAAAAGAAAGTAACGCATTGTGAGAAACAGAGATTTTAAAGTTTGTTAAAAGAGCATGATATACTACACTACTGTACCTGACATATAAATAGGATGAAGCACTGAAGCCACTCGCTTTGGAATGCTTCTTTTGTCATATATTCCTAACTTGCTTGTTTTGTACAAACAGACACACACTCACAGAGATGTCTATATATCTATGTATCTATGTCTGTATAGATATATCTTTATCTCACAGAAACACAAAATGTTGGGCTTTGGAAGAGACCTCTGGAGATCATCACGGTTTTGAGTATCTCTAGAAAGGGAAAGAGACTCCAAAAACTCTCTGGGCAGTCTGTTCCAGTGCTCTGTCACCTGTACAGCAAGTAAGTTTTCTTGATATTCAGGTGGAATTTCCCATGTTTCAGTTTCTGCCAATTGCCTGTTGTCCTGTCACTGGCCACCACTGAAGATAGTCTGGTCCCATCCTCTTGACCTCAGGATTTTTGTATGCATGGATGAGGTCCCCTCTCACACACCTCTTCTGGAGGCTGAACAGGCCCAGCTGCCTCAGTCTTTCCTCGTAAGAGAGATAATCCAGTCCCATAATCATCTTTTTAGACCTCCACTGGACCTGCTCCAGTAGTTACTTGTCTTTCATGTTCTGAGGAACCCAGAACTGGACACAGCACTCCAGATGTGGCCCCAGCAGGGCTGAGTAGAGGGGCAGGATCACCTTCCTTGACCTGCTGGTCACACTCTTCCTAATGCACCCCACGACACCGTTGGCCTTCCTGGCCACCAGGACACTCTGCTGGCTCGTGCACAGCTTGTCCACCAGGACCCCCAGGGCCTTCTCCAGACAGCTGCTTTCCTCTCTCTATATATAGAATGGAATAAAGGACCTAACCATGTTTTTTCACTAGTTGAGCCAGGCGAGACACTTGTGTAATATCAGGAAAAAATCACTTCCGGTCTGTAAAAGAACACTAGAGGATGAGCTCCTAATTTTTAAATGAGGGAAATTTCATAAATATATATATATTTTTATATATATATATATTTATATGCATATGAATATATATGTTCACATATAATATTTATTTTTATAAATCAATATAAATAAGAACATAAATGTATAATAAGTAAATAAATAAATGTATATACTTATATGTATTTTTATATGTAAGAATACATATAAGATAAAGAAAATCTGTTCTCAATTGCTGGGTTGGTTTAAAACTAGAGAAAAAAATCTTACTTGATTTACCTTACTAGAAAAAAAAAATCTTCCTTTGCCTACTTAAATTTGTGGCTGTTCTTCATTTATTCTCACTTTATCTTTGCTCTATGAAAACAGAAACGTAACTTGCAGAGTGGTGACAACAGTGTAAAAAAACAATTGATAGAGTAAAATGGTATGACTTTGAAAGAGAGACTAGATTAACACTTTCATTTGGGGTTAGAAGAACTGACATCACATAGGAACAGATTTGCAAAGATATGTAATCTGGAAATTTTAGGACAAGTTCTGAAGAAGAAATAGAAGGATGGATATCTCCTGTCCTGGATAACTCCAATATTCGTTGTCTTTTATCTTACCCTAAATGTTTCAGGTACAGGGCACTTGTAGCCTGTTGCTGCATTAGGCCCCCTGCAGGTATACCTAACAGCATAATTCCCTGGCTAGCCCAGTCTCTTTCAATTTGCTGATAGAATTCAATTTCTGAAACTGAAATCCTGACCAGGATGGAAGCATTAGAAGTAAGAAGATATAAAATTAAATGAAACAACTATTTGAATCAGTCACTTGCAGCATTACTTGGTCAGATTAGAAATTTTTTGCTATGTCAAACAAGTAGGGCTGACATTTTATAAACTGAAAAAAGTAATTGTTCTTCCTGTTAAAATTCAGATATAAATAAGCACTACATTATCCATTTTTATTCATATGAAGAATTAGTCCTTACACAATATTTAATAGCAGGTGTGTAATTATTTTTGCAGATAAACATTTCAAAAAGACTATGAGGAATGGTGTGTGTGACACTGGATACATTTCAGTAACTTTTTATTTGCCTTTTAGGGATAAGTAGTGTCAAAAGACTGGAGAGCAGAATGAAATGCAGACACTTTCATTAATGGGTCTTGGGTTCAAATCTACTCTAGGCAAAACATAACTGAAAATTAACAGCTGAGGGCAGTCACTGAGAAGTGTGAAATGTATTAATTGTCATTCAATAAGAAAGTTTCAAGATTAGGAAAAAAATTTGTGAAATTACAACCACTTGGAAATCTGGAGTTCTGTTAGTTTGACTATCCTGACTTTTTTTTTTCCACAGATCATCTCACTGAAGACAGCTGACAGATAATCAGTATGACAGTTTGCTTGACTATTATGAAATTATCCTTTTATATCTAAGAGATAACAGGCTCATTTTCAGATATTTGAAAGTCTTTTAACCAATACAAGTTTTAAACATTCTGAGGGACAGATACATATTTTTAATATGTAGTACTGAATGGAAAGAATTCCTAGTTCATGGTTCATCCCTGGAGCTGTGAGAGTGTTACCAAACAAGTAATATTTCTTTAAGAAGAAGTGGGAGAAGATGCTTGAAAAATTTTTCGGCTTTATCACAATAGTGTATGATTCCTATATTCATGGTTAATGTTTAGTTTTGTACCATACCATACTAAGTACAAATGCCAGAGATTAATGTAGTTACAAATCTAGGGATCTGTGACTAATAAGTCTTGTGCCAGATAATTTTTCCTTGTTTATTTACATCAGTTATTAATATGTGTTAGTAGATACCTTAGTTTTGAAAAGAGGATTGTGTATCACAGCAAAGAAAAATAAGAGAAGTAAATTACAATATTTGAGATACTCTCAAGGAAAAAAGATTTACCGAATGTGCTTTGAGGAGAAATCCCCATTCATCCAGAGCTGCTAATAAAGTAATGTCAGCATTCCAACCTAGTAAGTTGGTTGGAAAGTTTATTTCTTGTTTTTTGGTGACAAGGGCACAAACACTCTTCAGTAACTTCAACAGTAATAGAAATAAACGTATTTTTTTTCATTTAGAAATATAAAATGCTGTGGTTTTATAAAACTGTGGAATTCTATATCCCTGTATAATACCCAAGAGAATAAACAATTATAACAGATATTTAGGCAATAAGTAAGGTTTTCACCTACTTTCACTTGTCAGTGAGCTGGATTAACAGATAAATGGACATCCCAGTAGAAAAATATGCTTATGTTGTCCAAACAAGAATTTTGATTGTTTTCCTGTTTATATTTAAAAATTCAATTGGAATAATATTGAAGTTGCTAGAACTATGTATGGAAATGGAAGATGACCTACAGTTAGCTAACTCTCATCACTGGTCACTAGAGATATGAAACATATACAATTGTGCAGCAAGACACTTATAAAAAAAAACCCAAGACACTTATAAAAAACCAGACAGGCAAGAGGAAAGTGCATGATACACCATATTTTTAATAGAATTTAAGTGTAAAGTGAAGTGTGTCTTAGAAGTGATGTAATTTTTTATATACCAGACACTATTGACAGCTCAGGGTGGCCTGTCATGACATGATGGAAATGCTGTGTGTATAGCCCAGAGTTTTCTGGATAGTAATGTTTTTAAAAAACACTATGTTTCTCTTGAGGGCACCGTTAAAATGAGGTTTAAAAAGCCTTTTAGATGAGTGTCTCAAACCCATGATCCTACTTGCGTGAAGCAACGCTACAAGCAAAATACAGTATGAGCCTCTACGGGGAAGAGAGAGTGGGTGCTGGGACACAGCTTGAAACCTTCGAATTATTACTGTCAGGCCTGCTGTATCAAGTTTAATCTCACCTGTTTAGTTCTCATTAAATCCATCATTCAGAGCTACTTTCTGACATGATAAATATGTTCATTTTCTGTTCTTTATATTTTGTCACAAAAAGATATATATACCACAAAATGAAATAGTATTTTTAAAGCATGTTTCTGGAGACAAAATATTGCAATCTGCATATATCTCTACAAGTCGTACCTGGATCAGTTTTTAGAAAGACTATAGAAGTATAAAAATCTTACCCACACCATTGTTTTCTTTTGTTGAGCAAACTTAGTTTGCTTATAAGGAAATAAATACGTTAGAATAAAATTAAAATACAAAAATTTTCAAAGTTTTAATTTTTTGTTTGCACATTCTTCGTTGTGAATAAAAAGCATCTACGAAACCCCACTAAAGAGCATAGCATGACAATGGTGTGCTCTCAGGTGGATCTTTGAAAGAAAGCTAAAGAAGGGGTTTTTTTTCTCTTTTTATGCTCTACTACATGATCTAGAAGATATTAAAAAAAATGTTTTCTGTATAATCTGCAATTATAATCTGCAATCATATTAAATATTATCATTTTGTCTGACTGTGATCAACATGATGTACTCATACTTATTTTAGCAGACAAAATATTAAAAGTGTTAATAAAATTGCTTTTTAGGTTTTGATGAGTTTGAGGTAGAATGCCTTAAACTCTCTTTTTTTATGGTACAGTCTCTGTTTCTCCTGAAAATGGCATATTCCTCATACAGTGGTCAATTTCATCCTTTTTTCTGAGTACCAGTAGTAAATATTAACAGAATACTCCAGGTGAATAAAAGTGATAATAATTATTGTTAATAATACTGTGGTCATGAAAACTCCATCCTTGGAGATACTCGAAAGTCATCTGCCCTGGTTGATCCTGCCTGAGCAGGGTGATTGTACAAGATAACCTTCCAAAGTCCCTTTCAACCTCAACCATCCTATGGTACTGAAGAAAAGTAACGAAAAATTGCCAGTGTAAAGACAGTTACACTGTCTTATCTACTTTTATATTTACTCAAATGCCCAAAAGAGAAAATGTGATGAAAAAACAGGAATCTAGGCTACAGGAAATTTATAGAAAATGAGTAGAATGTGGAAAATGTTTCTGTTTCCAATAGCCCTTCACAGGTCTTTTGTGTATGAATTTACCCAATATTTTTTTTAAATCCCCTTTTTTTTTAATGAAATCCATGGTCTTCTGTGGTGATGAATTGATGACATACCACTGGTTACCCTGCAAAATATCTGTGCGAAACTGATAGTGTTTTCTGAAGCACACTATGAAAGGTCCTGAACGTTCACACCTTATAAGAGGTGGTAACTCTTGAAGAAGATTAAAACCACAAATCTTGATTTACCTCAAGATGCTCAAGAAATTAAAGAAAACTGACTACCATGCTAGCTGTCACTATAATAACATTTTTGAAGATAAGTGCTTTAAACACTCCATAGGTAGCCATATCCATGGCCACAAACTGAAAGATTTGTTTGCCTCTGATCCTAGAAAAAGGTTTAGGCCACATAGTCCTGAATCTAACTACATTTCAGGCTGAGTGAGGGTTCAGTTTTGATGGTGGAGATACAGAGCTTTTTCCAGGTGGACAGCTACCAGATCCCTTACTCAACTGAAAAGTATGAAGAGTTGGGGCAAATGATTAAAGAAACCCATCAAACTTATATTTGGCAATTAAATATTAATATAGTGTTTTAAGTTTAAATATTTAATGAGAAAAAGCTTGCTTTCATTTTTGTCTGCAAAAATTTGTCTGCAAAAATTTGTTTTATTTCTTCCAGATACAACCTTTCCTTTTTTATTCTAAACTAATGTCTTTCTTTTTCCAGATGTACCTTTCTTCCTTCTCTAGATATTCTATCTCCCTTTTCTCCTTTTCAGACACTTCCTTAAAGCAGACGTCTTCAGCTTCTTTCTTTTGCTTCATTATCGGTAACTTTGGTAGTTTCCGTCTCAGGGTGCAAACTGTAGATTGAGTTCTCAACAGCCACATCTATGTTGTTCAGGTCTAAGGGCAGATGGTTGCCTTTTGGAAAGGGCAGACAGCTAAGGGGGAAAAGGTGGTTAAGTATTTCAGTTGATTTAAATCAAGCTCCATATAGGGTTGTTTAAGCAACCAGGATGTCCTTAGGAGTCAGAGGGCTCCTAGATACATGGAAAAAATTTTAGAAGTCACTTGTTGAGTCTGATAAAGGAGATTTCAAGCATTATGATGAAAATGCTACTAAAAAACTTTGGTGGACTTAGTTTCTGAATTAATTCTTTCTTTCATTAATTTAATAAAATTTTACAATAATTTACTTTTCCCCATTAGCAAAAAACCCCTTAAGCCAATCAACCAACCAACCAACCAACCCCAACGCAAAAACAAACAAACAAAAATGAAGCAAACCATAAACTATTTAAAATAGTCACTGCTTGAAAGTATTTTGCATGTCAGTAAATTACATGGCTTTCAGTGCAAGGGCTGGGTGAAAGCAGCAGGGGTTTAAGCCGGTACTTGAATTACATCCTGGAATCTACAACTAGACTTGTCAATGAATTGAATTTAGTCAGAAGGATACAGTTATGCAATTTTAGTTCAGTCATAGTGGTTGGAGAGTGGTTGGAGTGTCAGTGAGCTTAATATTCTATGCTATATCCACAAATGATTAAAAAAACCAAAAATGGTGATAAAGTAATTTTTTACTCCAATACTTTCCCCACTTATACTTTCCCAAACATTTTCTGTTTACCAGTCCTCCAAAAGCACTTCATAAAAATTTTATACTTATGCCATCCATATTTTTTCAGGAGACCAGCCATCTCCTTGGTCCTGCAGAGTTACTGAACACCCATGGTTGCAGACACCCCTTACAGACAGACAGACAGACAGACACAGACCCCGCACCGTGCACCCATCTCCAGCCTCTGGCTGTGCTCAGGTCTCCCTGAGGGCTTTGCTTTCCACATTCCCTCTGTGATGTGCCTCTTTTAGCTACCCTATTTCCTCTTCCTTTCTTCTCCCAAGAAATTCAGGAGTAATGTCACAGCAAAGGCAAAGAGAAGTGGTGGAAAAGCATGAAGAAGGCAATACCCACCACTCAAACTCTTTGTGACTGTGGTGACTGTGCAGCCAAGACATTATTTGAGAGACTTACCCACAAATTTCACAGTTGTTATGCTCACGAGTACAAAAACCCACAGACCTACACATGAGATCCAATTTTGGAACAAATTGTGAAAAAAATTTTGTAACACCCTTTTCTTTTAATTTTACTAGACTTGGGTATTATGTTGAACTTTATTATCTGTTTTTGCTCACACTGCGGTGTAATAATAAGACAGTGTTCAGTCTGTAAAAGGTAAAAGGCTGAAAAGAAAGGAGGGGCTGAAGTAGGTACAAAAAAGGGCATTTTAAGGAAGGACAGCAGTCATTTTATTACAGAGGAGTACAAGGGGTCAGACTTCAGACTGACTTTTTACTCTTCAAGAAATTCTGACTTCATGGCAACACAGGTCTGCTTAAAGGAGATTTCAAAATTTGTTCACTTTTCCTGTCCCTTGAGGACTCTTTCCTGGCAAAATGTGTGGTAACAGCTTGATATCATTCACACCTCATTAGCAACAACAGTCTCACAGTCTCTTCATCTTCTTATTCTCTCTCCATATGTCTGCCCCACCCCCTATTAAATGACAAGAATAGAGGGACAGAACATGTGGTACTATGACTACACAAGAATTAAGGCTCTGGATTGTGTCTCACAGAATGTCAGTATTTCTCTTTCATCAGTGCTTCATCAAACAAGTTTCACTTCTAGAAGACTGTTGCACTCCAGCTTTTTATATTACATATTTTTAAACTAAATTAACTCAGACAGCTCCCCTGGATATAAGTAATGACACCATGGTAGCTTGATATTGCCACATTAAAATTATAGTGAAAAGCCATTCAATGGAAATACAGCACCCCTATTTGCCATGACTGATCCAGACTGCACTGGATAAGGGTGCAGCTCCAGAACTATTGCAGTGCTTTGATATCATCATACATTGTATGGGGGAATTCAGCAGAGGAAGGTTTTGGGGGAAGAAGATAATCCAAATCCTCCTAAAGGCCAATTTTGCCGTAAAACAAAGTAAGGTCAAGGGACCTACTCAGGAAACTCAGGTTTTAAGAGTAAAATGGCAGGATGGATATTGTCTGAGTCTAATGGATGTGGTCAACGGAACAGCAGCTATGTCCCCACCAACCACCAAGAAGGAAACTCAGGCTCTCCCAGGCATTATGGGTTTTTTGGAGGATGCATGTTCCAGATTACAGTCAGACTATAAACCCTCTCTGTCATGGAAGAATCTGGATTCATGTGTTTCATGTGTTTCATGTGGAGTCCTGAACAAGAGGCTTTTGAACAAATCCAATAGGAGATTGCCCATGGAGAAGTCCATGGGCCAGTCAGGAGAGGACAAGATGTGAAAAATGTTCTCTCACAGCAGCCAGGGAGAGTCTTGGGAGTTTCTTGGGAAAAAGTACCTGGGAAGACTTGAGACTGACCCCCGAGGTTCTGGAGTGGGGAATACAAACAATCTCTGGCCTGCTAGACCCCAAGTGAAAAAGAGATGCTGGCAGCAGGGGTTTGAGCTGCTTCAGAAGTGACTGGCACCAAAGCACAGCTTCTTCTGATGCCCCGAGTGCCAGTGCTGGGCTGGATGTGTTCCAAGGGGAAGTCCCTTGCACATATCACACCACTGACACTACGTGGAGTAAATGGATCATGCTAATCATAATGGGAGCTTGAATAGGAAACCCCAATATCCCAAGATCTTCATCATGAACTGGCCTGAAGGTGAAAATTTCAGAATATCTTCAGAGGAGGAGGAGAAGAAGGTTGAAGGCACATATTGAGCAGGCCCCACCATATAACTGACTAATAGAAAATGAAAAATGATGCTCTCTCAGCATCAGTGGATGGTTCAACCACATTGAAAGCAATGGGCAGTGGAACTTTCAAACACTGGGATTTAATTTAGCTAAGGCCACCTGATTAGCTAACACTAGAGACTCTACCAGTCAAGCTGGCCCCTGCCCAATCAAAACCTCCATGTACTGTAGAAGGGAATAAAGTCCCTTTGGTGCATATGAGTAATGCTTTAGGAAAGACAGTTTGGATTATTCCTGCCTCAAGCAAAGGCAAACCCATCTGGGGGATTGTTTTTGCTCAAGGATCTGGATGCACTTGGTGGATAATACAGAGGGATGGGGAAACAGCACATACCTCAAGGGGATTTGATTTTTGGGTGAGAACAGTTTTTAGTGTTGAATGTGCATGTCATACTGGTTGCTGAATGACACTGCCATAAGTACTGTGGACAAAGAGGGTGGAATGCTCCAGTTACACCAGTCATGAATGCCTGATGCAGCTCTCAACCACCTGACAGCAAACCAGCCCTCCTGCCCCAGAAGACATCCAGGATGGATAGAACCCAGAGTCATGGCCTAAAGGAGCTCAACAAACCTCTAGAGGGCATCCCACTGACTGTGGAAATGATACTTGTGCTTGTGTATATCTATATCTAATCTATCCACATCTGTATCTATGTCTATCTGTCTATATGTATATAGGTGGAAGGTGTAGGGTCTGAGTATAGGTAGATTGATTAAAATAAGGGGTGAAGAAGACCCTCGTTCTGGCCAGTACAGGGTTAAATTTTTCCAGTAACCCCAGCAGGAGCTGTGGCCAGGCATCTGATGTTATTGAATACCAGCTGACCTCATTGAAAGGGGTGGTGAAAAGGGACTCTGTCTTTTCTGAGGAGAAGGGGTTATTTTAGGTTGAAAAAATGTGGTGGGAGAGAGACAATCAGTGTCAGTTTATCATTATGGCCTTTCTGTGTCAACTGGTGTTTTGTCTTATCCCTTTGGTTATTAATATTGTTGCTGTTATTGTTTGTTTTATTATCTCATTGCTGTTCCCACTAAATTGTTCTTATCTCAACCTGTGATCTTTGTCTTTTGTTCTTCCAGTTGGAATGCGAGGACGGCATGAGCACTAGTGTGGTTTTAGCAGGACTTCTAAATTGGAGAATACCGTTCCTAAACCATGATGATATTATAGCAAATTCCACATGAAAAGGAACCCTTTACAATTCAATTCAAAAGTTCTGTAGGAACATCTGAAAAATATTTGCTGCATAAGTTACTCATGGATGCACTTTACTTAATAGCAGTCATACTTCAAATTTCTTTTTCATACCAAAAATCACTGCAACAACTTATTTTTTCTTCTTGCCTTGCTAAATGGCATGCAATTTTATTTCCTTTCATAGAATAATTATCTTACACATAAAAAATATGTTGTTTTTCCACACCTTTCTGTTCAGACTACATGAAGTATGACACTCTGTCACACCCTACACATAAACTTGGGTCAATTTATCTGTTGCTAATTTCAAGAACAACAGGTGCTGCAGACGCACTTAACAGAAATTGGCAGACTGTGGCTAATTTTGCAGTGTGAAGCACCTTAAGTACTTTAATATACTTTTCTTCTGTGGGTAGCTGCATTCATAGAAGAATGGCAGTATATGAAGAGATTTCAATCAAACTGAAGCAGACTTTTTCTTCAGAAAATAAACCAAACAAATTCTTGGTTTTATGAACATCTTGCTGCTCTTTGTAGTGCCACTTTGTGTATCTGGCATAAAGAATTATTTTGGTTGTGATTCATGAATGCATATATTATCTTCAATATTAGCATTTATTTCATTTCAGGAAGTAAATGGACTAAATACTGTTTCTTGAAAAAATTTATTTCTTTTCAGCATTCTTACTAAGGAATTAGTTCAGCAATCATCTTTCTGATTTTAGGTCTGCGAGAACAAGTGCAAAATTGCCATCTGGCCCACAATTAAGTTTTGGTGGAAACTTGCTCTGCCAGTTCAGATTTTCTTTGAAAAGAACCAAAAGCAACACTTGCACTCAAATGTTATACTTTAACTTTGTGTAGAGTATCATGTTCTGCAGATAGTGTAAACTTTAAATTCTTTTTTCTGAACACTCCTATCAACTGATTCCATCAAAAGTTGCTTCTGCCATTAGTTTCATATCGTGTTTGGGTTTGCACACGTCACATACTTATACTGAAGAGATCACAGTCTTGCATAGAAAGACAAATTTAACAAAACAAAAGTAGCAACCTGCTATGAATGTTCTCTGCATGACTTGTCCTTTTCCCAGCCTTACTTTCCCCTTGTAATTTCCACAAAATTCTGGGTAACCATTTATCTTCTGACTTGTTTCCAAATAATTTTCTCCCTCCTTTTCCTTCTTATCCCAGACACCTAAATATATTCCTGCCTTCCAAATACAAGAGACCTCTTTATCCCTCTTTCTTGTGACTTGACCCTGTCTCAAAGAGCAGAACAAAGGTAAAAAAGCAACATAGTGAACGAAAAATACTCTGAGAATCAAGTTGCCTGAATCATTACATGCATAAGAAAATCATAAAAACATGGGGAGCAAAAGTGTATTTTTCACTTAGCACAACATTTGCAGCTTCAGAGGAAATCTTGTCTAGTACTTTATCCTACAAGTATACATCTCTAGCACATCTTGCTGATCAATGAGTACCATATAAACTGCAGATCAAGCAGTTGAAAATTTGCTTGGGAAATAAACATGGGTCACACTTCATATCGCAGTAATTAAAACTTTTGAGGACAATATGCGACTTCATAGATTTATTCCATCTTTATAGGAAGTCACTAGATGAGATCTATGAAAGATATTTAGAGAAGAAACTGAAACTCTGACTTAAGCAGATGATCCAACATGATGGCTCTCTATTTATTTTGTTCTGAACCCCAGGGATTTTAAATCAGTTGATGTGTTTGTTTGCTTGGGAGTCTTTTTTCCAGAAGCATTGTTTCCACAAAAGAATGTTTCCTCTTGACATGACAGCTGTATTTGGAACTTGGACCTTCTCTTTTAACAGCAATATGAAAAAAAGGCTGTTACATCACAGGCAAATGATCTACTTGATCTACACAGGCAAATGATCACTTAAAAGTGACAATAGTTATTCTCTAACTGAAAAGAATACAAAATTTATTATTGTTGTTATTATTGTTATTATTATTGCACTTGATGACTGTTTAAACAATCTTGTCATTCTATTGTCATACATTGTAAGTGATGTCTTCTTGCTAAGTAATAAAATTTCATTGAAAAAAAAAGTAGGCTATAAATTATATTGGAAACCTTATCCTATAGAATATGGACTAAGTTTTAAACTTAATAAGACTTAAATACTGTCTTGGCAGCATACGAGTTACATTCATCAGTTTGCATCTAAGGCAGTCCTAACTGAAGAAATAAATTAATTATAGGATCCTAAATTTGAAACATAAAATACTAAGATCAAAGGACTCAAATTTTCAAAAGACTTTTTTATGATTACTATCAAAGTGTGTACTGTACAAAGTTCTTTACCTTCTAGTAAACATGTTCCCAGGAGAAGCAATTTAAGACCGTAAATTTGTTAATACAGAACCTATGTGTAACACAGGGGTAATGAAGAGGTGGCATAACTCCTTCATCAGCTTGAGTTGAACTAAAGGTAATCAAAAAAATAACCCCTGTCAGAGATGTTCAGACATAACCAAAGATAAAACATGCAAAGTAGCCAAAGAAAGTAGTCCTTGTTAAATG
>VZRO01007050.1:175893-206769 GCA_013397915.1 Daphoenositta chrysoptera | reverse complement strand
AAAAAAAAAAAAAAGAAGTGAAGGTTTCTCTTCAGAAATATATCCTGATTTATATTTCTGCAATAGCTGTACTTTCACCCTCTTGGGTGACAAGTATGTTATTTGGTCTCAGTGATACACCTGACAATGCAGTTTTACATATTTTTTAACAACTGAAGCTTGGTTTCTTATCCATATTCAAATGATGTAAAAGAAAGTTATTTCTCCTACTATCAGCTAAACAAAAAATTTCCTTGACTGAGCTATAATCTTTTAATTATTGGTTTAACAGATTTTGACAATAGCAAGCCAGATAGAATAACTTAATCTGAATATTGAGGGTGTATATCATCTTTCTCTTTATGCTATTTTTCATTGAAAAACAGGAATGGATTCACATCTCTGCTGCTTCTACTCATAGCAGAAGCAATGATGTAGTGTTTATAAAAACATCACTCTGTTGCTGTGGAAACCATTGTGAAATCAGAACTTAAGAATTATAGTGTTGGAGAAAGATCTTCTGCACGTACATATTTGTTATCTGTATTGGCTGGAATATTAGAAGAACTAGATTAATGTCTCTTAAGGTTGATTTCTTTTTCTAATAATAATAAAGACAAAGTTAAGCATCAGGCTTGATGCTTAAACTTGGATAAGTTTACAGTTTCCCTCTTCTGAAATGATTTCTAATTTTATAACTAATAATGTTGTACCCTACAAAGTAGCACATTCTTTTTCCTCCATGCAATTTAATGAATAATAAGGGAAGATCAGGCATTTTTAAAGTGAAAAGTAGTATATTACTTACACAGATCTTTTTGCAAAAATACAATTTACTATATATTGATAAAGAAACAGGACCAACTTCTACTGATGTTAAACAGTTATTTCCTTATTTTGACTGTTGTAATTTTGCTTTTTTTATGACTCCAAATATTCATCCAAAGTACTTATCAAATTGATTGATACACACATGGTAAGAATGTAATATTTTTTCCTACTTGCTAAACTGGAATTGATTTTTTGTTCTTTGTTATTATAGAAAATAATTGTAATTTTTTTTACATATGAAATTACTGCACCATTTTTTACATGATGTAGCTTTCACTACAAAGGGGGATGTTGTCAATTTATTTGTGCTAGTATTTAATTTGAGAGAAGCCAATTGGCTTATATCCAAGAAAGCAGCCTAATCCGAGTACTAAAAATTGGTGACCTGGACAATAAATGTAGTGCTGTTGTTAATGCCTGACAAAACATTTTTGCAAACACAAATTTAAGAACTTTTTACTTTCAGCAATGAGGATGGATGCTTCTCCTTCAGATAACATGGTTAATATATAAAGGGGAAAAGGAGTTGCAGTGTCATCTCTAAGCTGTTTATATTACTGAGAAAAATACGGCTTCTCGAGTTGTTTTTATCAAAATCATGATACTCTGGAGCATTAGCAAGGAAATATGAGGTAACAAGGATGCAGTGAATATGCTTTTCATCACCTGAAAATCTTTAATTGTAATTGCAGTATATAATGGTGTAATTAGTTGCCTAAGTGACAGAATAGGCTTGAATCTTTCCAGCTATTTTGTAAAACGACCATTTAGCTCCCAGATATCTTTCTTTAGAACGCATGAGTGACAGTGAAAGATTGAAGGAGGTTTTTCAATCCAGCAGTACCTAAAGTAAAGGAGGGACTTTACCTTACAGTATGTCTAGAAAAGCCCTGTGAAGACACAATGAATTATATAAAGGTACTTGCTTACCAACATATTTTCAAAAATTTGAATCAAGACAAACAACACAAATAAAAGGAGTATGTAAGGACATTCACAGAAAGCAGCAGGAAGGAGGTGTTTGGAAATGGATCTCTGATACTTAGGAGTGGTCAAGAATGATTAGTCTTGACTGTCATGAGTATGTGTTCAGAAATAAGATTCACAGAGAAGATGTTGAAGTGGTTTTTTTGTTTTTTTGTTTTTTTGTTTTTTTTTTTCATTTAAGGAGCAAATAAATACCACTGATTCATTTAAAAGTATACTTTTGTAGTGACCAGGGTAGCTTCATCCATTTTTCTGCCTCCTGAATTTAAATTTAGGATTCAGTCAAGGCAGATATTGGTGTGTCTCAAAAAGAAAAAAAAGGATTTATCTTGTTCTCAATTTTATTGAGAACAATTTATCTATAGTTCTCAATTTTATTAAAGAATAAGTAGTCCATGTGGGACACTTATCAGAACTTCCACTTCCTCACTCTCTGTAAATCCACTGCCCTATTTCAGATGGCTTTCAGGAAGAACTGAAGAGAAGAATGGGGGATAAAACCAAGACTGAAATTCTTGCAAAACAAGCAATTTATTGTTCCTGCTGCCTATTTGGAAACTTCCTGAGAAATCATCTTTGAAAATTTAAGAAGTATATGTCAGTGGGTATCATACACACGCATAAAATGATGGGCTTTGCAGCAGATAGTATGAAGGCACATCAGTATGTGTTGGTTATTAACATTTACTCTTAAAAAAATAGCAGTTAAACCTCTGCTAAGAACTAAAAAACTTGAGGAAAGGGAGTCAGCCTTCTGTATTTATTGAACACTATTTCACATAAAAAGCTATGCATTTTACAGCTGTAGAAAAATGTTTAAGTAGAACATTTTCTTAATCTTAGTTTACTGCAATGCTAAATCAAAGGCAGAATTTTAATTTCTTAATTAGAATTTGGCTAGTAGCTTTGTCACTGTGTTGTCACAACTTTCCACTCAGTGCCAAATGCCTCTGAGGTAATTTTCACTTCATATTAAAGGTTATAGCAGAGGTGAAAAAAAAACTATCCCAACAAATAAATAAAGTGTGCAATTCCCAAGTTATGCTAAATTCAGAATGTAACTTCTTCCTCTGGCTTTCTCTCTTTGTACAAACAGAAAATCAGTATCAGTCTCAACATATTTTGGCAGGTACTCATTGAAAGAACATGAAGCCCTGAAAACAAAGCCTCTCTTCAACAATCAAGAGCTCAAAAATCTTAGCAAACCATTTTCATTTATTTCATAATTTCGGATTTCACACATGCATATAACTTCAAATTTCTATATTTTCTATTATCTCCTAATCAGATTAGAAGTTAAAAAATAGGCATTCCTAATATTAATATTAAAAAAAAAAATTAACCTAATACATTTTCCTTTAATTTGTAATAAATAATGTCCGATTATCATATGGTTCCATATTCAAAAAATAACTCATCTTTTTGTATGTGCTGCTAGAAAGGTTAACCTCTAGAAGGTTGTGTCAAAAGCCATTAGCAGACATATTTGTGTGTCACAAAGAAATTATTTTCAAAGGTTTCCTTTCATAGGTTTTTTTCCCCTCTTGATAATATAGACTTAGCGTTACATATTTATTTTAAGCTGCTGTTTTGGTTATTGAATATCATTAAGGATAATTGCACTTTATTTCTTTCTCTCTCAGGGAAGATTTACTGTAATATTTTGAAAACTTTCACCTCACTAATTACCTGCTAATTGTTTCATTGCTTTATAATGGTACATGAGAAAAGATTAAGTTTAAATCTCTCCTAAATATTCCATTTCACCACTCATTCCTGAAAACATCAAAGTGACAAAAAATTTAAAAGGTTTTAAAGAAGATTAGGCAATTTTTATGTCAAAGGCTTTTGATGAAAACAGAAGGTACCCTTGGATGACTATTATTATGAGTTAAATATGCAGGCTGAATGTGAGCCTCAATTTTCAATAAATAGAGAAAAGTTAGTCTTTTGTATAACTATTTCAGAATCTGATATTTACATATCCCTTTTAAAAAAGTTACAGTATACCGATATTCCTCTCAATCTTTCAAAAATCCAGGCCCTTAAGTTGCACTAAACATAGCAGTTTTGCCAGTTGATTGTTTAGTAGAAAAATATTCAGACTGCTACTTTATATTTTAGAATTTTAAGACAAATACAAAAAGCCACAATTCACATTTTCCTAATTTCTCTCCATGAACCATTCATTCATTTTTCTTCTCATTAAAGAGTTTTTCTTTGGGCATAAGATAAACTGATAAAGTTTATCACTGGTATCAGATAAAATTTTCTTGAATATATGTACTGTATATTGCATTTCATATCAAAATTTGTCATTATAGAGATAAGGGGAATTACTATAGTTAATTTCATACAAAACTGGGAGATGCAAAATACTTTTTTGAAATCTGCTCCAGAAAAATCTAGTCTCAAATAGTTACTAGTACTTTGCATATTTTGCACTACTTGTGCATTACAATATTAAGAAAAAGTGGTCTGCTGACCAGTAGTTGACAAAGGTAACATTGGGAATAAGAAAACGGGAGGCTGAACTGGCAGGCTGAGCTAATAATTTTAACAACACTTTCTTGTGTTATTTAAAAAAAATTTAAAACCTTGTTTACCTTATTTGGGAATCTCTCAATGGCCTCTTTCAAAACAAGTTAAAATCTTAAAAGAAGTTGTTCAGAAATGACTTGAAGACAAATTTATGAATGTGAATAAAATTTTGGAGACAAATAGCTTATTATTATTTTTTGCAACAATCTGATAGTTGTCTTTCATCATGCTTTCTCCAAAGTAAATAAATATAGCAATTGTATTGAAGCTCAGGTTTTTATTTTCCAGTAACAACATACTAATCGTGTGTCAACACAAGAGTTACAGCTATAGCTGCCTCTGTCCAGTTATTTCAGATTCACCTGAAATGGCGAACTAACTAAAATGAATAAGTACTACAATATGAAATTAGTTAGCTCTTCCTTTGTCCCTGATGTGGTCATTCCCTCATAGATGGCCATTAGGTTGATCAAACAGGACTTGCCCTTGCTGAAACTGTGCTGGCTGTCTCAAATCAACTCTCTTTCTTTCATATGCCTTAGCATGGCTTCCAGGAGGATCTATTCCATGATATTCCCAGACACAAAGATGGGGCTGACTGGTCAGCAGTTCCCAAGGTCTTCCTTTCTTCACATTTTATAAAGGGACACAATGTTTTCCTTTTTCCAGTCACTGTGGATTTCACATGACTGCCAGGACTTTTCAAATATCATGGAAATTGGTTTGGCAACTACATCAGCCAGTTCCCTCAAGACTACATCAGCCAGTTCCCTCAAGACTACATACCAGGAGAGATGTGATGAGAGATGGGGGGTTGCAAAGCCAGTGCCAAGAGCTCATTTGGTGCACTGTCTGTGCCCACTTACAAACAAATGAAAATTCCAAGCCTAAACCAAGATAAACAAACAAGGCCTGGGTGCATGGTGCCGTGAGCAACCTAGTCAATTGAATTAATTCAAACCACTCTCTGGTTCCATGACTGCCATGCACCTTGTTGGGTCCCATAGACTCATGTACATTCAAGCTCCTCAGGTTGTCATGAACCCGATCTTGCCCCAGTTCCTGCCCTGAGGTTAATCTATTCAAGAGATGCAGAAAAAGAAATCGACAGTGATGACTGAGGCAAAAAGGTTGTTGAGTATCTCAGCCTTCTCCTTGTTTGAGATATACCTGTAGAAGCACTTATTATTATCAATTACATCCCTTGCCAAATTCAGCTCCAGATTTGGCTTGGCCTTTCTGACCCCATCCCTACACAAACAGGTAATGTCCCTATGCTCTCCCCAGGATACTTCCCCCTCCTTTCACTTTGCAGGATTTGCCTTTCTTTCTTGCCTTTTAGTTTGATTAGCAAGTCTCAACTCAGCTATTCCAGTCTCCCTCATTCCTTTCCTGATTTCTTAAATGTATTAAGAGTTTTTGAGCTCTATGGAAAATGTAAAGACCTGTCAGCTCTGTTCTTGCTTCCTGAGGGCACTTTCCAAGACGGTTCTCTTGACTAACTCTTTGAGCAGCTTGGAGTTCACTTTCCTAAAATTCAGGGCCTTCTCTTTATTTATTATCTGGTCCATTTCCCAAAGGACTGCCGATTACTTATTCCCTGTGGTAGGGCTGTCTATTAGTTGGCTCAAGATGTTTTCCTCTGGGTACTCCAGGAGTCTCCTGGACCACCTACAGCTCGCTGTGCTACTTTTCCAGCAGGTGTCAGGGTGGTTGAAGTCCCCCAGCAGGACAAGAGCCTGACAGCGTGATGCCTCCTGTAGCTGGAGCAAGAAGGCTTTGTCAATAGGCTGCCCCTGGTCAGCTAACCTGCACTAAACATCAGCCACAAGGTTCCCTTTGTTGCCTCGAGCTCTGATTCTTGACCATAAATCTCTCATAAACATTCTATGTTTAGGTCATTTTCATATCGGTTTGACAAAAACAAAAAAGGAAAAGAAACTATAAAAAATAATTTTTAAAATGTCATATCAAAGTAATTTTTACAAATTCTACCTGAAAACACAACTTGAAAGAAATATTTCCGATAATAGAAACATCTTTGAAAGAATAGGTGAGGTTGGCAGTCATGTCTGGAGATTGCCTAGCCTCAATCAGGCTCAGGCAGAGCCAGCTACAGCAGGTTGCTCATAGCTGTGCCTGTAAAAATTGGATTTTTATGTCCTCAAGTGAAAAGGATCAACAATCTTTCTGAAAAACCTGTTTCATTGTCAAAGGGCCAGTAACTCCTAAAAAAGGAGGGTGGAAAATCCCTTACAGGTGAAAAAAACCCCAAACCACCTGTATTTTTTTTGTCAATTTTTGTTTATTTTCAATTTATTATTATTATTCTAACGGTCAGTAATTATTCTCTTCTCCTTGAACAAAGGCCAAAGTAAAAGTCTTATTCTCATATAATTGGGTTTCTCCTATAATTGGGTTATATCTGAATCATCAAATGTTCTGGGCAGAAATAGGGTAGGAAAAGGAACCACAAGTGTGCATTGGATTTTTTTTTAATGCATATTACTGAAGGGAACAAAGAAGTCCATGATACAGATGTTTGTTCTAACTTCCTTATTTCTTCCAGTGGTCTTTAGAGGTCCATGTTGAATATGCAGGATTTAGACAAGAAATTCAAGACATTTCTCTTCAGTTTGCCTTTGAATGTCCTCTTCCACACATTCTACAAATTTCTACACATGGACCAGCTAGCTCACTCCACATGTCACTTTGTATCTTATGTCACATCTTCCAGGTCCATGAAGGTATCTTAGATATCCCAAGACATCCAAAGTTGAACTAAATATTTATGATTGAGCAAATGAATTAAATCTATTCCGTATTATAATTAATTTATGATTCAAGCATAACTCTAAGTGAGATCTAGAGAGATATGGACAGTAATGATTTTGGAAGTTCAAAGCAGCAGTTTTGCAGGTTTCTGCAGATGTATGCCTTCCTGGCATGCTAGTGCAAGCTATTCTGTTGGTGGACTTTTAGAATATGAGACAAGGAAACAAACTGCAGGTCTCTTGCTATAGAAAAGTAATGTTTTAAAACATAGTTTTCTGGTTTCATTTCAAACTTTGGTGTTATATGTTGGGGAATTTCGAATAATAGTTGTATGCAACAAGAAAAGCTTGATCAACATAAGACACAAAGTTCTCTTTTAATGTACAAATGAAAAAGTACATGTATGGTCATTGGCTGATTAGGCACAAGGCTAGTCAGCTAAGTTAATGATCAGAGGCTATTTGGAAAGATTACCTAACTATTGAAAAAGTACAGTAAATATCTGGACAAAAGAACCTTCCTACAACCCGGAATTCAGTGTTTGAATGGATCTATTTGGGCTTTACTTTACGATTACGGGACTGTTACCTGTTTATTTAGGTTAGACATTGGAAAAAAATTCTTCACTGAAAGAGTGATTGGGCACTGGATTGGGCTGCCCAGGGACGTGGTGGAGCCACCGTCCCCAGAGGCGTTTAAAAAAGAGACTTGACGTGACACTCAGTGTCACAGTTTGTTTGAGGAGAAGGTGTTAGGCCACGGGTTGGACTAGATGATCTCAAAGGTCTTTTCCAACCTAGTTAATTCTGTGATTCTGTGGTATTCTTTTTTTTCTGCTCTAGAAATCTTCTGATTAAAATTGTGAAAATCACTATCATTCTGATAACATATTCAATGGCAACTGTTTGTGTGAGATGTTGACCTTTCCTCAGACTTCATACAGGAAGGAAACTTTGGTAACTCACCTCTAAATTCTGGGTTTGGGAAGGTTTCTGAAGACTAGAACTAACAATGTGGGTTATTTATTCTGATCTGTCCCTTGGTGCTAAAAATCTTTGTAAACAACTTGTTTGTTATCAGCAGGATAATTCTGTACTTCCTCATGATTCATGTAACAGCACTGTCAAAACCCAAACAAAATCATGTCACTACTCTTGGTCTTACACTATCAATATTGAGGTCACATTTGAAAACTACTTACTTTTATCAAAAATATATAGCAAATTGTGTGGAAGGCTTTATTTTCTTCATGCAAAAGAAAATCAGAAAATCAGAACACTTATTGAATTACTATCCCAACTACAATCAATTAAATTTTATGAGGAACTAATCCTGCACATCTTCCTTTGTTACATTTTATGATCAGAGTTGAGATTTCAGATTGCCATAGAATATGCATTTCCAAGCTTACAGTGAAGTAGGATGCTTATTGCTAATGATTATTCATTTTCTCCCATGTAAAATTACAAAAGGATAACATGGATTATGATAAAAATTATATTAGAAACTCTTTTGTATCTGACTGAAAGAAAGATTGATATCCACATCTAGATGATAGGCTGCTGGTAAATTTATGAAGAATAAAAATATATAATCAGAGAGCAGTAATGGTTGAGTCATTGAGATGATAACCTTAAGCACCCATGTAAAAGATGCTATCTATGTTTACTGTAGTTTTGCTTATTGTATTAACTAATGGTATAAATTATCTAAACCAGGGAAAAATGCAGCACAAACCATTTCTTTTATGAAGTCTTGATCAAGGAAAATACAAAAGCTCCTGAGGTACACAAGGGGTTACCACACAAACCCTGCTGAAACTTTCTCAAGTTCTTCCATATTCCCTGGTAATATTGCATATACTTCCCTCCACAAGAGCAAAACCACAGTAAATTTGTATCTGCATGCATTTTTTGCTAATAAACAACTTGTGGTAAATCATATCTGAGCAATCTGACTGCTCTCTATTATGAAGTGGCAGGCTTAATGAACAATGGAGAGAAGTGGTCATTGTCTATCTCAGCTGTATAAAGGCCATTGACATAGATTGCTGGAGAATCCTTGCAGTCAGGTTGATTAGCTACTTACTGGATAAGTGGACTATTGGATAGAAAATTTGTTGGATGACTGAGACCAAAACAATATGATAAGTGGTACTAAAGTCCATTATGAGTAGCATCACTCCAGGGTCAATACTGGAACCAATAATCACAATGATGATGACCTCCCAATGGGACAGAGGACACCTTCCCCAAGTGTGCAATTGACACCTGAGAGGAGTGGAAAATGCACTGGAGAACAGGGCTCCCATTCAGAGGCATGTGACAAGACAGACAAGCAAGCAGACAGGAACCCCATGATATGCATCAAAAGCAAACACACACACATTTCTTCTCAGGTCCATGAACTTTTCATTTATCTTCCCACTTCTTCCTTTCACAGTTGGTACAAAGAAGAATGCAGTTTTATGACTGCTTTGTTGTTTCAAGGTCAGAAGTATTATGTCCTCTTTTCTTGTCCTCGCTCTTTTAAACTCTTCTAACACTTCAATTTTTTTCCCTTTTCTTTTTTCTTTGTTGGTTTTTTATTAATTATTCTTTACTTGTCTTTGTTACAATTTCTTCCAATCAAGGTTCTTTTTGTCTGCAGCCCAAAAGGCTGACCTGTTCCATTCTCTTCCTCCTTTCAGGTACTGCAAACTAGTCAAGTGGAAGCGGATATTTGGATTAATTTTCTATTTTCAGCTTGATCATATTTCTTGCTAAACAATTTCAGTTTTCTAAATAAATGCCAGCCATCCCTTTTCCATCTTCTGTTCTTTCTCCTTTTACCTCTATTTTTTATTCATAAAATGTCAGCTTAACTTCTTCCAAAAAACCAGACGAAAAACATGGAACTCTATTGTCCTTTTCTTAGTGTGATTTATTTTTCCATAAATCTCTCCTTTTCTCCTTTTCCTTCTCCTCTTCCTCCTCCTTCTATTTTTTCTCCATTTCTTTTTGCTCTCTCCTTGCACATGGCTAGTATCTTCAGACTAAAGAATGTCTTTCCTTGAACCCCATTTAATTTTCCATCTACCATCTCTTTTGTTTCCCTTTTTTCTCTAGTCTCTGACAACATATGAATCCCTCACAGGATCTCCCATAGTCTCTTTAAAGAGTTCTGTATCCAAATCGGAGAGACAGGATGACATTCTCATCTTCTTTGTCTAAAACCATCAGAATAGTCAGATAATCCTTTTTTCATTTTCTTCCATGACTATTTTCTAGAATTTTTTGTTTTTTCAAAAATATTTTTTTTCAAATTTCCTTTCCTCTGAGAATTTTTCTCAGTCTTTCTATTCACAGCAGTGCCAAAATGCTTTCCAACCCTAGTTAAGCTCTTTTTTCTCAGTTGAATTCTAATCTGGATAATCTTACCCAAAAATTCAACTACTATTTTAGGTAAAAAGCATTACTTTATATTTCAGGCCTCTCTAATCAGGCCCAAATGAAATCTTCTAGCCCATAGAAAATAATTATCACATCACGTTAACAGAATGTAATGTTCAGCCATGTAACATATGGTTAATAGACATATCTTGCCTTTTTGCTGTATTTGAGCCCTGCATTTTCTCAGGCATTGTGAATACCAATATTATGCCTACTAATCCTTTCTTGCTTTACATACTCAAATCTTGTCTAGGTTTTAACACATAAGTTCTCCTTTCCATTTATACACAAGTGTTTTTATCCAGGTTCTCCTAATCTCGTGTTCTGTATTGCCCTTTATCTTGAATGTTTCCAAAGCCTCCCCCTTGTTTTTATTATATCAAGAATTAACCACTTGACTTCATTTTCAAAATTCCTAACTTTTGATTATCTCTGTGTGGTATCAATAGAATTTTTTATGCCTCTCACTAGCTCATGATATTAGTTCTCATCATCACATTATTAAATTTTCAAATAAATATTGACATGTAGTCATCCACATGGCGGAATTGTTTGTAAATATCTTCAAAGCTGTTCCTTTATCTTCTTTTAAATTCATCATTAAAACTCTACTTTTCTAACTAAAAATTAGAAAAGTAGACTAAAGCTACTCATAGAAATGCTTATGCTCTTGAAGGCCTGTACTACCATCTATCATGGTGACCACTATTGCCTCATTGTTTCCCTGAGTTTTCCAGCATATTTTTATCCATATGTTGTCCTTTTTGTTATGGCAAATGCTCTAAAATGCACTTTCCACCTTCTGGTTCTGTGCTTGCACAAGTCCTACTATCATGAGATTTTGAGACAGTGCTTGCTTTATGATGACTAATAAATATTTGGTAAGCATTCACTGGGCAGTAACAAGAAAACATAGAAAATTAACAGAGTTAATATTAAAATTATTAATTTAAACATATAAGAAGCCTTGTTCCTATAAAAAAATAGAAGTATGGGGGAAAGTTCTCATGTTCTGTGAAATTTAAGAACTAAATCCCCATTTATTTCAGATGGAGTTATTAATTCAGTTTATCTACACTTACTTTCCCAGCACATCATTAGATACTTCTTGGAATCAGTGCAGGGTTCTGTCATGTAAATTAACATGCAAGAAAGAAAATGCACAAAATATCTTTTCTTCTTTACATACCCATGTATTGGAATTAAAAAGTGAGAATTTTCACAATGAGCAAAACCACTTGTGTAACTTGTAATAATGTTCACTTGTAGAATTTGAAATTAAGGCATTAATTTACTCTGATGCATGTATATAGCTTTAATATACGGCAATAGAACAATCGGCCATTATATGTAATGAAACATAAACCAAATTTTATGTAGTGTGTGGGGTGCAGATATGGAATCTTTATGCTGGATCCTAGAATATGATATTAATCACCAGATTCTCTTTCTTATATTCAAGCTTTCATCAAAGGGAAACTACTTACTCCCATAGCAGCTGTAAAATTTACTCTGAGGATGTTGTATTTCCACGGGCTGTCTTGCTCAACTTAAATTCTACTTTGTTTTGACTCACCCTTGATCATGCAGAGGGCACCCATTTATAGCCTGATTTTAAAAAAACATGTCTCATGCAATTATTAGGCTTTTCTACCCTGCTTTCTAATTCTATTTGTTAAAAATAAGGATTTTAAAGGATTTCCATTTCTTTAGTGTAAAGATGGTCTATTTTAAAGAAATAAAACTCCCCTATTTTATCTTCCCTCAAAGCATGGCAAGTTATATCATATTTTTTCTTTACAATTATCTGTAGTGCATAAGCTTATGCAGAAGTGTGTATATAAATCAATATGGAGCTCCAAATAGATGTTGTTAGCACTGTGCTCTAACCACAGAAACATGCCTGAAATTTCCACTGTCTTGTAGACTTCAAAGCCAAACACCCAGAGTTATTTTAGTGAGACACTACATTAAAAATGTTCCAAGAAATTTTTTTTTCAAGCCAGAATCATTTAAAAAAGTACATACAAGATTAATATTAAAAGCAAAACAAAATTTTCCCTTAAAAAATCCTATTTTGTGTAACATATAAGTTTCATTTCAAGAAGAGATAAATCAGGTATAGAAAAGATAAAGGCTTTACCTTTCTTTCCATGGTTAGCATTTAAACCAGAGGTAATCAACCACCAGATCTACCAATTTCTCAAAGTGTAATAATTTCATGGGACAATATAATATCAATTCTAGTATAAAACCTTCTTCTGTCCATCAAGTGACTTTTTAAAGTAGCAACATGGCAGAAACACAAGCCTAGAAGCTACTCTTTTTCCTAATAGATGTCTCATTATTTTAATTCAGAAATTTGATGCAGTGAAGTTAGAAATATTTTCTTTTTTTATTTCTTATTCAGTTTATATTCTGTATATTGGTTTTTCAATATTAGTGTTTCAGTTGTCTTTCTATACAAAAATATTTTCAAAGACTTTTAGTAGTCATAGGTTATCTTACCTTGGATTCATCATTTTGCAATGAAGTTCAGCAACTAACTACTTTCAGTAGAGCTGAAGGACCAAAATGGACAAAATGTTTAACTCCCTCTTCTGACCAGATTTGACTTAGCTTGAAGGTGCTGCGCAAATGACCTGTCAAATATTTGCAAAATATTCTTGACCTTGAATCTTATTAAATAGTTTATTTTAACTTTCTTTCACTGCTTATAACCTTAACAAACATGAAAGGTTAAAAAAGTATTTTTTTTTAGCTCTGGAAGAATTTTAATTTAGTGAGCACAGCAACAGCCTCTCTGAAGTATTCGTTATTGAAGACATAGAGAAGGATGTGCTATTTCAGTGGACCAGTGATCAGAATATTCAGAGCTTTTATAATAATATTGCCAACAAAATACAGAAGTGAACAGGGAACAGGAAACAAGATGTTTTTTTCTATGTACTGTTAACATTCTACCCAATTCACAGACCAAACAGCTTGAATTGCAGCATTTACTTTTTTAAAATAAGTTTTTTACTTCTGTGTTTTAATCTGCATCGTCTCAGTCAAGTATTGTAAAAAAAATCATAGAATAAACTGTTTAAAGGTCATCATGCAAATCAATAGAGATTGATGTCCAGAACTATCATGGTTAAATATTAATTCATAAAAAATTCATATTTTGATTTTGAAATTTTCCATCTTTGTGTGTGGATGTGTTCTGATGGTCTTTTGTCCAGAAGAAAATCTTTTTACAGACTAACTTTATATTATATTATTTCCCAATATTAGGTTTGGAGTTGTTACTTCTGAGGATGAAATGTATTTCCAGAATTATTATTTAGAATTCTGTTTTGGTGTTCAAATGCAGCAATCTTTTCTACAAAATGAAAGTTTTGAAGGCAGTACTTTTTTTTTTCTTTTCGCATATCTCAGTTATATATACATACATATATATATATATACATACATAGTATAGACTTCCCATTCTCCAGCTTCTGGAATAGAGGGCATATTTGAGTATAGTATGTGCAGGAAAGAATTTAATATGTTACAGAGAAGCAAGGGAATTAATCAAAATCAAAAATTTTGAATCTGAATTAATCTAAATAAACAAGATAAGTGTATCTCACCAAATTCTGAGTCCATCTTTTTTTTTTCCTCTCTCTCTTTCTTATTTAAAATAGAAAACTGGCCAGCGTGAACAGTCAGGGTATCTTACCCATGGTGACAACGCACAGGGAGAATGGTACTCCTTTCACTATCTCCTTGAATTTATTGCTGCCTTTACTGTCAACATCTCCTGCCATCTGCACCAGAAAATTGTCAACTCTTTGAGACAAAGAGAATTTTTACTTAATAGGAGTACAGAACTGAGTGATCCATGTTACCCAGCAAAAATCTCTGACTAAATGATCTCAAGCTTCACATTTCAAATTTTTAAGGAGATTTACTGTCTGTAAATGTCTGTACTAAAAAATCTGGTACTTTTGTCTTGGTCCTGATTTCATTTAAACTTAAGGTTTAATGGCAAAATTATAATTTGATGTTTCATAGTTTATCACTGGACACCTATCACTAAATGGTTGTCAATCAGTCATGATACTATTTGCACTAAACTGAAATTCAATGCATATTTTCAGAATTAATAAGAAAAATCGGAGTGGACTTCCCTTTACGATATTTGTAGTATATTAGTAGAACTGTACTAGATCTTAAAAATGAAGGAGTTATATATACAACATGCTGCAATGAACTCCTAGAAGTGTCAATGTACATTCTGGGAGAAAAGTACATGCTGTAGAAGGACGCCTTTTATATTTTTTCCAAAAAAATAAAGTTTGTAATATGCACCTAAACTAAAATTTCTGCCAGTTTAGTTCAGTAAAAAACACCATTGAACACTTTAACCAAAATTTAGGCAATTTATTTTACTGAGGAGACAACTAAACTGTAAAGTACAAAAATGTATTCATAAGGCACAATCATGTCACTGGATTACTCATGAGCT
Organism: Daphoenositta chrysoptera; assembly: GCA_013397915.1. Lineage (NCBI taxonomy): Eukaryota > Metazoa > Chordata > Aves > Passeriformes > Daphoenositta > Daphoenositta chrysoptera. The sequence continues at coordinate 191,727 of VZRO01007050.1, read as the reverse complement.
GTTATTGGTAAAACAGAATTTCCTTTTCAAAAAGTCTTGCAGTTCATGTCATAAACTGATTAAAAAAAAGAAAATAAATAATTATAAAACTTTGTAAGTATACTAATTAATACAATTATTTATGTTTATTACTGATAGAACTGTTTAAAATTATATTTAATTGATAAATTAGGCTTTCTGAATTCTTGTACTTCCTAAGAATTCTTATATATAACTAGTCAGCAATATAGGTCCTTTTGCTACAGTAAGTTATTTTCATAATTTTATCAAATTCTACTATTCTTCTGGTAATTTCCAAGCAGGACCTTAAAAGAAGGAACAAATTTTCCCTCTTCCTCCTTCATCCAATTGCATGAGAACCAGGGAGAACCTATGTAATATGTAAATATGTAGCACTTGGAAAATAACATAAATTATTACTGACAGTTTATTCTTTAATAGAGATTTTATAAATGTGTGTTCACAGAATCATGGATCATGCTGAGCTGCAAGAGATCCACAAGGATTATCAAGTAAAACTCCTGGCCTTGCAGAGGACAATTCCCGAGAGTCACACCAGGTGCCTCAGAGCAATGTCCATACGCTTCTCAAACTCTCTCAGGGCTGTGATCGCTTCCCTGGGGAGCTGTTCCAGTGCCCAAACACCCTCTGGGGGAAGAACCTTTTCCTGATATCCAACCCAAACTTCCCCTGACACAGCCTCAGGCCATTTTCTTGTGTCCTGTCACAGTCGCCACAGAGAAGAGATCAGTGCCTGCCCCTTCCCCTCATGAGGAAGTTGTAGCTGCAGTGAGGTCTCCCCCCAGTCTCTTCTTCTCCAGGCTGAACAGACCCAGGGACCTCAGATGCTCCTCATACAGCTTCCCCTCAAATCCCTTCACCCCTTTGGGTGCTCCCTAATAGCTTAATATCTTACATGGGGGTGGCTAAGACTGCACACAATTTGAGGGAAAAGGACTCTTCTGGGAAGAAGGGGTTCCTTCTGATCAAGAAAAGGTGATGGGAGAAGCCATCTAGAATTGTTTATTGTTGTAGGTTCCATGGTGAGCATTTTTGCATGGGAATCAGTCTCTCTTTTAAACCTTTTGCTGCTAATATTGTTGTTACTGTTCATTTTCTTCTTTCATTGTTTCTAGTAAATTGTTCTTATACTAATCTCCAACTTTCACCATTTGCACCTCCTGTTGGAGCAGGAGCAGCATGTGTGTGTTTTTTTTAGTGGGCATGCTATATTGGAGAATACCATTCCTAAACCATGACAGACCATGGCCTGTGCTTCAAGAAATTGCTTTGATAAGAAAAACCAATTTTTTCCTCTTGCTTTTCCACTGTCTCATCATTGCTGTAAATGACACATTGGGAATTGTGTTCTGTCACGTATAGGTATCACTGTTATTTCATGAATGAAAATTACAATAATTCCGTGCCCCAGAACTCATTGAGTCACATGTATTCCATAAGTTTTCCCGAAACCATAAGGAAGTAATTTCCAATTAATTTACTTATCATGGTTGAGAAGTACTAAAAAATACTAGTTCCTTTACAAACTGACATTCTCCCAGCATAACATCTGCTACAGCAGAAAGGAATAGTCACCTAGGCAGTCAATAAAAGAAAAGAGATGAGATGACTAATGTAGATGTTGCCTTTTCTGCAATATAGTGAACGGAATCAAAAAGTCACAAGGTCTCTTCTTAAACGCAGCATGTTGACTTCAAAGTCAACCCTTGAACTGGGGTTAATATTTTTGTGAAAGGAAACAAATTTCCTCTTTAATCCAAACTGTTCCAAAACTACTCAGCCTTTGGAAAGAGTTAAACAATGGAAAATCTAGTAAAACTCAGAAATAGCAGGTTCTTGTCTCATTTAAAGACAGGGATCCTTTTTTATACTATAGGCAATTCTTCAACTATATGAGCACAGTAATCTTCCATCACAACTACTTTTCTAATTAAATTTTAGAAAGATACATTCAATGAAAAACAAAATTAAACAGATCAGACTGTAACATATTCTACACTGAGTTTTTTTAATCTCTTCTTTCCTTTCACAAGCATCACTAAATATCTGTTCCAGTGTTTTTAATGGTGTTAAGTGATAAAAGCCATGGACTTTAGAAAGCTCAAATATGTCATTTTATTCATTATTATTCAAAATCCCTTAAGTGCAAGGTCTTCATAAAAAATTCAGAATCAGTAAGAAAATTTTTACATAATTTTAACAAGTCTCTAGAAATAAAAGCAATCTGCTAATCTTCATGTATTTTTGTGGAATAAATAACATGAATTATTAAACTAATCTAAACTCCTTAATATAGAATAACTCTGAATAATAAAATGATATTAAATTTGAGAACTTAATACCATAAAGTCTGACAACTGAGATTTATATTTCTACACATAAATGATAGCTCTTTTTAGTGTCTTATCACATCAAGGATGATATAAGCAATATTTAGAAGTTGTAGACCACCATGAGAGTTGTTCTTCATTTCAGAAAGGTCTTTATTATTTACAATATCAACCTCTTAAAGTGAATGATTCTGATGAATCTACACTTTTACTCTAGGTGTTTTACTGGAAGTCTAGGAGCTGTAATTGCAGGTATACAGTGCAGTGTCTTTCAAAATTTTATAGATGTTTTGTTTCTTGTGGGAAATGTGACTTAGTCACAGTTTTAAAACTTTTAAACTTTGCTTGTTTTACTTGGAAATTAACTCTTGATCATAGCAACACAACTTATTTTAACGGAGCAGTGTACTGGAAAAGAAAATTAAAATATCACTTTGTGTTAATCTGTGCTGTATTATAAATGGGAGCTTCTCTCAGTATGCCTTTTTATACAGAATTGAAACATCTCAATCTACTTCCACTCCGTGATTTTAATAATCCCTTTGATAACATTTGCAAATTTCAGTTTGGAAATGAGTCAGATTTCATCAAGACAATTTTAGGCCATGGTTCCAACAGCTGTTTGAGATTTATTTTCTTACATTCAGAAGATCTGCTACTGCCATGACTATTTAGTTACTAGGAACTTACTTGAGTTAAATGATAATAAATCCAGTAATCTTCAAACTGAAAGAATGTATGCTTAGAGGAGGACATCTACAAATCAGAAATACTGTTTTTTATCAGTAAAGCAAGGCCAAGATTCTTATCATTATGATCAAGAACCAGACCTCTTTATCTCTGCTGAAAGAGATTTATACATTACTGAAGAAATCGTAGTGTGTAAGTAAAATCCTTTCATTTCTATGGCAGTTACAAACTCTAACCTAATGTAATTCTTAATGAATAATTATAATAAAATTTTAAAAAATTATGGTGTGACCTGACCATGAGTAAGAAGGCGATACCTACATCTGTAACTTCTCATTTGTACATTTGGAAAGCTTCAGAGTCCAACTGCCTTTTCTAGCCTTGGTCAAAAATTTCTTGTAATTTCAAAACGGTGTATCTGAAATCTGAACTTGGCTTCTAGTCATTCATGAGATGAATCTGAACTGCGCATGACCAAATGTATGTGTACCTCTGTACATATAAACATAGATACATAGAAATATAAAAATATACACGTAAGTATTATGCATCCGTGTGTACATAAACCTCCAAGACAAAATCACCGTTAATGCTGTACTACTGCCAAAACTCTTGACTTGTATTGGAACTGTGCAGTTTCACAGAAGGTAGATAAAAATAATGACTAATATAAGTTGGCATGTTCAAGCAAATTAGCTAAAACAATAATAATTTACATTACTGTGCCTACTTTTGCCAAGACAGAAAAGGAGATATAGCTATGACAATGAAATCTAATTTCATCATACCATATGAAATGAATACCTGAAATGTCAGAAAGATTACCACTGTTTCCTCTACAGTTGTAACACTATTGCTGAATTTTATGTTCTAATTGATTCATCAGAAGGCTTGATTTTTAAATTTATTTTCATAATTTTCTTTTTTTTACTCTGTTTTTTTCCTAACAGCACATGCAGTGGAAATGAGGAGACAGGGAAGAAACAGTTGAAAACTCCTGCTTAACTGCCACACTGTATAAAGAGAATAAAGAGAAGAATAAGTATTTTAAAAGTGTAAGAGAACATTCAACTTTAAGGGAAGCATGTCATCTTGTACTAAAAGAGAATCGGTTCTGATCATTTTACTGTTTTATATTGCCTTTGATTTCACAGGCTACCCAGTGCTTTGCAAACTTCAAAATGTTACTTACACTCTCTTTTGCAGTGAATTATAGAGGAATGTTAAGATTTTGATTTTGATCTCATGATAAGTAGAATGCTTGAAAAAAAAGAACCCTCTTTTCACAGACAACTATGGCATAATTATGCCAAGGTCAGTAAAAGTTGATTAAGTGGTCCAACATATTTCATACATGATAAAAATGTGTACATCATGCATAAACAAGTCAATCTGAATTGTCATTATTTTCACTCTCATGCAGCTAATAAAATACACAGATTTCAGTGTTAATTTTAATAGACAGTGTTCCCCTTCCTTAAATGTACTTGTGCTCAAGGTTCTCACAATATCAGTCAAAAGTTCCGTAGTACTAATAAACAAAGAACAAATTAGCAGGTATAACTCCTCCCAAGTTACTTAAGCCTCGCCAAAATTATTATTTTAAGAATACCTTATTTGATTCTGAAGTTTTAATCAGAGAGAAGGCAGAAACCAAACAAAAAAAGGAACTCATGTTCATGGGAAGAAAGTAGAGCTTTTAAAAGCAGTAAAAACAACTAATAATTATCAAATCTACAATAATCTGGCAAAAATGTTAAAAATCAATCTTGTATCAAAATTCAGGTGGAAAAAAAGAATACAGTCAATTAGCTGAATTCCGACTCTTTTTTTGTAAAGTCAGTGATAATCTGTTCAACAATGCTTCCTTGTTGAGTAGACAAGCTTTCATGTGGCATAGCTTATAAAATAATATTTTTTTATAGCTACAGAGTAAAAGAGTTAAGCAACTCAGAAGGTCAAATTATTCATCTCATGATGGATAAACTTTAACAGGGATTTTTTTTCTCTTTTCTCTGCTGGTTTGATTTCACAGTGTTTGAATGTTGTAGATGTCTCTAGATTGCAAACAAAAAACCAATAAACTGAAAAATGTCTTGAAATGTACTTGAAATTGCAACTCCAGAAGAAAAAATGTGGGTTATCACATATCCTGTAACACAGGCTACCCAGGAAAGAAGGAGACTCTCTCTTTACAGGTTTTTTCATCCCTCTCTATGAGAGGAGACTGCCTTAAAATGTAGTGAGTGTTTGCTTTTCCCTCCTCTGATGTCTTTAGCATCTTTAAGGAAACAAATAATTTCTGCGTTATCCTTGGGTGAAAGAAAGTAACCTTAATAGCAGGAAGATACATGTCAAGTTTATCAGTTAACATAACAGCTAATTATAAAGGTGTTCACAAGAGGGTTGGTTTTTTTCAGCTATATGGGCTTCAATGCTGAAATAATTGGCACACAATAGCCAGCAGAGGGAAGACAATGGGGGAAAAGGGGGTGTTAGCTGTGCTAAAAGGCACAGAGATACTGAAAAAAAGATTTATAATTTTCACGCAGAGGTTGTTCAAATTCACGCTTATTTGATATTAGCATTCTACACCTTAGGGGAGACATCACCTTGAACTTTCTTCCTGATGATTATCCATTTTCTCTCCTTGACAATTGACAAGCTTGACAGACTCATTAAACTGCTGAATTTGTAATTTGTAGAGAATCTTCCTCAATAGCACCTGGGTAACAGCAGAGAAGTGCTATAATGTGAACCTAGCATGCATTTTAATGTAAATCTTATCTTAAGCCAACTGCTGGCACAGCAACTGAGTTTTTTTCACCAGTCACAGAATAAAAATAATGTAACAAGACACAAGGAATTCGTGCACTGTGGTTGCCATGCCTTTTAAAACTTTTAGCTCCATTTAGCTAACAGGTTTGTTTTTAAATTCTATTAATTAAGAAAAGATTAAAATAAAACCTTCAGCCTTAACACAAAGTCATGGAAACACGGAATGGGTAAGTTTGGAAGGGAGCAGAGCCGGTCATCTGGTCCAACGTTCCTGCCAAGTAGTGTCACCCTGGAACACATTGCACAGGGATGTGCCCAGACAGTTCTTGATTATCTCTAGTGAAGGAGACCCCACAGCATCTCTGAGCAATCTGTTCCAGTGCACAGTTACTTGCACAATAAGGAAGTTCTTCCTCATGTTCAGGTGGAACTTCCTGTGCATCAGTTTCTGCCCATTGCCTCTTGTCCTATTGCTTGACACCAAGGAGAAGAGCTATCCTCTTGATACCCTCCCTTGAGATATTTACAGACCTTGATGAAGCCTTCTCTCCGTGGTCTCTTCTCAAGGTTGAACAGGCCCCGCTCTCTCAGCCTTTCTTCATAAAAGAGATGCTCCAGTCCCTTAATCAGGTTTGTTTCCCTTCCCGGGACCTGCTCCAGGAGCTTGGTGTGTCTCTTGTCCTGAGGAGCCCGGAGCCCAGAACTGGACACAGCACTCCAGGCATGGCCTCATCAGGGCTGAGTAGAGGGGCAGGATCACCTCCCTCGACCTGCTGGCAATGCTCTTCCTGATGCACCTCAGGATACTGTTGGGAATGCTGGGAATATTGGGAATGCTCTTCCTAAAGCATCATATAAAGAATACCTTCTTGGCCACAAGAGTACATTGCTGGCTTGGACAGCTTTTTTTCTACGTTTATCCTGAACACTGGGCACGGGCCTCCTCATCTGTATGAACTCTGTACTCAATGCTATATGTACATGGTTACAATTAAGAGTTTAAATTAAAATTCATACATTATTCAATTTGATCCCTTTTTCAGTGTCCTTTTTAGAATTTTATATAGGTTGCAGGCAGAAAAAAAATGCATTCTGCTCTAAAACCACCACATTTTTAGTAACTCTGCAAAATCCACATTGTGAAGTTTGTCAAAGATAGTTCTTTCTTATACAGCATCGTCGTGAAGGTTCAGAATTTGAGGGATAGAGCACTCATAATTCAGATGGAAAACAAACCATACTGGTGAATGGGCTTTTTTTTTCTGCTAATTTCTCTACTATAGAATTTAAGTACTTCACGGTGTACCTTTTAATATTATGATGATTCTAAGGTTATTGATTTCCAAAAAGGAAAGCATGGGTAAACATGACGTCCAGTATTAATATTTTGATATAATTAGTGTAATTTGGCATATAATTGCATTTTTTCCACAAAAAAGGAAAATAACCAACAGTCTAAGGAAATTGCAAGTTACACGTGATTGACATGCAGGCATTGTTTCTGGAACTTATCCACCAGATAATTCAAAAACTCTGGGCATGAAAAGCAATACAACTGGGGAAAAAAAAGTAAATTCGAAGTTCCTACATCCAATTTTCAGACACAGCTTTATTCACCAACACAAACCCTGTTTTCTCCATTTGCTAAGCAATGCTATACACTCACATACGTGCTTGGAACACAGAGGTTGAAAAGTAATATAAATAACTATTGCAACCAAACAGATGCAGATAAATTAAAATAACTTTGAGGACCCCCAAGTTTTTTTAGTGACTGTCTTTATGCATCATTTTGATTTGGTTTTTATAAGGCACACTCTAATTAATTTGAGGCCACAACATCTTTTTTTTGCTATAGTTGTAGGTTGCAGAACCTGAATGCAGCCTTGACCAGAAGGCCATGTTCATGTCTGTTTAGTGACAGAAAGGATATAATTAGGAAATATCAAACAAATGTTGAAGTCCAAAAAGGAAACAAGGGGATAAAGGGGCACAGCAACTATTCACAAAGATTACATTTTTAAAGCATTAATATTAATATTCATATCCATAAGGACATGCTGCCCATGAATACAAGCCAAGCCTGATCTGCAAGTTACAGATGGAGTACCCCAGCTCTTTAGTCATTTCCTTTGATTATAATGACATATGTTAGGAAGGGCAGAGGTGGTCAACTTCAATGTTGCTGAATCCAATATATGAACACTTAAAATGACAGAAAGTGTCTTTGTTTTGTAGGTTAATGGGAACATAATAGACCTCAATAAACCTGTTTTCCTCTCCTTCCCGTCAGCAAAGGCCAAGCTCACTAATGCAGCGTATGAATCAAGTTAGCAGGGGCTTGACTTAACCAAAGTTGGACAGGCTAAAATTGTCTCTGTTGTGTCAGTGAAAAGTTAGAATATTTATGATTTTTAAATGTTGAAAGATTGCAGGTTTTTTTCTGAAGTGCTTAACTGTAGGAAAATCTACAGGTAACTAAATTGCTGAAATATGATCTGTTTTGGTAGCTGTAAAATATACTCTATTTAAAACTGTATTTCATAAAATAATACTTCAAAATGAATTGCTACATTTTCATTGCAGCTTTATAGCCCTAGTACATAGAATAAGTCTCTTTAACAATATAAAGTGTGATTGCAGCCTGCTAGTGAAATTCTTATGCAAGTTTCATCTATCCAATCAAGGCAGATCAACTATGTGATAAGGTGAGCTCTAGCACAATGTAGAACCACGTCCTTTTCACCAGCTGGAGTTTTTTCCTTGTGAAGGTTGGAATGTAGTAATGATTTTGTCACTGACATGTTCCTGCTGATTTTATGCTTTCCAGGGGAATGCAATAAGTGTTTTGCAATAACATCTCTGTTTTGCATTGAAGGCTCACACCCAGGCCACAGCTGTCTGACTGAAGACCATAGCACAAAATATGCATGTTGGGATTTAGTGCCAATGTAAAGTATTAAAAACTGCCTGTTGGTTAAAGCAGTAAGCTTTTTTGTCTACCTATACAAACACAGGGAAGCATGTGGTTGTGAAAGCTTAAAACTGATACTTTCAGAAAAATAGCTGGTTTTTAGTATCCCAATTTTCTTTAATTATCATTCTTCCACTGGGAACACAGCCATGGAAGAGTGGTTGAAGATCATTTGTTGTGCTTCATTTGCCTAAGAGGAAAAATAAATGTCTGGTTAAAGATAAAGTTGAGGACTTAATCTAAAAACTAGATGATGATTTTAACTGGTGGGTGAATTAGTTTTACCAGAGTTAAGAACATCCTTCCCTGAGAACTGATACTTAGTTTTCTGGAAGAGGAAAGAGGGAAGAGGAATGTAATGGGGAAGGGAAAAGAGATTCCATTTCATTACTGCGAATGTTAAAATTTCAGATTTGTTTTGACTTGGAAGTAAACAAATATATTTTAAAATAAAATATTAATGAGCCCTCATATTCAGTGTTACACATTTATGTAATACAGAAACATTTAAATCCTCTATCATGTTAAACAGTTCACAAATAAAATTGATAAAACACGGTGGGCTACCAAAACACTTAATCCTCTATTTCCACTAATATTACCTTTGACTTTATACTTGTATACTTCTACGTATTAGCCACATCTCTTAATCTCCTTTTTTTTTTTTTTTTTTTTGCTCTGTCCTTTGAAAAGCAAATGATCACTTTGATATTGGATCAGATATTTTGTCTAAAGGAGAAGTCATGGCTATAACATGTTTTGACATTTTACTGAAAGATAAATCAAATTTTTAAAAATTGTAATAGAATTGTGATATACTGAAACTAAGCATAGGAAAGTCTTAAAGCTAGGGGTTTTGCATTTTATCATAGTACAGGAATTTAGAGAGAGTTTCTGGTCTTAAACACATTAGTGCAAAAATAATGGAAGACTTACATGAATATGTTGTTAAGTCTGCAAGTTTTTCAGAAAACATTTTGTTTCAAAAAAAACCCATTAAGGTTGTATTGTGTTGGTTGGTTGGGTTTTTTCATGAAAACTATGCCTATGTATAGGCATACACTTACACGTATAAACCATGTAAATCTTCTTCATGTTCCTGATGGACATCAGTAAGAAGAGGTGAGAACAAGATTATGTTTAAGGTTCCTTCCAACACAATCCATTCTATGATGCTATGATGCAATGATAATCTTAAACATTTTAAGAGTATCCTAATTTTCTCCACAGAACCTACCTGGACGGTTTTAAATTATTCAATCAATTTTACCAAGCAGGTTTTTTTTCACATATTGTTGAAGACTATTAAAGAGGAAGCATTAATGCTACGTGATCAAGTACTGAACAGTCTCAGTACAATTTTCCCCTCTTGAATTTCTTTAATTTTATGTGTGTGTATCTCTTTGTGCATGTGTTTTCATTCTCCTAAGATTCATATATGCTTTGTAATCAGCAAATCAGAAAGAAAATTTGAGGAATTACTCTGAAAACATTTACGCAAAGTCTAAGAGATACAGAAGATATACTAGTAATACGAACTGCAAAAATTTGCTCATAATTGGGGGTGTTTTTAACAAGAATGACTCATGAGTGGCCAAAGATAAGATGTTACAGAAATTTACAGTTTTGGGGGGAACTGCATTGTTTTGTTTGTTTTTATTTTTTTGCAAACAGTTCACCAATGTCATCCTTTACCCTTAAAATAATTACAAATAAACCATGAAGTCTTACTAACATTTCAAGTTGTATTTCTAGCAACAGTTTCAAGTAAACCTCATCTTTAAGAATGCTATTTTAATTGAAATCTATTGTCTGTTTTTCTTTGTAACTATGTATGAAATTTGGATGACTTTATTAAAAAAACACTTCAGTATTTATCTCTTTTCTCTACCACCTCTCAGTGATGTCTGACCTCTTCTCTGACCACTTCTACTGTATGTATTATATTTAATGTACTATAATTTATTATTGTAATTTAGTATTTTAAAAAAATCTTACTTCATATTTGTGTTTGCACTTTTGATAGTCTTGTAACTGTACTGACTTTTATAAATCCATGTTCTATTTTAATCTATTTTTCCTTCATTATTCATAGCATGACTAGAAGAGCTTCTATAAAAAAAGCGTAACTATATCCAGTGTTCACTGAACTGACATAGCAAAGGAAAGTGATGGATTCTCCATGTTTTTAAATTTTCAGATCAAGATTTTATGTATCTTTGAAAGGAATTCATTAGTCAAAAAACATTACCAAGGGATTTATAGAACTGTGTTTTTGCATTGTTTAGTGACAAGGTATAAATTATCAAATTATGTAAAAAATCAATTATTCCCTAAATAATGTCAAATATTTGTATATGAGAAAGTTTTAAAACAATATATTCTTACACTAAAGATAAATTCTGTAGAATTTTAATCATGATCATTACTACATACATAGCCTAATATTCTTATTTCAGAGATCCTATGAAATCGTATGTCTTAAAAAAACCCAACCAAAAGCCAACCAACAGGAACAAAAAAACCAAACCAAACAACCAAACCAAACAACCAAACCAAACACCAAACAATTACAATTTCCATTTCTAACACTAAAAAAAGGTCATAGAACCAAGGCCTTTATTTGCTAACAACCATGTTTCCTCTACTCTTTGAAATCCAAGGAACAATTAGAGTCACAGCAATTAAAAATTATCCATTAATTAGAGCTGAAAGCAAGCACCCATGAAATACAGGTGATAATCATAAATCAGAACAATTAGTCTGTCTAAAAAAGCAACATGATCAAATCAGAAATTCTCTACCACCTGCTCATTTAATCTTAGGTTGCAGTGTTTTTTTCTGTTCTGAGGAGACAAATCTGTATGGGATGATGTGAAATTTTACAGCTATGCATCCCTCAAGGTTATTCTTTGAAAGGAATTCTTTGCAGCTAAGATTTTTTGCATTTAATCATCTTGAAAACTGCCAGTAGTTTCAAAAAGGCATGAATAAAATTAGGAAGAAATATGAATGAAATTAGGTAGGTCTTTGTAGGTTTGAGTGAAATAAGTTGATACAGTCCACTTCCCAAAATCATTTCAATAGATATCAGTATAAAATTCTGTGATTAAATATATCATAATCATTAGAAAGAATCAAGTGAAAGCTACAAATCTTGCCATATTAATGCAAAAGAGAAAGAAAAATGCACCTTATATAGACCTTCAAGACTCCTGCAGAGACATGGAGAGAAACATAGACAGGTAAGGACAAAACTAAAGAGGCAAAGTGACATATGTCATTTATCTCTTCACCCTAAGTGCTCTGCCTATTACAGAAGGACAATTAGTGCTGTGACTCAGATTCTATTAGCCTATAAATTTTATTAAACATAATTTTACCTTTATATCAGTGTAATTAATTTTTCAGGTCCCATAAATAATACAAAGCTTCAAGGAATATCTAAATATCTCTCCACTTCCCAGGAAAAGAAAAAGAGCAAAAAAATACAAAAACAAAAAACAGGGACAATCAGGAATTTCTCACAAAAAGAAAATATTTTGTCATGGAGGTTTTTGGGGTGTACATTTATTATTTTAAGATAAAAGAGAACACACCCTTATTTGGATAACTGCTTTTCTAATTAATGCCATGACTAATTTTCTTACTTTGGTCTCACTAATATGTATGGATTTCGCAGCAGTTCAGAGAAAAAGAGACATGATATGCCAGCCCACAGACAATTGCTGTTATAGCTCACTCCCACTAATGCTTTCTCTTCCCTCTCATCCTAAGCAAAGTCAGAATGATTGAAGAAAAACTTCTGATATGTGTAAGAAACTGGAAGAATACTACAATCACTATTCATTAGAAGTGCTCTGAAATAAAAAATAAAATCATAACACTAAGTGGATATTTTTCCTCTCAGCAAGACTCCATGGCAACAATACAGCAGAATAGCCACTGGTCAACACAATGCTAAAAGATTATTGGTCAGGGTTACCAGAAACTCCTGAAAAGAATAAAAGATAATGAAAAAATTCTGAAAGGTGAAATTATCAACTGTAGGTTACTTCAATTATATAAGCTCAAATAAAAGGCGTAAACGTGTGAAAAATTCAGTATGGTTTGAAAATAAGCAGTAAGAAAACAATTGAGAAAAGCTGTGATTGTATGACTTTTATTGTCTTTGCCCTCCCTATAAGGTGGGACACAGTTGCAGCTAAAAATGTCCCCTTCTACAATCATATTCCAGTCTTCAACTGTAGAATTACAATTCAAATAAGCATCTTTTTTATTGTTGGGACACCAACTGTTTCTTTCAGTTGCTTCTGTTAAAACACTGTGGAATGTCAAATTATTGCTAATAATAAGATTAGTTTCTGACCCTAAATGAACAAAACCTGAAAGTCATTTATCAGAAGACCAAAAATACTCAACTATTCTTTAGCTGGAAAACACAAATGTAAATACAGTCAATACAGTCAAACTAAAACTGTACCAACATCTGCATTTTTTCAGTTTTGCTTTATTAATATATCATTTACAAGAATATCATGTCATGTTACATACTTTACAAGTATGTTACTCAGAAGCAAAAGCTTTTCAAAGAATGCACTTTGAAATCACAGTAACGAAATGGAATATGTGAATACAGAAGGGCAAAAAAGAGAGACAGAGAATTCTAAAAAATGGTCTTCTACTGCTTTATTTTTTGTTTTTTGCTCCTGGGAATGAGCCTGAACATTTCTTTTTCATGATATAGGGAGACCTTGTAAAAAAGCTGGAAATCCATCTTACAACTCAACTGTATCTTAGGTCGAGTACTGCTCAGTAAATATCCATAGAATTGTATATGACAGGTAATATTTCATAATGGCTTCTTCACTCCTAAGATGCCCAGTCCTTAATTCTGAACTATCATAGCTGAATTAATATTCAGCTGAAATTGGAAATGTATCATTAACTCTTATATATCAAAATTAATTTAATTATGGGGGGGGGAACTGAGTATATGAGGCTAGGTTTGGAAGTTCGTGATTTAAACTGAAGAAAAAAATGTATAATTAGAGATTCTTGCAGAAAAAGCAATGTAGTGCTGTTCTATTTCCCCCACATTCCCAGTACTAGAATTCAAGGCTGCAGTATTAGTAGTGTCATCAGTACACATGATGCTGTTCAGTCGTTGATTGCTTGTTGTGCCATAAAAATAATAGCTCTCTACACGTAGCAATCAGAGGCTCAAAGTGACATAATTTGGTACAGCAAATCTCAAATTATGTTTTCCTTTTCAGGAGAAGGGAACACAATGCAACCTGAGTATTGTGGCTTACATAGCACAGAGTAACACAATACACTTGATTCTCTATTACAGCTACATATTGTACCACCATTTACCGCTGAGAAAACAGAGGTATCAAATGCTGCCAGACCATAAGTGTAGCTTTTTACAACTACTTTGTAAGAAAAATGACTACATCACGTGCAATTGTGGATAATCAAATTCATGATTACTTTTCTTTGCAGGACTTCATTGTCAGAAGTGAACAGTTACTCAGGGTGTAATTTCAGGATAAATTTCAGTCAGAAAGGAAACAGTTTAAGAAGCTCTTTACTGCTGCTCTGAAATGGAGGCAGTCTTCTGAACTGATCCAAAACTATTGTTTTCAGGGCAAGACTTCATTGGTAGTACCAATACATAAATGTGGGAAGGGTTAGAAAAAGGAACTACATTAACTGGTTTTTACTCCAATCCTTTCAGCTGTCTGGTTTAAATCACAGTCCCACATAAATCTCTGTTGGAACAATGTAGGAAGAAGCAAACAAATGTGGAAACTGAAACTGATAAACAGAAGAAGAAGAGGGAGAAATGTTTATACTGAAAAAGAGTTCTTCTCTGCTCATCTCCAAAATCATTGACATCGACACACTGACAGGGTCAGCAGCAAAACTCCGGTAAGTGTCCCTGTGAATGAGGATCTCATATTTTTCCTAGCAGAATCCTTTCAGCATTTGAAGACACTTGCCTGAGAAAAAGGATGCTGTGTCTAATTTAATAATTTGGTGCAACAAAGCAGATGTATCAGATATCCTAAAGTAAGATAACAATTGTCCATAAATCTCACCATGAAAAATCATTGAGACATCATTGCATAACTCTTAAAAATAAGGTAACTAGTGGAAAACTGTTGATTTTTGATGTTTATAAATACTATTGCTTTTCTAACCTGCCTCAAAAAAATGTATTTTCTTACAGGTTTCCAATATACTCTGGGCTAGGAACATAAGATACAGAGGAAAAAAATCCATTATTAAAAATGAATGCAGTTAAACATTTTGTTTTGCTATATAATCTAATATTAGAATATAGATAAAGTTTCAGTCGAATGGTTTCTTATACTCTGATCTGGAATTTTCAAATTCAGGACACATGCACAAAGTAAAAAAGGGAAGGGAAAAGAACATTAAATTAGAAGAGATCTTTAAGAAACACAGAAGTTCTTGACAAGAGACTTTTTCACCCATCTACTTTCATCATCATTTCATCAGGAGTTTAAAATTTCACAGTTCAATACAATTTAAAATGGAGGTTCTATTCACTGACCATTCTTGTCTTTTCCTTGATCTGAAATTTGGAATCACCACACGAACACATTCAGATACCCAATACGGCAGAAAACTCTTCTAGATTATTTTTAACCACCTTATTAATTGATCTGACATGTAGGGATTATTTATCATACTTTCTAGAATAAAACACACACCTACAAGCTTGTAAGTATAGGTAAACATAGGCAAAAAAGATGACCTTGAGAAAAATTTCCAAAGAAATTTTATAATAAAAGAATTCATTTGGTGATTACCTTTTACTCCCAGTGGTGAACTTGTAGTATTTTTTTAGATTTACCTTTCAATAATATACAATATTAATTTGAATTTCACTTTTTTAAAAAATCCAAACCCTCTGTACCAATTGCAAAAATTAAATCCGGAACTACTGCCCAATACCCCGTAAAGAAATCTGGAAAATATAAATAAAAAATAATAAAAAAAAAAAAA
>VZRO01007050.1:137164-175859 GCA_013397915.1 Daphoenositta chrysoptera | reverse complement strand
TACATATAACATTTCAGAATACTACTATAAAAATAGGAATACCATTAATATCTGTCTGTACCACAATCTATGGAAAATCACTTTCTCTTCAAAAATACAGACAATCCAAAGATACAGACAATACAGAAATACAGACAATCCAAACACAGATGATTTATTTCTAATTTAATTGTTGTTAAGATTGTTATGCAAAATTCACCTCCCAACCATTTTTTTCCATCTGCAATAATTGTACAAAATATTGTAGTATTTAGAAGTCCTTAGCTTCTCTCACAGTTGGCTTATATTATTTATAGGAGCTAAAACTCTGTGTTTCAATGTTTAATCCCCTTTTCCTGACTAGATGATATAACATGAGGAAACATGGATTAATTTTCTTTCTTTTTTTTTTTTTTTTTGTTAATAGGCAATGCTAGTAATAATAGGATAGGATTAGAAAACAAATTTAGAATTGGAATATATTTTTAATTTAAATTCTAACAAGCATTTTATAACTTTTGCACCTTGTCTTCACACACAGAAATATGGGAACCAGCATAAATTAACCACATAGTAGCATGGATATCAAGCCTGACTAGCTGTCTAAACCACAGTGAAACTGTATCACAAGTCTTTGACAGAGAAATGAGTTTTTTTCTCAAAAAAATTATGTATATTGTCATATATCACTTGTTAATATATGAATGAAGCTCATTCCTGTATGGAAATCTTACACAATACCAATTGTGTATTAAGTTATTAAAATCAATAAAAGAGCAAATATGAATTAAAACACACAAAATATTGCTGCCTATAAATGCATACATATATATGTTTGAGGACATATATATTTTAAAAAACTAAAGCAAACCTAACCAAAATTATACAAAGTAACAACAACAACAACAACAGCAGCAGCAGCAACAACAACAAATGCAGCAGCAGCAGCAGCAACAATAACAACAGCAACAAAAAATAATGCCTCCTAAAAAACCAAAAAAACTTCGTATTCTGGTTTTCCCTTTGGAATATGGTACCTCTTAATGCAAAATTTTGACCTGAACCAACACCAGAATAAATGTTTTCCCAGATATTTTCAAGTTTTCTCCACCTATTTTCTCCAAAGATGTTTTAGGAGTCTCATGCTTGAATTATTTCCTTATTGTATGATTTTTCTTATTAAAAAATAAACTAAAAATTAGGTGGTTGTTTAAACCATTTTCTGGAGGCAGCATTCTCACTAGTGGTCCTAATGAATGCTTTTGCTTGTTTAAGCCTGCTGTCATGAAGGAGAAAAGGAAACACTTTCAGAAGTACTGCTGTAATTTGTACAGAATTTAAGCAAGCAATACCAAAATTTTTGAAGTTAAGTGTAAAAGGATAAGTGATATAACCTAGATATAGAGCATCAAAAAATAAAAATAAAACTTAAAAATTACTGTAAACCAAGAAAATTACCATGAGTTATTTTGATTTATGGTTTCTATTTTCATTTCACAAAAGTAATCTATATTAATAGAAACACAAAGCTTTGCTTCTGCTGTATTTAGTAGTACGTGTCACTTATCACGCCTTTAAAAATGGAAAAAAGTAACAATATTTGGTTAATGTAGCAGATCGTTTACTTAAGACTAGCACAAGGTGAAATTTACATGACTTTCAAAGAGGGAGATATACTACTATTACTTCTCCACCCTATTTGGCCTTGGCTTGAGCATTCTGATTTTGAAAATTCTACCGGAGACGTATAACTGGTAGTATTATAAATATGACATAATACAGCTATTACTTTCTAACCTTTAGATGAGCAAAGTGATAATTTCAAATAGATTCTATCAGAATAAATGAATGTGACTTTGCATTGACTAAGGGCTTGGTGCCGAGTGTACAGAACAGTTCAATTTTTACTTCAAGAGTTCAGCTTAATTGGATTGTGTAAAGAATATGCTACATGCATAAAATATTCTTTCCAGTTAGAAAGAATGGCTGAAGATTATTTGTTCACTGCGGTATAATAAGCCACTTTTATTCCAGAGAGTACTGATCTCTCAGTGAGGCAATTGGCTGAATACTTTTCGGATCAGGTTCAATTAGACCTGTTGTAATGCCTACACACTGAAGAGAGCCAGACTCTGGCCCTAAATATAAAAGAAACTGGCTAGCACTAACCCAGACAAGGTAAGAGAAGGACCAAAATGCTCTCTCACAAACTAGCACACAAATATGCCAAGGTAGCACAATTTAATAGTTAAGAAAATAATAGAAAAAAACAAAAGCTATATAAAAGGAGAAAGAAACTTACAGTCAGGAACCATGTAGGCTACTAATCTCATCACTACTTACCCCTATAAAATATAATCAGCCCCTGAACCCAAAATGTATTTGTGACAAACCCTGTATAACCATGAGTTATGTAAAAACTCTTAACTTTAGGGATGTGTGTAACCACCAAACGAGAGACACCAGTACCCATTTCTGTCTGCAAGGTAATTTGTGCTAATACTTGTGAAAGTTCAGAGTTGAACAGCTCCACTGCAGTAACATAGAACCCAATACTTGAAGTTTAACTGGCCACTGCATAGACCAACTATAAATTTGAGTGGAATAACTTTATAATATTTTACACTTCTTTCCCATTTACTCGGGAAACCAAATTCATAACTGGGAACAGCATGATTTCATGACGCTATTGTTATTTCTAGACTGGAACAGCAAATACAGGAGATTTCACTTGTGACAAGACTTAGAAATACCCCAGAGAAGCTTTTCTCTAGGAATAAAAATGGTGGGTGAAATTTTGGCTAACAGAGCAAATATCAATAGAGCAAATGTTGTCATTTCAGTGTGACTATTTCAGAGATTGGAAAAAGTCCTAACAAATGATTATTACGATACATTCCACTGGGGACATAAAGTGGTCAGTCTCTCATATTAAAGCATATTTCTGAATCTGTAATTTTATATGCATTTTTATAAGTGTTTTCTTATCCTGAAGTCCAGTTCTATGTTCAGTAGTACTGTACATAGAAAAAAATTATTTTCAAGACATTTCATCAGAAGGTGTGAGGGCAGTATCTATTGCTAACACTCTCAGAACTCACATTATTGCCAACATTCAGAAGCCCAAATTATGGCATTCCTTTAGTCTAGATACCTATCATCACAAAAAGTCAAATACTTCTGTTTCGTGTATACACTAAACAAATATCACCAACATAAACCTAAATAACATGGTCATTAAAATTCCTAAAAATGAATTACTGTAGAAAAACATAGCCAAAAAGAGCTGTGTATCATTGTCAGCTGTTTGTCCATACTTTAAACAGTAGTTGAATTGTCTCTAAATTATCTAAGGCATCTGGAAAAGATATTTTAATAAACTAGAAAAAGCAGCCTTACCAAATATTATATTAGAAGAATGTGAAGAATCAATACATGGCTTTACAGCAGCTGTTAAAAATATGGCAGCTAAGAATGAAATACCCAAAATAGCTATAGAATATTAAATCCATGGCTATGTTTCTCTTTTGGACGTGTGAGACAGTGTTTTTGTTGTTGTTGAGGTTTTTTTGTTTCTTTGGTTTTTTTGTTTGTCGGTTTGGTTTGGGTTTTTAGCTTGTTTGTTTTTTACTTTTTTTTCCCTGTAAACTATAACCAAAATTCACAGAATGATTGTTGGTTTGGATTTGCAGCAATAGAGATATAGCACTTCTTTTTATTGTTGTTGCTGATGGGGTTGTTGTTATTCTTGTTGCCTCTCCTTTCAATATTTTCAATATTTTCCCTGAACAGAAATGACTTGAGTTAGCATTTAAGGAAGTGAATCAACATTCTTGCCTTGCTAGCTCTTTAATTATATGAGTACTGGAAACTGGCCTTGTCAGCAAATTGGCTTCAGAAATCTTGCACTTAGAGACAAATAAGATCTCTAGTCACCATGCACCAACATGAAAATTTTACAATGCCATTCACTTCTGCTAAGGAGTTGATGTGAGACACATGTAGAAATGGACTATTTCTGAGCTTCTTAATTCCTAACAAGTACATTGTAGAGGAAATCTTATTGATACAGATACCTAAAATATTGGAAACTAATCCTAAGTCATTATGTTGTAGTAGCATCAATCTGCTTGTAAAGAAAATAAATCACTGAAAGTTGCTCAATGAGCACTTCTGTCAGCTCTCTCAATACACTTAGGTGAATCCCATCCAGACCCATTGACTTGTGTGTGTCTAAGTGGTGTAGCAGGCTGCTGACCATTTCCTCAAGGATTGATGAAGGGAGTCATCCTTCATCAATTCAAAGGCACATTCATCCTGCCCATTATCCCTGTCTTCCAGCTCAGGGGGCTGGGTACTCCCAGAACAACTCGTCTGACTATTAAAGACTGGGGCAAAAAAGGGATTAAGTGCCTCAGTTTTTTCTACATCCTTTGTCAATATGTTTGCCCCCACAACAAATAATGGATGGAGAATCTCTTTGGCCCTCATTTCGTTGCTAACGTATTTATAGAGACAGTTTTTATTATCTTTCACAACAGTAGCCATATGAAGTTCTACTTCATATGCCACTTCTTCCAAAGGTCATACACTCTCCTTTTCTCCCCTGGGTTCCAGGCAAAGCTCTCTGTTAGAACCAGGCTGGTCTTCCTCCCTGCTAACTTGTCTTTTGGCACATGGGGCTGGCCTTCTCCCATATCTTCAGGAATTGATGCTTGAAAAATGTCCAGCCTTCCTGGACTCAGGACTGCATCCCAAAGGATTCTGTCAGCCAGTATCCTAAACAGGCTAAAGTCTGCTCTCTGAAAGTCTAAGGTACCAGCAGACAAAACCCATGACAACCATCATGCCATCTATATTGAATTATTCAAGCAGGAAATGCATGAGGCAAGTTAAGAATTTTTTTGTACAGTGCAAGGTCTTCTTTACACAGGAATTTCTGATGACTTGAGATTTCAGTATCCTTTTCTTCAGTCTGTCTCTAGCTGCTTCTATGTAAGTAAAAAAAGAAAAAAATATATCACTTAGCTACAGCAAATTGGTGTGCTTAGTAAAAAGTAATTTGATACTTTGCAGCATTTTAAAAAGGCAAGAGTGCAACCAGCACCCCTGCTAAAGAAAGAAAGAACTTCCAAGCATAATTTATATACAAACAGTTTAAATCTATAAATCAATCAATCTGAGATTCATACAAAATGGGAGGTAAGTCTTAAAATGCAAGTCTGAAAAATTTCAAAGGTTTTATTTTCCAAAGGCTGCACTCCACTGCCACTGGTAAGACTTGATGTGAATATTCAGTTCCAACAGTGTATCATATACAACATAAAAAAAATTAAAATGTTCAAATATATTATTTATAGGATTTATGCAGAGCATAATACTATTTTAAAATGCACTATTAAAATCTGTATTTGGCATAACTAAATGGATTGTTATATTGCTGATTATTTATGTAACCAGATATATGAGTATGCCTATACATATGATTGTTACATATAAATATATTGCTAGTTTGCTGATTACGTGTATTACGTGTGTATAATATAATATTTAGACTTCTATATTTATGTATACTTATATCAAAAAATCTAAATAGTTTGCATATATACATGTATATATTGGCCAATGCTGTTAGCTGAAGGAGCAGTAGGGGACACTGTAGGAGTGTACAGCTCTTGACACATAATTAAGTATAGCAGCAAAGTTTCCCATTATTTGGATAGAAAGCAGATACAATTATTCAAAAATCTTTCGGCTTTCCAAGCAACTAAAAATCTAGTAGATGATTAGGAGAACAAGACTGTGCCTTGCAGTGGATGGAAACAATTACTGTTACAATGATGAACCTTTTCTTTTGGATTACTAGACATTTCATTTATAAGAAATAGATGAGAACACATGAACTGCTTGATATTGTCATCTGTAACACTCAGAAAAGAATTTATATCTCAAGACACATACAAAAAAAAAAAAAAAAAAAAAAAAAGGCCAATGACAAGAGCACCAATTTGTTGAAGAGCAAAAGGTTGAGGTTTATTTGGTTTGGATTTGAGTTGTTCCTGTAGATGAATCTTCAGTTGTCATGGAAAGCTTCACAAACTGCAGCTTTATAAAGAAGAAAAATCTCATTCATTCTGAATTTCAGTACTTCTTTCAGTCTGTGCACTTCTATGAAATTAGTATCTTCTACAAACATATTAATTTTAAGCCTTGTGTAAAAATTAGATAGTGATAAGGAATAGAAAGCTATGAAAATTAATTAACTGGAATTTGAAAATACATTCTGAGACAAAAGGATAGCTTCACTGTACTAGGAACAGATGCTATAATCCAGATTCCACATAAGGCAAATTCAGTGAAACCTATTAAAAATCCCAAACCTTGTATTTGGTAATTTCCTACTTGCTGTGATCAATGGAATTTTGCTATATTTAACCTAGAAAATACAGTGCACACAAAAGAGACATAGAAAACTTTACAGTACCATATATTAATATAAAAAATAAATTCAAGCTGATAAAATATCAGAAACGTTACCATTCCATTTAAGTATGTTGTTCTTCTACTGAAATTTTACATGATGATACATAGAATACCAGGCACTGCTTCAGGGCCTTAAGCTGCTTTATGCTATGTGGATGTCTCCCTTGGAGTGTTATATTCATACTCGATGAATCTAACCTTTGTATCTGGGCAGTCCTGGACTTCAGAATCTTTATCTCTGTCAGCTTAGAGCCCTCCAATGCACAAAATCAGAAATAAACATTGACTGTTTCATCACAGCACCAACTTGAGAGCTGATTTGCTGAACTTTAAGCACCAGGAGTCAAGAACTGGCAGTACAGCAACATCACTATAATCCTATTGTGACAGAAGAGCTGAGTCTCAAATCCTCTCTCATGCTATATCTGCAAGTATGGATGTGTGAAACAGAGGACAAAATGCAACATAAATTCTATTTCCTTTTACTGAAGATCTATAAGCATTTTTATTCAAAGGGTAGGACCAAGATACTCAATATGTAATTAAGTAGTGGATTATAGATCTACATTTCTTTTAAAAATAGAACAAAGGAAGAATATTCCCCACTTCTATGATGTGAAATTTCAGAGATTTTTGAAGCATAAAATCAGCAGGTGGTAGACACTGAAATTTTAAACAGAGGAAGTAGGTGAAGCCACAGGCTTCTATGTTGACTCTGATTAAGATCTGGAAAATGATGAAACAATAAAATTACTATAACCTTTGATTCACCCCCAGTACAGTGATTAATTTCACCTGCATTTAATTTATATATGCTTGAAATTTTCACTACCTCCAAAAAAATCATACTATCTTCAGTCATTAGCTTGAACAGAATTAGATGTTTTGTGCCTAGGCTACTTATGACTGATTGTAATAGACTGCACTAAGACATGTCCTTTTAGGGCATAGTTACCTCAGCACTTCCTCTGGTACCAAAACTGATTGAAGGAATTTCTTTTTGCCAATCAAGAGAAATTATTCCTGCCTCTATGACATGATTAATGTCCCCCATCTTCTGTGTTGACACAAATTTTGTTGAACCATTGGGAAAACAGGTTCACAGTACTGATCCTATTCAGAAAGAATTGGACATTAATGCTGTCAGAGCTTCCACTAACCAGAACAGTTATTCTCTACACAATCTTGGAAGAACCAGACGATTTCCTAAGATTTTAATAACAACTGTTTTGAGATTCTTAACGAAATGGCTTCTTCAGGAAAGAAGTGAGGAGATGATGCAGGAGTTAAAAGAAAAGGCAGAGTTAAGTGACAGAAGGGACAGTAAAGTTGAAGGCCCATGCTGAAAGTTCACAGCCTTCATTGCAGAATTGTTGACTTGTCCGTCAGTTAAAAGTCTCTATCCCATGACTGGAAACAGATACTCGTTTTACACCTGAAATACGTCTGGAATTGTGAATAATAACAGGTATCTTGCTGTAGAGCTGTTCACCATTTGCAAACACTCACACACTGCTCCAGACCTGCTGTGCAAGTCAGGTTACAGCTGGGGCCTTCGTGGGCCTGGACAATTTTGTGTAGACTGTGCAGGATGTGGAAAAGGTTAGTTACAGTTGCCCATTCAGGAATCTTACAGGCATAATGAAATACAGACTGCACCAGAGGCACAGTGGTTCAGCCACTTTTCAGGAAGCCAGCTGCTCTGGAGCCTTTCAATTCCTAGGGCTACTTATCTCAGCACAAAAATGGGGATAAACCCAAAGAGAACCAGCTATAATACTGACTGATATTATAAGCTCTGATGTTCATTCCCAAGTCATCCATTTCAAGCAGACATCAGTGAGATGGAAATTAAAAAAACCCAAACAACTCTTGCTGTTTCTTGAGGGCTGGCTTGGTTGTTTTGGCCTTTTTTTGTTATGTCTGCTTTTTTTTTTTTTCTCTCTTTTCTTTATCTCAGTTTATTTCAATGTTCCATTTTTATTATTTTTCTTAATGATTTTCTGACTAAACAACCTCCTTAATCCAAACAAAATCTCAAAGCCCCAAAACCTGTGAGTGTCAAATTTCTTGAGGCTCCAGCAGCAGAAAGACCCTGCAGCAACTTCTATGAGAAAAGCAGCAGAAAGACCCTCCAGCAGAAGCAGAAAGACCCTGCAGCAACTCCTATGAGTGCACAGTGTGTATAAAATGGAGTTTATTTTTCTGGATAAGATGGGCTGGATAATGGAGAAGAAATCATAAAGTTGAAACATTTGCTGATCATTTTCAGCATAGTCATTTTCAGAATTTTTAAACTGAATTTTGGTATTGACTTTTTAAGTTCTACTCCTTGCTTCTGTGATTATTGCTTACTTAGAATCACATAAGCACAAAGGTAAATATTTTTGATTGTTTTTTGTGATAAGAGTCCAAGGAGAGCTAGCTTTCAGTTGCTGAAGTGTTTATTGGGTTATAAGAAGTTAACAACAGAGTTAAGAGGACCACCATCACTTTTATCAAGAATATGGACAATTATTTTAAATACATTATTTTCTTGCGGATTTTCTTCTTGTTTTGTTTCCTTGCAACAGCTTTCTTAGACACCTTCTGTAAGAGTGACTGTAAACAAGTGTAAGACCATACCTGTTTAACTGGTAACTTCTAACTGGAAGTAGATCCAATCTAAGAGGGCAATGACTCATTTTCTTTTTTAGCAACTTTTTTTCAGCTCCTCTCCATTCCAGGTGATTATGATCACCTCAGTTGTGTCAACTCAATTAGTTTTGTAGTTTTGGGTTTTTTTGTGGGTTTGGTTTAGTGGTGTTTTTATATTTTTGGTTTTTACATTTCACAAAATTACTTCATTTTAAAAAAAATAAATTAATAAAATAAAATGCACATTTAAAGCAAGTAAATGGAAAAAAGGTTGTTGCTCCTGTTCTAATGACATCTCATTACAGACTGATACACAAACAACTCAGTCTTCAAAGCTGAATCACAGGAGCTGCTGGTGAGATGAAAGAGAATATATTTTTAAAATTTACTGCTATTACAGTTCCATTTTTTTCTTATCATTCCTAATACAGAATATCACCATGTCACAGCCTAATCCAAAAGGGAAAAGTACACTGAAAAGCCTAACAAGTGGTGAATTGTCCCCTGGCAGCCAGGAGAACCAATGATATTCTGGGGTGCATCAGGCACAGCATCACCAGCCGGCCAATCTCTCCCCGTGATGTAGGAAATAAGTGTTTTAATGCAGGATAAACAATTAGAACTATCAGGCTTTTGTCATGTTTTTGCCCTGCAGCTAACCACAGTAACGCCTCAATAGGCAAGTGCAAATTTATGTGATAATGTCAGTTGGACTGGGGGACAAATAAAGGATGTATCAGTCCCTTCTGAGAGTAACTGAAGATATGTCAAAACTATTTACCTGCTGCACAGCACAACACATCAATAGCTGTGATTAATGTAAGTATTTCTGAGATTATGCACATTCTTTTTCCATCACCCATACTTAACATATAAGAACAAATGAGATACATGAAGTCTAACCACACAGAACCAATCATGATTTTTGTGAAGAGGAGAATTGTGAATTTCAGGCTGGAACTTGCTTATCCTTAAAATGAGAACACCCCATGTTTGGCCCATGACTGCAGTATGAAAAGACTGTAAGATTTGCATGGGAGAGATTAGTAGATTTTCATTGCAATAGACTGTTTTTTCTGAGCAGGCAGTACTTTTGCAAGTAACAGTTTAGAAACCACAGTAGAGCAAAGAGAAGGCCTTTTTCTTTCCCATGAGTTGGGAAAAACTTTGTTAAGTACCCTAATACCGAACAACATTCCATCATTGTTATCCTTGATGCAAGCTGAGTGCAGGAGGAAATACTGGAAAAGGAGGGGAATGTTTATTTCTTATTTTCTTAATGTTTCTGTCTTTTCTTTTAATCCTAGTAATAATAAACTGTCTTTATACTGTTAAAAGCTTTTGAGATTGCTTTGTATGTTCCTCCTGATTCATATCTCACAAAAAACAAGTAAGTGCACTAAACCACAACACGGGTTGGTGTTCCTGCCTGGTTATTAAATCTAACCCGTTACACCCTGTCAATAGCATTAAGAGATATAACAAAAAGTAAAAATAAACATGAGAACAATAAAAGTGGACCAATGTGGCCAAGATCAAAATCCTGCTGGGAGTCTTCAGTTTCCAAAAATGGCCTCTTCACTATTTTGAAGAGTGTGACTATAGTCTTCAGGCTAACACCAGTAAAGAAAAGATGATAATCACTTTTTTGTCTCCCAAAATATTTCTTCCAAACTAGTAGATATGATACTGGTGTTTTTGGGCACCCTTTTACACTTCGAAGAGTCTGAAGGCATTGCTGTTGAACTGAGTTTTCATAGAGTTCTCAAAAAGTATTAAATTTTATCTCACGCAAGAGATAATCCTAGTAACTCTTCCAGCCTGCATGAGCTGTAAAAACATTAATTCATCTGACCTTTCAAAATCTAATCTTAATTTCTTAGCTAACAATTTCTTAATTCAGTGAAAACTTCCTCCTTTTTCCTTTGGTAACCAAGTCTGTACCTTTTACTCTGAAGGACTGGCGTCACATCAGTGCAAATATTTACACGCAAAAATGATAGAAAATAATCTAAGTAGAACAGATCTTTGGAGTTTAGTGCTCTTGAACAACATCAAGCAGGAAGTAAGTTATTGCTTTGACAAGAAAATGGGCAATTGACCACCTTCGGCTTTCTTCCAGGAGTGTTGTAAAGTTGTGGAACACTCCAAAGGAGGATGACAAAGTTAATCAGAGTTATGTTTACTCTTACCTTTTGAGTGGCTACATCCATTTATTGGCACAAAGTGCTCTGGTATTACAGTGCCTTTGAAGTAGAACTTCAAACTGTGACTGATGCAGAAACAGGTCTCCTGTCTGCTTCTTTGTCAGCAATACAATTTCTTAGGGACTGAATTGTCTATCTATTCATTTTAAGCAGGCACTCTAGAAGAAAACTAGGATTTACATCTTTAAAACTAAATAACCTGACCAAAAAGACACATGTAATCAAGCTGGCCTAATAACTTATGATCACTAAAAAATATTATGACTTGTAATGCAATTGCAAAGCAATTACAAGAGACTTTTTAATTATTGTTGTTTTCTTTTAAGTGGAACAGCAAAGCTTTGCTCATATCAAAGAAATCAATAAAAATGAAATTATCTAAATCAAAGTGAACCTTGAAAATATATCTGGAAAGGAAGCCCATAGGAAGTTCATGCCTCCTTCAACTTCCATCTTGTTCTGTTATCCCAAACAAGATGTTTAGACAGACTGGATATCTCTCCACTTAGACTGGATATCTCTTCACAAACTCCAATAGTTTGTCCTGTGTCAGTGTAAACTAATAACAAATGCTGGAGAACCATAGAATCGTAGAGTGGTTTGTACTGCAAGGGATCTTAAAGACCATCTAAAGAGGTTTGATTTCTACTTTCAAGCCCAACATAAAAATCTAAGGTGAAAAGAGTAAAACAATTCACCTATCAGGAAGTAAAAGATTTAGAAACTATGCAACCTAAGAGAAATGAAGTTTAAAAAAGTATTTAGTATGGGGTGGCATCCAAACTTCTGAAAATTTTTTGAAATCCCTACAACACTTTAAATGTACTATGTATTTCCTGGGACAAGAACTGATTCTTATTTTTAAGGCCTTAGCTACTTATAATTTAAGACAGAGAAAAAATTAGTACAGCAACAAAGTGACAGAACATTTCTGACATATCAGAAATCTTAAAATAATATTAGAGAGAATATTTTGTATCAGCATGTCAAATCTGTACCTGTTAAGGTAATATTTACATCCAGAACATACTTTCTATTCTAGGTAATCCAAAAAAAAATCTGGCTCCTCTGCTCATGATTTTATCTTTTATGTAAAACAAAGGCTTTAATAACTTCTGACAGTCTTCTGCATGCCCAAAAATTATTAATTGTTTATTTCAATAAAAGAAAAGCATTTTTTTCAAACCTTAAACCTTGTACTATAAACAATGCAAACATAAAAACATAACATCTGTAATTTATTTCCTCGGAAACAAATGCATAAAGCAAAACATCATATTGTGAAAATACCAAAATTGTGTATTATTTCTTAAATAATATTTAGTTGAAGTTGCCTTTTTTGCTCCCTAGATGCATAGGTTTAGATCAGTGTGGTGCTTTCCATTGACAAAATCAACAATGGAAAATTAATACATTAATGTCTATTCCTAATACTCTACATTTAATGCAATGATCTGGGGTTTTTTGTGAAAGGTTCCCAGTGTGTTATACTGTCCCTGACATTTCATTTTTCTTTATTTTATCACTAAATTATTATCTAATGAGGGCAAAGTCCCATTGTAGTATAATGTTACATCTAACACTTTTCGTTTTATTCCCAGAGTTATTCACATATTTTGCTCATTATTCTCCTCTGAAAATTCTTTATATTGTGGCTTTTTGAAGAAATACATCATATTACATCAACCACAAGATTTCCTTCACTGCTCTGAGAAATCTAATGTTGTAGCTCTTGGGCATTTGAGTCATTAAGGGAATTTTCATGTTCAGTACCCTGCAACAGATTCAGCCTTCCATAATTCAAAACAACTTCACACCACTTATAGTAAATTGTCCATGCAGGAATGTTTGGTTTTCTTATCTGTCCTTTTCCCTTACTCACAGAAGATTTTAAACCATGTTTTAATTTTCTTTCCTCAATTAATGGCAAAAAGTTAAAGTGACATCAACTGATTATCAAAAAACAATGACACATTGTTAAAAAATGGAAAGTACTAAAAATTAAATTCATCTACCAGTGTTCTGCAGATAACTGATTTCCATGTTATCACCTTCATTCTCCACAAACATTCAAGTGGGAAAACCTCTTACACCAATTGAAGTCCCATCACTATCAGTGTGGCAGGCCTGAATCATAGGATGTAGATTTTGTCCTTCATTATATAGAGTGAAAAAAATTCTGAATAACTTTGTGTTAGGATTTATTGGAAGAGTTGAAATGAAAACCTTAACTTTCTCTCACTTTAGTTAGAGAAAAATTTTTCCTAAACGGACATCCAAAAGAGAAAAAGGATAAGAGACATCTTGAAGTCTGATCAAAACAGGAAATTAAAATACAGTGATAAAAGGTACATCAAGAAGTATAGATTAGCTGAACTATGCACAGCTTTCAAAAAAAGGTCAATAACAAATCAGACATTGCTAGAAAGCTAAGGTTTTTTAAAGAAATCCATGAAATCTGTTACTGCTTAGTAATGCTATTACCCACAGTAATGCAGGGACCTGTATGCACTGAATAATGCTGAAGAGTGTCATTCAGCAAGCCTTTTCCATATATGACTGCATATGGCTGTAAAGAAAACTTAGAAGTTCTACTTCCCTTTTTTCCACTTACTAAAGAAATTTCTCCGCTATTTCTTTAAAATTTACTTTGAAATAGATCCAATTTAAAGAAAAGAAAAATATTGTGGTTCAGAAATTAATGCAGCTACTAATTGAGTGAATAATATAATACACCAAGTCCATTTTCCATTTTCATTTCTTGCATTTTTACTTAGACCTCTAAAATTTTTTTTTAAATTTAAATTTCATACACAATCCTTCAGACAAATACAAAGTACTAGGTCAGAAATCACCTTATAAAGGTTGCTGTAACTATAGATAAATCTGCAGGCAATACTGCAAAACCTCCCCTAATTTACAGACTGAATTAAGCAGACAAAATATCTTAAATATTTTGTATTTTGTCTCTGAATTTCTCACTATATCAAATTCCTATGCCTGAATTCCACCATTACTTTTAGCATAAACATCTGAAAAGGAGGAGGTTTTCTACAACAGAGCTATTATTAACAAGGGACAAAAAGGGAATAAGATAAAAACCAGGAAATTCCAGGCCAATTGGTGAACAACTAGTTGTAAGTAACACTTGGAAACATTCTAAAAGGCTTGGAGAAACACCTGGAAAAACATCGTTTGATTTAGGATTTCTACACAGGCAGGGAAGACCATGCTTAATTACACAGCACGCTTTGAAAATATTTCTGGTATTATAGATAAGAGAAATCCTCCAGATTCTGTAAACTTACTCTTAAAATGCATCTGAAAAAGTTTCATGTACAAAATGAGCAGTAAGCACAAATATTACTGCATGTAGGAAAATGAACAGAAAGAGTATATATTCTAGTGTGTATTACATACCATCATTCTCTTTGAATTCCCTTAGCAATATAAGATTATATAACATAGAAAATAAACTGTGGATTCTCTTCTACTCAGTCACTACTCTGCATTGTTGAATATTGTTGAATATCTATCAACAATAGATAGTTAAATATCAAAGGTGAAGATAATATTCTAGGAGGAACTTTCATTTTTAATTGGTGTCTGAAATGGGAAAAGGCTCTCTTTGAGTTAAATAAAAAAACCCAAAAATCTCAAAAAACCCCACAGTCAGATCTTCTGTTTCATTAGCTATTTCTGCAAGTAAGACATAAATATTCACATTCCATTACATTGTCTCTTATTTCTGTATTTTGTAGAGAACTTCTAGGCACAAAAAACTTTCTCCTGTATTTATTTCTTCCAAGTCTGCTGCGTTTCTGTAGACTATGAAAGGACTTAACCAACATGGTAGTAACCTCCACTTCACGTGTGCTTTTGTAGCTTGGAGGGAAAGGCAGATGAGGGGTTGCTGTGTTAAGGAAACTTCCCTGCCCAGCCCTCCAGGAACTGTTCTGGCAATCTCTCACGCCATCTGAGCTGGGACTATGCCCCTTCAACCCCAGGTTTCCCATAGCAGTCTCAGACGCCCAGATCCTTAAAATGATTTAATTCTGGTGCAATAACAAAATAGCAGCTTGAGCTGGGTGCCTCCTGGGAGGGACTCCAGGAAAGGCAAACCCTGGGCTTTTATACCCTGTGCAGTGAAGTTGTTGCTCTTCCCGCGGAGTGTCCGGTCCCCTCGGCCCCTGCCATGTCTCTGAGTGTCCTGTCACCTGGTTGGTGCCAGAAGTCCCCTCACACCTTTTTGTGCAAAGGGTCAGCAGTTCACATCCTCTTGCCTGGGGCTCCCAGCCCCCAGGGCCAAACCTGCAGCTCACTCACCAGTTTGCAAACAAAGCTGCCTGCACCAAACGTAGTCCTCAGCAGCCCTGGACTGCTGACTTAAACTGGTCTTTAAAATTCTGTTTTGTATAATGAGCAATCTAAATTAGGAGCTACCAGTTTTCCAGATTTGTATAGGATCTAGAAATGTAGCAGTTTATTCCTTAAATACAGATGTTATTGTTTATGACATAGAAAACCTTGAAATAGTTACCTTAATTTTGGCGGTAGGTCAGTATTTCTCTGCTTCTTGCATTTTAGGATCTCCACCTTATCCTTTATAATGGGAAAAAACCTAATATTTAAAAAATATTTCAAGTTCTTTTTGATAAGGTGGGTATTAGCATAAGCCTTTAAAATGCAGGAAAGTCATCATGCATGATTCTTCTTATGTAGTTAGAATTATAAACCCTGCTTCATAGAAGTTGAATAAAAATTTAAAAGAAAAAACAAAGCATTTCCTGAGAGGCAAAAATTGCATTTATAATAATAGTAATTCGCTATTTTTTAAAAATAAAATCAGTTTCCACCTGTAAGTCTAAACCAAAGTTTTTGTTTTTCAGTTTGGACTTTTCACTTTCCCCTCATTCCTCTCAAAGCACAACTACCTGAGAGGATAGCTCTTCTGTAGATGACTTCACTTGCTGACAAAATAATTGTAAAAATAGCTCTTGTAAGTGTACTGCAGAATTTCTTTGACAACGGTGCTTATAATCAAGGAAAAAAGTGTTCTTAGGCCCCTAAGGAGAAACAGTTGGAAGCTGGACTAGCACAGAGGAATCCACCCAGCACAGCATCACAGTGGGCTTCTGGGTGAGAAGAATTTAACTGGAAACTTTAGCAGTGTGGAAATGTATGGGACTGAGCCGCAGCTCTATAGTTCAGCAGAAAACAGATAAAAGCCTTGCTAAAAGGACACGAGTTTCATTTACCAAAGATTCCTAGAGTGAATGACAAACAAGCAAAAAGGTGGACACACTTCTATTTAGCTGTCAGAGGGGACAAGTTCTGGGGAGATTCTTATCTGCTCCAGGAAAATAAAAGTGGAACTGTCTGCTGACATTCCTTTTGTTTAGTCCCCAAGAGAGCTGTGGTAAACCAGAGAGGATGGAAGGAAGATCCTTGTAAATCTTCCCTTTCAGAAACTAAGAGAAAAAAGTGCTTATCAGTTCAAAAATAAATAACATATAATGCTAGTTCTCAAAATACTAGATATCTTCTGAGAGCCTGAATTCTGGTATTGACACTTTGAAAATATTTTTTCCATTTTGATTTTGCATAATCCTTACGTTAAGGTGTACTATGGAATTTAAATTCTTTAAACATTTAATTTAAACATTCTTTAAACACCAACAGCATCAAAAGAACAATTTATAAGTGACTGTCTAATGACCCTCTTTCTGAACACCATTTTGATTTAGTTCACAAATTACCAAAAATCTGGAATCTACAAAGCAAAGATCTATATTTTTTACCTACTTGTGGGGCTTCAAAAAGAAGCAATATCAGTTAAGTATCTCTTCTTCGTATCTTAATTTTCACTTTCAAAATTAAATCCTTAACTGATTTTTCTTGGTAAGATTAGGTCTTACTAAAGAAAATATTTTGTGTGTTTGTATCATAATATTGTCTCTGTGGCACTTGATATTGAAAAATAGAAATACTGGAAAATACCTACCTCTCATTTATTTGGGGGAAAAAAAGAAAAAAGAAAAAGAAAAAACGTGGCACAGCTCATGCTTTTAGTTCTTTCAGTGGTTCAAACTACATTTATACCTTTTCCTCTTTTTTCCCCTCTTAAAAACTGCAATAGTCTTTAGCTTTACTGGCATTTATCTCCCATAAGTAAATTCAAAGTAGGTATTAAAGTGACAGAAATAAAAAAGGTTTTAATTTCCAAAACCTATTAAAAATCTGTCTGTAAAAAAAAAAAAATAGAAAAAATGTTTGAAGTTCAAATGAAAGACAATATCTGAATAAAACTAATCCCCAGGAGAATCCATGGCACCTGCCAGACACTGTAAAGGTTTTATAAATGTTATCTTCTGCAAAGTCGACTGCAAACATCATAAGGCCTTTGGTAAATATGTATACCAGCCTTTTTGTTTGAGCAGAAATATTGAGCTTCCTGCCATTATGATTATAAAATAGAGAAGATTATTTCAGATTTTTTTAAAAAAATATTTGATTAGTGGCCTCTCTCTTTTTTCTTGGGATCAAGTTTCACATCACACACAGAGTAAAGTGTTTGAAAACAGTCTTCCTTAGTAATACAAGACTGGCAAAACAATCCATTTAGAAGTCATTCATGAGTAAACATACAGAAACACTGATGCTGGAAAAGAACAAAAAATTGATCCACAGTAAGAGAATGAGAAAGAAAGATTCTGTGCTACAGGAAAATAATACTGTTTATATTGCTAATGCAAAATGTTTACCTCTTTGGCAGAGGCAAAATACCACATTTTGTGTGTCTACAATTACCTACTGATAACTGTATCAAATTAATTTTATCTTATTATTATTTCAAGTATTTTGTTCCTAGTGTTTCCTTCTTTTTTAATAGAACACCATAATAAGAAAAAAATCTAATAAAAATCTCCATAACAGCACAGACCTTAAAATAATCATAGTTAACTCTGTGAAATCTACTGAAATATGTGCTATGGTGCTTATGCAAACATCATCATTAAGACAGAACTTCTGCACTTACCTCATTTTGCCTTCTTGTTGTTGTTACCATATTACAAATTGGAAACACTACCGTTTGGACACAAAACTATACTGTCTTACTTTTCTTCATAATACATTCTTAATTATTTCCCTTGTACTTTGCTTTGAACATGGATGCTCAGGTGCAGACCTTCAAATACCTGAGTGAAAGATTTGTATCCAGATAAAAGCATTTAAATTCTTCATCTGACCTCCTCATATCCAAACTTCAGAGA
Source organism: Daphoenositta chrysoptera (assembly GCA_013397915.1). NCBI lineage: Eukaryota > Metazoa > Chordata > Aves > Passeriformes > Daphoenositta > Daphoenositta chrysoptera. The sequence continues at coordinate 157,279 of VZRO01007050.1, read as the reverse complement.
GGCATTTCCATCAGTTTAAAATTTACAGCAATGGATTTTTGGCCCTAACTAACATTAGGACTGTCAGAAAATATTTCAGTGAAAACATTCTGAACATTAAAAAAGTAAAGGAGTGGGGGCACAGTAGCTGCAGACAAGACTTGCACTTGACTACTGGCCTTAAGAACCAGACATTGCTGCAACATCCCGCTCCCAGGCACGACACAGAAGCCATCTGGGGGTAGCTCCCTTATTTTAAGTTTACTTTAACATACAAGGCCTTTCAAAAGTATCAATCTGAAAGTCATCTGCATAATATTATTTAATTATGTTTCTTTGGGACAGGCAGTGTGTCATAAAGACATGAATAAAACCAGTAATCTTCAAATGATTAGCTACATAACAAAATGTTAATATATATATTTGTTTAAATTTATTTTTTCTTAACTACATTACTGCATAATAATAATTGCATTAAGAGCTTCGACCTTTACTTGCAAATAAAGAACGTAATTATTCTCTCTTGCAGCCCAACAATTCTGACGGCAATTCAGAAGAAAAGAAACGGGTGAAGAGGTTTCTTAATCCAACTTTTTAAAAATGTTTAATTGACTTTGGACAACGATTTAATTATATCAAAAGAACAATAAAGTTGAAAGGGAGAATTTTCTGTCTATTTGCACATATTACATTTCTAGGAATCTCTTAGAACTATTATTTTTAGAGATCTAGACTGATTTTATTATAAGAAAGGCAATTTATCAGTATAATTAAAGGGTAAGCTTTAGAATAGACCAACAGTTAGAATATGTTCAGTGTCTACAAATTTATGAAAAATATTTTTAAGACAATAAACAAAAAAAATTTGTAAATTAAAATATACCACCTGTTCCCAGACTCTATAATTTAGACATTTTTAAAATATATACATTATATATTAGTCAATTTTTAAGGGACTTTCATATTAGTCTGAATGGTTGATAAATATTTAAAATCTAATGCTAAACATTTGTCATTTGACATGACAGAACAGAATCAGTTGAAATATAAATTTCAGCTCCCTTATTTTTATTTCTCCAGAAAAAGATATGGCTTGGTTTTTAAAAGGAAGTTCATCATCCTGTTCTCTGATAATCTAAAGCTGTTTTTATAATCATTCTCGAAAATATTAAAGAATTTATACAGACTTAATTAAAAACATTTTTTATTTTGTTAGTGTGCTTTGCATTTAAGTGCAGTCCAGGATTAACCTGATGAGCTACAATTGTACAAAAATTATGCAACTTCCGTTAACGTATCGTTACCTTAGTTCTGTAATCTCAGTTTTGCCTGAACATGTATTTATTCTAATGACACCTCTGCTAGCATGAAATAGTAATCTACAAGTTAGTGAATCTATTTTCAGTAATATCTAATATCTAATACCAGTAAACACGATGCTTAGGTACATGATTTAGTGGTGGACTTGGCAGTGTTAGGTTAATGGACTTGATGATCTCAAGAGTCTTTTCCAACCTAAATGTCTGTATGATTCTAGTCTATGATTCTATGAACACAGCTGAAGTTTGTATCTGGAATGGGTAAAAATATTTTACTGCATAATGCACAAAATATTGGTTTTAGGACATAACACTCACATCTTCCTGTTCAATATCCCTTTTTCCTCCTAGTTTGCTAAAGTACATTGCTAGTGCTACTTGCAACCATATGAATTACACTGCATGCAGAGTTTTCTGTCTGTATATACCTTAGTTTAGGAAAATAGGAGTTTTCCATTTGACCTCTAAATGTGTGGTTCAGACTTTGCTCGTGAATGATTTCATTTTTGCAACATAATAACTGTAAGGTAAGAAAACAGCATTTTCCCTCCTTGTCTTCCCTCCTCCCATTAAAACAGTATTTCTGACCATCTAGTGATCTTGGTGTATTATCAGGATACAACTCTGAGTACTGAAGAACAGCTCAGAACAAAAAGAAAGCTACACACTGAGTATGATACCAGTATTTCAGAAGGCCTGAAAGCTGCGTAGCTACAGTATTGAGGCGTTTATGCCAAATGTCTCTTAGAGTTCCCTGAAAATGTGACTGAAAGTATAGTGTATTCTCACGAAGCACATCAAAGGAAAGGAAAAATGAAACTCATTAATTGAGGTAATAAAGATTTATGTTCAATCAGTGAGGTGATGAAAATTAATACCACTGTGCTGAATGGAATGGAACTGTGACAATTGAAATGAATTGAAGATATACCTCAGGTGATTTCAGTGGCTTTTGGAGATTGCTTTTAAATTTGGGGAAAGGAAAAATGAAACATTCTCCCAGGAGCCAGCAGAGATTATCTTTTCTCACTATTGCTCATACCTTTGCCCCCTTGCATCTCTTTTTTTGTGTGTGCAGTCAAACAAGACTCATTTTCCTGTCTAGAGAACTTCTGTTTCTTTAGGGACTGGTATTAGTCCTTGTTCTAAAATACAGGTCCTAAACTCACCAAACCAAAGGCAAAATTCCAGGTATTCTCATCTTCTCTTTTATTACTGCAGGATTATAGCAACACTACTTTTTCCAAACAGACTTTATGGTATCTTTAACATATAGAAATAAGGATTAGCATCCAGCATTGTAATGTAGCATCATTCCATTTGGTAATCCATATTACTTACATTGCAATAATTTTGCTGTTGAATAAGAGCATGTTGGGTTCTTGACTTAAAAAATACTTTGCTGTTAGTCATTCCCTCAATATCAAGCAGTTAACCAATACAGTTCATTTCTGCTCAAGCTATGCCATTGAGTCTCTGGCATTTGAATCTGTTGTTATTGGGATAAAACAAAACTATACAAAACAAAACAATACAAAAATTGGACAGGAAAATTTTTTCCATTCTAAAGCTCACTAAGTATGCTATGTAAATTGTATAGTAGGTCTATGTAATTTTTTTTTCACAATACAAAGCAACTTCCCAAGCAGAGAAGACAGCTATTTCAGGCATAGATAAAGGAGAAACTCAGTGATTAATAGGTAGCTAAACACATACAATTTTTTTTTTCTTAAGAATAACTCTTCTTTCAGTTGTCTTCTCTAGAGGAAAGTTACCTGAAGGAACAAAATAATCTAGGCGAGTTCTCTGTTGATGCTCAAATACTTGATAGTAATTTACTAAAAGTCTTAATGCTTACGTTCAATGTACTCAATAAAAAGTTACTCCTGAAAAAAAGCTCCTGAAAAAGTTACTTACTTAAGGCAAGGGTAAGTCTGCATAAACAGTGCAGTGGGAGTGGCTTAGTATTTTAAAAAACAACTGATGACAGATTTCTTCCATTGAAACTCAATATACAGTAACCAGTTGTTATTATTATAATGAAAATATATCAAAGGCAAAGAATTTTTTAACTTACTCTTCTCCAAGGCACATCCTGTTGTTTTGTCTCAGGATAGAGATCTAAAAAAGATTAAGAAGCATTTGATATTACTGGTAGTAATAGTCATTGTAAAATACAATGGTTTTCTTAATACACATATTTTTGTTTGCTGATAGGAATAGTCAGAAAGAATTATGGTTTTGTAACGCATTATAGATACTTTAAAGGAACAATTAGCAAATGAAAATATAGAACTCCTATTAAAAAAAAAAAAAAAAAAAAGGACCTCCTGAAGTTTTATTTTTCCTCTTATTAAATATTTTTCTGAATTTTTTTCCACAGGTCTCATTACCATAGAATCATAGATTGGTTTGGGTTGGAAGTCAACTTATAGATCTTTTAGCTCCAACTCCCCCACCATGGGCTGGGACACCTTCTACCAGACCTGGTTTCTCAGAGTCCCATCCAACTGGTCTTGAACTCTTTGAGGGATGGGGCAGCCACAACTCCTCTGGGCAAACTGTTCCAGTGCCTCACCACTCTCACTGTTAAGAATTTCATTTTAGATCATCTCAGAGTGATTTTTTAATTGCAATGTTCATAACTGAATGTTTAAATTATCTCATAAATGAAAGTGTAAAATTATGCAGAATTCAATATTTGTACTATGGGTCACCATTTCCAAATACATACCTTTGTAGTTCTTGAAACACACTTTCAGGCTTGAATCAGTTTGGAGATTTTAATGACATTTAAAGGTTAACTCAAATAAAAACTCCATAATGCAAGACACTTAAATTCACTGTTTTCAAGCCTGCATAAAACATTCTATTAAATATTATGAATTGTTTAAGGGTTTGGGGTATTTTTATCATCTATTTTTGGTAAAGTGGGACTTAGGAAGAGTAATTAGATAAGAATAATCAGGGTAGATTATGATCTTTAACTTTAGTGTTCCTCCATCTGAGTCCTTGACATTGTTGCAACATAATATTTACCTGTAGAATTTTGATATGCCATTGCATAATTTTGAAAAATTCATAATAATGTATGAAAATGTAATCAGATTGATTTGAGAATTGACATTTTATTCACACGGGATTTGACTACATGTAATACCTATGCTAACATTTCTAATGTGCATATTTTAAGATATTAGAGGGAAATGTTCAAAAGCCCTATTCCTCAATTTTTCCCACACAATTTTATGTCAGTATGCACCCCTAGTATATGCACCCCTAGTATTAAAACTATATAGACAATGTTCCACATAAGTATTCAAAATTATTCTTTTCAGAAAAACAAACTTGGTTACAAGTGTGAAGGGCTGTAAGGTTTAAGAGTAACAACAGATATAATTAGGAGGCTGAAATTTAACATATCCTGGGTTTAGCCCTGCAATAATTAGAAATTATGAATCTTAACTGTCCAAACAGAGGTAGATTGATTTCTTCCAGGAAGAACATATCAGTTCGTGAAGACAGAGGAAGAAACTATCTTTAAGCAATTTGACTGCATAAATAAAGAATACGTGAAACTGATCTGGGATCATGACCCTTCAAATACAGTTTTGCGAGTATGGATACCTGAGCAGAAATCAGATAAATGTAAAAATTACAGGATTTATATCAGAAATGGCATATAGTAAATTCATTACATGACTGACTATACAGCTTATTACTGCTCTATACATGTAGTTTCTCTGCCAAAAAAAAAAAGCCAAACAAAACAACAAAGCCATACAAGAAAGCAAACAAGCCAACAAAACATGACCAGATCTAACCAATCTCAATGTGCAAAATTATTTTACCCTGTGTTCATATTAGTTAGGCTTTGAATTTGCTTGTTTCAGAAGCTGAATTACACACTGGTGAGTTATTCAGACTTTTAAACTTTGCAAGGTTAATGTTGTAATTAGCAGTGACCTTAACGTAAATTATTAATTTACTCCTTTTAAAACTAATGGAATAATCTAAACACTGTAAATGCGTTCCACAGCTCACCTTTAAGAGCAGTGACTGATCTTGTCACTCATCAGATCTGCTGAAATATTTTAAGCATGTTTTACAGTTAAATATGTATATGGAGGACATGAGAAGGAGTGCATCATATTCTGGAAGAGTTCCTTAATTTTTTTTAGAAGGAGAGCATATCTTTGAAGTGAAAGGAAAGGTTACTGAATTCTTTAGATTCAGAAATGCATTTCTTTTAAGTTAAACATCAGTGAAAACAAGTAGGTCTATTTCAAAGTGTCTAATTCATAACATCTTTAAAAGCCCACGTATTTGTAACCAGCAAGAGTTTCTTTCACATGGCAAATTCCTAGCTTCAGGACGTCATTCTCAGGCTATTAAATATGCAACAGCACCAAATATCTATTCTTAAATAGAGCCAAACCAGTTACAGCCTGTGACAGCACATCACCAAGGTGAAGTCTGTTTTGCTACTAGGTCACATTTCCTTGTGAAATAGGTACTCCCTTCTGCCACCTTTCTTAATCCACTCCTCAAAACACCAATTTTTCTCTTGTGCTCCTTTATCACTTAAAATCAGAGGTACTGAGCAACAGTTCTTCCAGATAACTTAGTCATTGACTTCCAGTAACAGTTCTACCTTCTATCCCACAAGTGTCAGTTTCCCTAGACCTGAAGCTGATTTATGTTTTACTTGAAGGACTAATGTTCACAAAAAGACAAAAAATAAAGAGTTAGTGTTAAGTCTCACAGGAAATGGAAAAAAAAAAAGCTATGCACTGAACCTAAACAGACATCAAAGATGTGCTTTGAGCTTTTATTGATCCGTTAAGAACACAAATAGGTTTCTCAGAGAGTGATATTTGGCCACTGTGAATTAATTCCTTCTTACATTATTTACATTGGTATCAATTAAAAACAAGGCCACTGAAGTTTATGTGTTACAATGATAAACTCTGAATGATGACTATGTTGGGATGTCCACCCTCTGAATATCTCAACAGAAGAGAATCTTACTACTGACTTCACCTGATAAAGCATTAGACTGTGAATGAGCTACTTCATACTCCTTCTCCTTTCATGTTGTCTGAAACCAAAAAAACCCCAGAAAGGCATAGCAGCTTTTTTTCTTTAAAGAACTGTCAGTATTTTGGGTGATCAGTGTTTTGTGGTAAGAAAAATACTTTCTTTGAAAAGCACATTTGTTGTCCTCTGAACTCCAAGGCTTGCTGTTTTCTCACTGTATGTCCATGATGTATTTCATACAGAAAAGAAAAAGAAAATCTCTTCTGGACAGTATTTTGCTGTACTTGGGAAATTTTTTCTGGGTTTGTTTTACGTATTCTCTTGATCATGTTACTAAAGATGCCTAAGCCCTAAGACTTGTGAAAGTCTTTCAGTATGTTGAAAATAGGTGTAGATTTGCCAAAACACTTAGTCATCTAAATCTCATCAATGTGTTTTCTAAAAGGACCTTTAGGTTAGCTGTTCAGGTGCTTTGCCAAGGATGCTAATTCCTTCAAAAATTCAGTCTGCAAGTCTTATCTCAGAGTTAAAAATTAAACAGGTCATGCAATGCCTAGACAGATGCTAATGACATCAACAGCTATTCTGAGATTATTATGGAGACATCCTAATCAATAGCATTTGATCCTTTTGGGACTAGGACTGATGGGAGACTTAGGGTATCTGCTATTGCAATTATGATGATGTATGTGTGACTATTACTTCTATGGATATAAAACCACTGTGTAAAAATTAACTTTATTTATGGAATGGTATTTCTTATTAAAGTTGCAGCTGGAGGTCTTTAATCTGTCTCTGACTGTTGTGCCAACTCTAAAGTGTTAGTCAGTAGTATGAAATATTTACTATTTGAGACAAACAGAGATAAGATGGAAAGAAAAAAAATCTATCAAAATAAAACCTCTCTTGAAAATACACTCAATTACTGTCAAAAGACTTGATGTATTTAATCTTTAATGTATGAATATTTGCTTTATATTGGTTTATTGGGAATTTCAAGCTTAGAAATGTGTAGTAGTTAATTTTGTTGATTTCCTTCAAGAATCTTCTCTGCAAAGGCCAGATAACTAGGGAATACCTAATTGCCTGCAACAGCTTGTCAATTACGGGTAAATAGACACATTGGAAAAGCAACAGGGTTCAGAACGGGGAAAGTAAACTGAAGAGTTGTTTTGTAATAAGGTGCTTCTATAAGGGGAGAAGTAAGTGGTATCAACAGAAAAAATGTATAGCTTATAAACACCTACACAATGGAAATATACAGAAAAGCATTTTCCAAGAAATGGGTCCATTAACACATTAGTAATTCACCATAAAGATAAAAAAGAGGAAAACATATTCAAAATGCTGTCTTGGGATAGCACCCTGATATTCTCATTGTATCACAATTAATTTCAGATCTGTGTAAGTGACTTTTCCTATATAACTTAGTACCCAGAAGAACAGAATTTTATTTCCTGAATACTGGCTACCTCTATGTAGAATTAGGACTGAAATTAATCCCTAACAGTGACAGCATATAAATCTCCAAAATCCTCTTCATGTGTTACCACTAAATGATAATTTTTAAATATGAATAGATCTTTGGAAGCACAGAAGAAGCACACTCTCTCTTCCTGCTCAACTACCTATTATATAACAAAAATATTTAACATTCAATCAAAAGAACAGAATAAGAAAGCTGGATAAAATGCTACCTGTTCTAAAAGATGAAACTGATGGGAAATTTTGACAATCCCCTGCCTTAAGCGTATAGGCACAAAAACATATCCATGACTTCCATTTATACAAGACTTTTATGAATGGTAATATAAAACAAACAAGAAACACTAGTTGCATTCAGTATCTTTGTTGTCTAGAGTCTTGACTTTAACTCCAAGGAGTCCTTTAATTCCTTGACTTCTACCTCAGCAAGACTTAATTTTTTTTTCCATTGTTTTCAGGCCCATAGACAGTTATAAACATTTTTATTCAACATCTCCACTTGCAGAAATTTCTAGTAATTCAGTCATGTTTTGTTATTTCAGCGTAAGGTTGGACATGTGTTTCTCCAATGTGATAGTGCAGAGGTGAGTAAGCCCCCCGGAGCATAAAGTTTGGGCCCAAATGACAGAGGATATGTGCTTTTCTTTAAGTTTGTGGAGAGCTCTTTAACCATAAGGAAGCAGAAAATTTAAGCAACAATGAATCTGCCTGCTTATGCTCTACTTGACTCCCATTCTGCTCTCATACATATAATACAGAGTTAGTCATAATCATTATGCTGATAATGACCTAATAAATGCAATAACTCTTCATTGTTTACATATTACATCATACTTCATAAAAGTGCATCTTAACATTATTCTTTCAAAATCACTGCAGGACTCTGCTACTGCCAAAAATAGCATTATAGTAGTAGTTAGTTAGTAGTTATAATAGTAGTTATAGTAACATCTTAATTAGCTAAACAGGACTAACAGATATCAATTCAATCTAGTACATCCCAATCAGATCCATCATTATCTCAAACCCCTTGAGTCTCACTTTGGGTGCCAAAAGTGGACTAATATGGTTTAACCCTAACCAACAACTAAGCCCCACAGAGCCACTTGCTCATTCCCCCACCAATGGGAGCACGGAGAGGATCAGAAGGGTAAAAGGTAGTTAAATAGTAAAAGGAAAAACAAATCAAAACAGGGAATTAATTCACTGCTGCCTATGGGCAGGCAGGTGTTCAGTCATCTCCAGGGGAACAGGGTCCATCATGTGTAGCAGTGTATGTGTTACTTGGTAAGACAAATATCATCACTCCAAATGTCCCACTCTCCCTCCTTCTTCCCCCCACTTTGTACTCTGACATGATGCCACATGGTCTGGAATATCCTTAGGTTTGATGGGGTCACCAGTCCCAGCTGTGTCTCTTCCCAACCTCCCAAGCACCCCAGTCTCCTCTCCAGTGTGGCAGTACAAGAAGCAGAGAATGTCTTGTGCAAGTCCTGCTCAGCAAACAACAAACACATCTTTATATTATCAACGCTGTGTTCATCACAATTCAAAACCAGCCCAATTGTAGCTGAAATTGTACCATATTATCAGACTGCAACCCTGACATCAACGTATCACACCACTATACTATTACATGGATGGCAAGATAATATTAGTCTTTGATTTATGCCTAATTTTTACCAGAGAATATGTTTTCTGTGCAAGACATGCAACATAGAATAATATAGGCAAAATATTTCTAAAGTAATCTTACTAATATTTATGCATCTGCTTTATCATTTTTTCTCTAGTACACTTATTTTATCATTTTCGTTATGTAAACCTGCTGTGTAGTCTCAAAAAAATATCTGCAGCACGCTCAGAGAGCACTGTTCATCCAATAAACAAATTCAAGCTATGTGATTTGTCCTCTGACTTTCACCATGGTAAACTCATTTCTAACTTCTGCTACAGTGACTCAGCCACCTTTCCAGCATCACTCATCACTTCAGAGCTTTTAAACATCTCTCTTTTTAAGTCTGGATCTCAGATCCAAGACATCTCCAAGAGCTGCACAACATACTAACTTCCCAATAGTTAATCCTACCTAAGGAAGGTTGCTAATTAGTGCTAAAACTTACAAAAAAAAAAAAAAAAATCCAAACCAAACCAAACAAAAAAACAAGAAAAGGAATGTGTAAACACTCCCATCTTCATTTTAGCTTTACCATTTTCTGTATATGTAGAAGATATGCCATGCACAAGTAAAGATACTCCATCTAGTTCAAACATTCATGCTAGGCATGTCCTTGTGTTTACATGACTTTGTTCTCTCAAAAAAAAAAAAAAAACAAAAACAAAAACAAAACAAAAAAACAGCCCTGAAAGCCTCACTTTCATCCTTCTCTCCTCTGCCCCTTCTTTCCAGTCATAACAAGTAAAGTTTTATGTCTTTCCCCAGTCTCTCAAATTCAATAAAACAGCTATCTAACTGTGTAATATCTTCATCACCAAAAGCATGGCCCTTTCTTATAATTGCATTTTTTGACTTATGTACATTTCCTGTTTTCCCTGAGTAACTTGACAGGAATTATCTCATCAGGTAATTTGGACTCTATTTGTAACTCTCCTAGCAAGCTACAGAACATTAAAAAGCTTTTCCTGCTGCACAGTTATCTTTACTGCTTCTAGTTTTAGCATTATTTCCTTCTGAGGAAGAATCTCAGAAGCCACAGACTCAGTCCTCTAAAGGAAATGGAATTTTCTTCTCCATATCTTGGCTGCAAAGGCTTTCCTTTCTGCAGAATTGTAGATTGAAGCATGATAATTTTCAAGAGATGCTTTTTCTCAACATGAATCTTGAGACATCACTAATATCAGTGGGGTAGGAAGTTGGTCTTGTTTGACACAGTGTATACAAAAGAAAGAGAGGAACTCCTTAAAGGAGATGAAATAAAGTTAATTCTTTATAATAATGAATTTTTAAAAATCCGTTAAGAAAAGTTTTACTTGAAGGAACATACAGTAAAGAGCTGACTAAAAAGCTTGCTTCAACAAACATATAAGTGGTAATATGAGTAAAAGACAAAGGGACAAAAAGGCTTTCAAAATATGGCCCCTCCCACACACAGCATAATAGCCTCTTGTTGCAAGGAGAGGATAACCTTCTATCCAATGCTTGCTTTTCATGCTATATCATTTTGTAAAACTCCTCTTTAAGAGATGTGTTTCTGAGCTAGCGCACTGACTTTGAGTTCATGACTTATCCAGAACCCAATTTACTAGACCCAAAAAGACAGCTGTGCTTTTTGCTGTTGTTATGTTGCTGTCGTTAAATTCTGTGCAAAATGGAACAGTTTCCATAGAGAAGACTGAGCAGAACCTCAGTCCGCAGTAGTCAACAACTTTTTCTCTCCCACTGAAAACAAACCAGATATGTTTACAAGTTTCATCAGAAGACGTAGAGAATTGGGACAGCTTTATTGTATCAGGGATGAATATTCTCTACATAGATATAGCTGAAGTGGGATGGACGTGCAATTGGCATTGCTAGCTGCTACTATGAAAAAATTACTGTAGCTAGGAGAAACGTCTCAGGAATTTTTGAGAGAAAGCTCAAAGCAAAGAACCAGTTGGAAAGACATTAAAACACTAGAGAAAAATCCAGTGTAAAATACATTTGTTCTTATCACTACATATAGTCCAGTTACAGGCAGTTTCTTCGTGTGGTGTTCATGAACTTCGCTGCTTAGCTCTCCACCCAAATGTACAGAGCACATAAAAGAAGTATTCCTATATTCTATAGTTAGATTTCACTGTTCAAAATTCAAATTCACTTGCTGAAAACTGGTACAACACAAGCATATTAAGAGCCATGTAGTAAAATACTGAGGTAGTCGCCGGTCTGTGCTAGGACCCAGCATCCAAATTTTACGCTGTTCAAGGGTTTTAACTGAAATTAGCTCCTGACTGGGACTCAGTATTTAATGCTCACTAACAATTATATTATATTGTGTGCACTTCTGAAGCAGATCTTTCACTTCAGTTTCATCCAGAAGGCATCCTCTTTGTAGTCCTAGGGCACAAAGGGAACTGAAGCCTGGTCAGTGGAAGAAGATTCACTTCAAAAGCCACATCCAAACTCTAATACCAATGTGAACATGGTGTTTGCAAAACAGTTTTACTGTAAACCACCTGAGCTGTAAATCTTAAAGCAAACAGAGACAATTTTACATTTGTGGATGATGCAAATAAAAATGAAAGACAAATAGAGGAGATTTGGATTCCAAGATCTAGTTGCTTGAGCAAATAATATTCCTAGAATGCTACTATTTCTGAAATGCTCAGTTGTATACACTTTTAAAAACATCTGCATATGAAGCAAGCTGTAAAACTACCTGTGACATGTTTGTGATATCAAGAGATGATGTGACATAGCAAATGCTTAATACAGCAAACCCTCATCAACAGGTGGATTTTTAGAGATACCTACATGATTTTTTTTAGAAGATAATAAGACATTAGCTGTCATTTCTCTTAAAACTAAATTATGTTAAAATAAATATAAATACATTAAAATTTCTTAGTTTTAATCAGCCACCTATCAGTATGTTTCTCCAGTTTGGTGAATTCATTTCTCTTTTTTACTTTTTACCTCTAAAGGAATTATAGGATGCTAAAGACAAAAACTATTTAAACTAATGTAAACTTGTAGACATGCAACCAGATATTTCTTGGAGAAGTTCGAGATATACAAAATTTCTGAGTTTAATCACCTATCTGGCCAGGTCTACCTTAGATCTTAATAATCCATTTATAATAAAATTAAAATATTTGCATGCTGTACAGCACCAACCACTATAGCTGAATTAAAGTCTGTCTAGCAAGGAATTAAATATTTGTGTATTTTTTTTTTCCTTTTCAGATAATGAAACTAACAAAATCTTATGTGATACAGTAAAATATATATCTGGAGGAACAGTAATTCCTGTCTTATGCGATGCAAGTATTCTTGCATATAAAATTTATTTCATAATATGTTCCATAAGGTTGAAATCTTCTTTATTTTTACTAATAAGTTCACCTTTCAACAAGCCTTGTTAATCACTGAATCATGACAAATGATTCTTTACATATTGGGACACTCGGTTCACACTGATGAACTAAAAAATTAAAATGTAATATGAAATGATGACACTGAGAATACAAGGGACAGTCCTTTTGATGTCAGTAAAGAATTCATCATTAGGCCAAGATGTGCCCTTTAATTAAAACATTATCACACTGATAATGCTGAATGAAATGCAGTTTTGGGGAATTCAGTGAAATAACACTAAACTGACAGAAGCTATCACACATTTTTTGTCCTGAAGCAGCCATATTTCATTACACATAACTGAATGTTAGAAAGCAATCTAGTGTGTTTTGCCATCCTTGTCTCAGGCTAAGGTAATTATTAGTCTGAGAGTTTCTCTCTTTCTCTCCCCCCCACCTTTTTTTTTAACTGTGCTTACCCAAGGGGAAAATGAACCACGGTACTTATCAGCACAATGCATACATCAATGATACTGGAGGCAACTCTCCATGGCTGAAGCCATAGGTTGGCTGCAAATCCATTAGTGATTAAAAAGAAAAAAAATAAAATAAAAATAAATATCTGTGAATCTAGGCTATAGCTGAGTGATAAGTGCAGAAAACATGACAATGTAATTTGCATTAGTAGTGGATCAAAAGGGCTGTTAAAAGACCAAGCAACAGAGGTGAAAAATTATCCAAAAGGGGACTGAAAACAAACTTCTTAAAAGAATGTGATAATAATGTCATAAATTCTTCAGTCATGTAGTTATTTGCACTCAGTCTAGAAAAATAAATGTAACTAACACGATTTGGTTTTTCTGTACAAAAGGATTGTAAATAACAGAAGATTATAAAAATAATACAATAATTAAAAGGCCCTTAAGATCTTAAGCACAATGACCCTAGACTAAAGAGACATTAGCATTTCAGACTACTGTCACTGACACATTCATTCTTTAAAAAAAATTATTTTGTTTTTGCATTTATTTTAGCTTTGTTAACTCTGTTTTAATATCAAGTTTTGCAAATTAGATTTTAGTAATTCTCACTTCAATTTTATATCTTTCACAGATATCTCAATATGATAAAGGTTTAGTTTTCTTACATGAATTATCAATACTCTATAATCTCTGCAAAGTTTCATGAAATTTCATAAAAGATCTACATCTACAATCACTGCCATTTTTTTTTAATATATTACATATAAAAAAATCCATTATAAATTTGAAAAACTTCTTTCTCTGGTCAGAAGAAAGTTTCAGTATGAAGAGGCATCATTCTCTATGCAGCTGTTCTTGAAATAAGAAGATTCCTTTACCTAGCAATCATGTTTCCCAACAGCCAGACGGTGTTTCTATTATCCATTATTTGTTAATTTAAATTAAAGTATGTTTGTGATCTGTATCTTTTATCAAGTCTTCATTTTATCAGAAAAATAACCTTCAATCATATCCAAGGGTTAATACGATGGGTACAACTGAGAGTCACATGTTGGGCATTTTCCTGACTTCACTGAAAGATCAGTTATTCTTTATACTCCTGCAAGATGGAAAAATCTTCTCTACATAAATGTAACCTAGGTAAAAGCAAGATTTCACAAAATAATTCTGTTCCTGTTAACTTATCCATGCTTACAATTTAAACTGCTTACTATGAAATACAGTAAATTTGAGGTTTAATGCATAAGATATTCTTGTAATTAATTGCATTATTAGTCACATCAAATAAGTTACCTGAAACCTAGCTATCTAAACTAAAGAATGTAAAGTTCTATAAACTGAATTAAAAATTTACCGCTGATATCATTAAAGGGAGGTATTAAATATCCTCTTAAATTTAATAATAAAAACAGAGAAATCATAGGGTTCAGTAACAGGAACTGTTGTTTCCATCAGAGGAAATCTAAAGATTTTTAAAGAGAACAGACATTAGAGAAATTAATATGTTTCTACAGCACCTTGTTTTTGCCTGAAAGGGTGAGAGAATTTGGTTCCTATGACTGCTTTAAAAATGTCATGAATATAAACATTTGGATGTCAAAATCTTGCATGTGCACAGTTTAATTTTAAGTACTAGCTTTGCTCTTTTTTTAAGATTCTTTTCTAATTATGGAAATGTCTTTACCTCTCCCACAGATTTCCAAATATATCTATATATTAATATTTAGGTAGGGTTTGCTGTACTTTTTAAAAATTAAATGCACTGCTGTTGTGTAATTGTATTCTTGGCTGCTTTAAATGTGAAAAATGGAACCCCAAAGACTGATAATCTGGACCAGCTTCACTTTTTGTGATATAACTGTTTCTCCTGTTAAGTTTTTCCAATATTTTGATGTTCCAGTGATGTTTGCATGAAGGACCATTTAGGAGAGATTGCACACAGAACAGAATACAGTATTTTAGATGCACTCATTGCTGAGCACAAACCCCCAGCTTTTGTTTATCTATGTTTGTGCCTGTGCCTCAGTGTCCCTGTGCATTTTCTGTATGTCTGTGTGGCACATTTTTCCCCAGCTTTAAGCACATGGTTGCAATGTGCTTCTTTACTTGCTGCAAAAGATGGCTTGATGACTTTTGTATAAGTGACTTGGTCACTCATTTCCACTAACTCATAAGTCCTGAGCTTAAGATGGATAAATTAAGGTTAAAATAGATTCATAGCTGGAGTACAGCTGATGGTCTGACTATATTCAAAGGCACTGCATAACTGAGGATGAGTGTAGGAATAACATCTGGGTGTTTTGGCTATAGTTATAAAGCCATTTCCTCACTTAGGGTGGAAAGCATCTCTGGAGGTCACCTAACATCTATGTGGGGTCCACCAGTAGTAGCCAGTGTGGTTGGCCCAATAAAGCAGAGAGAGGTGGTATAGGAAGAGTACAGGACCAGAAAACATTAGCACTGGTACTTTAGGTTAAATATTTGATTGATTTGTTTGTTTGTTTGTTTTGTGGTTTTTGTTTTGTGGGTTTTTAGTTTCTTTTCTATAGGGATGGAATTAACTCTCATATTTTTAATATGTAAACATTGGTTTCTTCTGAAAATATTTATCACCTGTTAATCAGAATCTTAACTGAACCATTTCACTTACTTAAAAATGGTGAAGACAGAGCCAGGCCTACCTCTAGTCTTCCCCTTTGCCAGTATAATTCAAGTTCCACCTAAAAGTGTAATTTGTATCTAGTCTGACCATAAGCTTTGCTATGTCCATCTGTTTCTTTTCTTCTTCATTTTCAATATGTCTTATTCTGTGGAAATGCATTCTCAGTAGAACTAAAAAGCAAAGAATGTACTCTTTAGAAGTCAGAAAGAACAAACACCAGTATAAAGGCTGGCTTCCTAAGAATGGAAAGAAATGCCAGTGTTTTGGGGGGTGAGAGGTGTCAGTTGCTATTTCTGCTATGCTTGCATTAATATGAGAACAGCTGGTTTAGGAGTTCTGTGAATACACGATCCTGCAGTCTACTGAGTTCCCCAGAAAGAGATGGTGCTGCAAATGAGAACCTCTAATTAAAAATGAAGAAAAGACAGTCTTGCTCTTGTTAAAGAAGGCAGATGATTAGTTCATTGGGTAGAGCAGGTTTTCTAGAAACCTAGTTCCTAAGCCTGGATATTTTCAGTATTTCCTTTTTGTATTGTGATGAAATTTATTCATGACACTTGCACTTTTAAGGTGTTTTTCCTAGAGTCCAAGCTAAGTAGTTAGTGCTATTTTTTTAGCTTCTCTCTGTTTGCTTTTTAAACCTTGAAGCAATTGTTGTAGGTTACTTTGTCTATATCCTAAATTTATTTTCCCTCTGGAAGAATAATGATCTTTCTGTTTCATCTTTGTAGATAACTTCACAGCAGCTAAAAGTTTACAGTGAATAACAACATTTTGCCCTAAGCTAATACAAGTTGGACCAGATGCCAGCAGATAGACTTCTGAGAGGAGCATCATTAAGATGAGGCTGAAACACCTCCCCATAATGACAGGCTGAGAGAGTTGGGGCTGTTTAGTCTGTAGAAGAGAAGGCTCTGTGTAAATCTTCTAGAAGCCTGGATTTAGGAACCCTTTATTTAGGGAGTGTAGTGACACGATGAAGGGTAATGGTTTTAAACTAGAAGGGGAGAAATTTGGATAGATATTGAGAAGTAATTATTACAGTGATGGTAGTGGGACAATGGAACAGTTTGCCAAGAGAAGTTGTGGATGTTCAGTCCCTGAAGTGTTCAAGGCCAGATTAGATGCCAGCTTTGAGCAACCTGGTGTAGTGAAAGGTTTCCCTGCCCATGGCAGTGGGACTGGGAAGTAGATGATATTGAATAAAGCTTTGAATCCAAACCAAAGATGACTCTATTACCTTAAGATTCTATGATTGTCTGATTGTTGTGGCTTAACCCTGGCTGGCAGCTAAATACCACACAGTTGTGCTTACTCGCCCTAGAGCGAGAATGAGTTGAAAAGGGTGAAAGTGGGAAAATTCATGAATTGAGATGAATACAGTTTAATAAATAAAGCAAAGGTACACCTGCAAGCAAAGCAAAGCAAGGAATTCATTCCCTACTTCCTATCACCAGGCAAGTGTTCAGCCAACTCCAGGAAAGCAGAGCTAAATCACACATAATATTTACTTGGGAATGTCATAACTCAAAATGCTCCCTACTTCCTTCTTCCTCTTCTTCTTCTTCTCACAGCTTTTACTGCTAACTGTGAAATGATATGGTATGGAATAGCCTTGTAGTCAGCCAGGGTCTGGTGACCCAGCTGTATCACTTCCAACTAATTTGCGAACCCCCAACCTCCTCACTGATGGTGTAGTGTGAGAAGCAGATAGTGCCTTGAGACGGTGTAAATGCTGCTCAGCAATAACTACAGCATCCCACTGGTTAATAACACTGTTTTCATCAAAAATCCAAAACATACAAGCTAGTATGAAGAAATTTAACTTTATTCTACTGGCAAAGCCAGTACACCTGATAACTCTTATACAGGCATCTCCTGTTTCTGAAGACCTATCTGTTTGAGCAGATTTGACAATGTTGGCTATCTAGATCACTGACTTTACAGGTTCTGTTTCTGTTTTGTCCAGGAATAGTCAAAAAACCAAAGCAGGATGCCCACTCTTCAAGCAATATTTCTAGTCTATTTTCCACAGAATGTGTGATGCAGATGGCTTTCAGGAAAAGGCTCTTTTGCTATCCTTGACAGCTGGAGATTTTCTTAACAAAACACCCTAATATGGAAACTCCATACTTTAGTTGAATTTGTCAGTCTTGCACTATCTCCTTTTAACTGAGAAGCATATGATCAGCATGACAAATATGACTCTCCAACTCTATTATATGATGAAGAGAGATGTTGAGACTCATCAACTATTATACTACCTCCATACGAGGCAGATTTACAAGAACTAAATAATATTTCATCTGTGGATGGTATTGCTCAATCCGCTTTGAGTAATGAAGCTCCAGGGCTACCATCTTCCATTTCAGAAGAGATAGGTTCATGCAAGAGTAAGTTATACTCTAAAGGTTTCAGAAAGTTCTGGTGAGGATTTTGCTGTGAACAAATGAACTCAGTTACAGGCTAATGCTGACATAAATGACAGTGAGTGTTCTTAGGGCAATTGTGTTATTGTCAGGTATATTAAGCCACCAGTCAACAGGAGAACAGAATGGTTTGAGCTATCTTTTAACACTGAGAAGTCAGCCAGGGAGGGGAAGATATGGAGACACAGTAGCCAAGTCAGCTTCACAGTTGAGGTTGCAGTGAACAAAGCAGAAGTCATTTGCCATACTCTCTTATATTCAGAGAATGTGGTAGGTGTGAAAGATCTCATCCCCTCCAGTCAAGAAGAAAGATGACAAGAACCAATGTAAAGGATCTATCTCCACAGGACTTTATTAGGAGCCCCTCTTCAGGAAGGGACATGATGTGCTCTCCTTGTACACAGTCCCCCTGATTGTGCAAAAAAGCAAAGTCCACACATTCACGATCATACTGACAACAGTAAATCCCATTGATAACACAGTCAAGGCAGTCACAGTGTAGGACTAGGAAGAAGTATCATGGCTAAGGTCAGTTTAAAAGGAGACCATCAAGAAACAGAGATAATAGTATACATAGAAAAAAAGAAATAAGTGAACCTGGATAATATGCATAATTCATAACTTCACAACACATAACTTCAATAAATGGCCATTATTTCTAACTCTCTGAATGTTCTTCTTCTTGATACTCACAGTTTTGCCACATATTAGCAGTCTATCAAATAATTGCACTAACACTAAGTCCAGGAAGAAACAGCTAGTTTGTGATGTAAAGGTTCTGTGGAAAACAACCATTGTTTTTTCTTCCTCCCTGTTTGTTCCCACTCCCTCCTGCCAGAAACTCAGTGGTAGACTGAGGAATTAACAAACAGCTGAAGAGGTATTATCCATTATTCTCAACTATTTCCAACATATCACATTTTGATACAAGATTTTTTTTCTCCCACTCTCTCCTTTTAAAATACAGTGAAGGATATCTACACTGCAATGAGTTTAATACATCCAATCCACAAGGTTCAGAAATGCATTTTAGAGTATTGTGATATTACAATACCAAGACTGCCACAAGAACAAAGAGTTATGTTTTGTGATATTTCTGTTCTCATTGTTCTGAGATTGTCATGAAGATGGATTCTATACAGTTTCCTGCTTTATTTTTGCAGTCTTTGTTATGAATATGGTCTGATTTTGTGCCAACCTTTGTCACTAGAATGAAAATGAGAATACATTATGAAAACTAAAATGTAATCAGCATTAAAATTCTGTGATAGCTCATTCTTGTGACAAAGAGATCACTGGGAAAGAATGGCACAAAATTAATCAATTATAGTGACAGTCTCACGATTGTAATAAGAATAGAAAGTGGCACTACATTTTGTGCATTTACATAACTGAGGAATGGTTTAAAATTAACTCATTCATATCTGCATATTCACCCCTTTTCCTGGAAAACCAAAACTGCTGCACTCTGACAAATGACGATAGATAGTGAGTATGTTCTGAAATATAAAAAAAACCCGTCAGATTCTGCTTATTTCTGAGGCATCCCCCAATATTTTCACAATCTCTTTCTAATTTTTTTTTTTTTTGTGCCAGAAAGTGAAAAGTCTCATCATTAGCTCCTAATGCATAGCTATATATTCTGAATGTGCAGTGAGAAGGAAAGTAGAAATGGTAATTTGGAAACTAAAAAAAAAAAAAAA
>VZRO01007050.1:122085-137070 GCA_013397915.1 Daphoenositta chrysoptera | reverse complement strand
TTTTTATTTTTTTTTTTTTTTTTTTTTTTTTTGGTCGGATTATTTTATCTCTTTTCTTGTCTGGATTAAAAAGGAAGCACAAAAAAAAAAGGGAATTTTTAGGAATACAAGAAGAATACAAATATAAAAGTGTCCAGAAAATTGTTTTGTCTAGTTACTGGTTCTTTCTTTTCCTGGTTAGGAGGTAGTACTATCAAATTACATCAAGAGCCCAGGCATATAGATCAAGGGCTGAAGTCTCATGATAGATTAATTTGGCTATATACTCCATGTAGGCAGATTTTTACTAACAGAAAAGAGCTACAGAGCCTTTTACAAATTAACGGGAGCTTCATCAGGGAGAAAGTGAGTTAAAACACCCAGAGCTGTCCTTGCTGTAACTAGGTCCTGGTAAACCCCAAGGCAACTTAGACCATGGCAAATTTCAAAATAACCCTCTGAAAATCATTCAAAGATGGACAGAAGCAACCTTCAGCTAAGAAGGAACTATCCTGTATGCAGACATGATAGAGAGTTGGCATGGAAACCTAAAGTTTGGGCAGGATTTTTTTGGGTACTTTTCTCAATATCTTGCATTTAGCATTTACCAAAGACAAAATAACCAGGAAGGAACAGCTGATTTGATTTTCGTCAGCATGGTTTTCATAATATTATAAACACTATCTTTACTCAGATATGTATTCATTTACATATGACTTTGGACTGGTGATTTAAAGGTTACACTGCTCTTCTTGGGCGTGCCTACATGTTTATAAAAATTGAAGAAAATAAAATGTTCCTTGGTTCCAGTGATCCTGCTACTTCATAAGATTTGTGACTATGCAACTTAAAAATGATACAGAACTTTGTTAGCTGGATATCTAACCAAAAAAAAAATAGTGTTCTGGAGATTTCACTCCTTGTTATGCACAATTATTTATTTGTCCTTGCATATTAGGTAGTTTTACTCAAGCTCGTTGATGATTGTTTTATTGCCCAGTTGATTGAGTGTTGAAAGTTACCTAATTAAAACTTTTTGTATATGCCCCAGTTCAAACAAGTTAATCCAAGTTAAAAGCCATATTTTTCTTAAAATACCCCTGTTGTGTCCCTGTTAAATGTTGTTCCCCAGTTCTGTCACTTTACCAAGTATTTATGATGTTATTGAAGTTGTTGTGTGTTCATTAAGTGTTTATAATGTTATTTGTTAGATGTTTTATGATTTTAGATTATTCACTTTGTTACTTCCGAGTTTTATTATTTTTATCAAGCATCTGTGATGTTGTTAAGTGATGTTTTGTTAGTATGTATTGTTTTCTGAGATTATTTGTTGAATATTTTATGGTTTTGGTTGTCCATTGGAGAGGGAGCCACCCCAGCTAAGGGCGAATATTAACAGGCACAATCCTGCCCTGTAACTTGCATCCATGACAACCGTGCATACTAATGAGGCTTTTTCCCGCCACTCGAACTATCTGACATCTACCCCTAGGCAACAGCAGCCCATTGGCGAGCTCAGGTCTGCTCATCACCAGAACATCACCAATTAACCGATGATATGGGCGGACTGATGGGCGGACTTGTGGGCGGTGACGGGCGGAGCCACGACCTGATAAAAGCAGCTGCACAGCCCTGAGGAGCTGCTTTTTGCCCCTGGACTAGCCTGGGCAGAGCCCGTTGCTGGCGCTGGCCTCATTTCCATTGGAAACTGTGTAATTCACTGGCTTTAGGCTAGCTAAAGCCAAATCCAGCAACGCAGGAGTCCCACCCTGGGGACATAGAGCCTTATCGTAGGCTAAAAGAGTCTCCTATCCCTGCGTTCCCGGTTTTCTTTTCTTTCTTTTAATCCGGATCCCGGATTTTTAATTTTTTTGCTACCGAATTTTAATTAATTAATTTTAATTAATTTCTTAATTAATAAATACTTTATTTTTATATAAAAATAGAAGCTGTCTTCTGTTTTTGACACTCCTTGTGTTTGAATTCTTTCCATCATAGTACATTTTCATAGAGCTGAAGGTAGGATCTGATACGAAACAGCCCTCTTTATAGATAAATGTGGCTGTCAAGTTATTACACTGGTATATTTTCTCTTCATTACAGTTGTCTTACGGTTAGCAAATTATACAAAGTAGGGCTTCTGATACACTAAAGCATTCTTAACCACTAGGAAATTCTTTTTCTCCTTCCTGCCAAAGCTCACTGCAGAGATACACAAGTACAATACCGCTCACAGAAATTCTGGGTGTCCAGAAAATGTGCATAAGATCATTTTTGGGCCATATTTTTAATAGTTTTGAGTTCTAAAAAAAAGAAAAAGGATTTAATCCACAATTTATGTTTTACTGCTTAATGATATTCAAAAATGTACAAAAAATGATCAGTTATGGATAATTGATGTATAATCATCAAAACCAATATGAGTTATACTTATTTAAACTTAAGAATTGCTATCAAGCAATTCTCATGTTAGAACTGTTGCTAAATCTACTTTTAAGAGCCTAAATATTTTAATAGGCTGGGATGGAGTTAATTTTTTCCTCATAGCTGGTGTAGTGCTGTGTTTTGGATTTAGTTGAATTTAGGAGAATCTTGATAACATGCTGGTGTTTTTTGCTAAAGAAACAATATTTGGTTCTTGCTAAGTTGTGTTTCTCCTAAATTAAGGACTTTTTGTGTCTCATTTTCTGCCACTGAGGAGCTCTACAGGAAGCTGGGATGGAGAATGGGCAGGACAGGTAATCCATACTGGCCAAAGGGTTGTTCTATGCCACAGAATATCATGTATAGTATATAAACAGGGAGGAGCTGACCAGGAACAGCTGATCATTGCTTGAGGATGGGCTGGGGATTTGTCAGGAGTTATAAGTTGTAATGTGCATTGCTTGTTTCTCTTAGATTTTATTCTTCTCTCTCTACTTTTCATAATAATAGTTATAATAATTATTATTGTTATCCTCATCATTGGTTTTTCATGACAAGGTTTTGGAAGCAGGGGGCTACAGCAGTGGTTTCTCTGAGAAGCTGCAAGAAGCTTCTCCAGTGTCTGACGGAGCCAGAGCCACCTAGCTCCAAGATGGACCTGCAGCTGGTCAGGGCCAAGCCCACAGGGGACAGCAGAAGTGCTGCTGGGAAAACAGATTTGAGAAGGGGAGAAGTGTTGCTGCACTGGAGCAATTGCAGCCAGAGAAGTGAGTGAGAATATGTGAGAGAATGAGCTCTGCAAACCCCAAGATCAGTAGAGAGAAGGGGGAGCATGTGCTCCAGGCACTGGAGCAGAGATCCCTCTGCAGCCTCTACTGAGGCAGCTGTGCCCCAACAGCCCATGGAGGTCCACAGAGCAGAAGTTCACCTGCTGTTCCTGGAGGATCCCATGCAGCAGCAGAGGAATGCCCAAAGAGTGGGAAATTCATGCCAGAACAAACTCCTGGTGGGACCTATGGCCTCATGGAGATAGGGGCTTGTGCTGGAGGAGGAGTGCTGGCAAAACTTGTGACCTCATGGGTAGGACCCATGCTGGAGCAGTTACTGAAGAGATGCAACCTGTGGGAAGGGCTCACATTGGAGAAAATTGGGGAAGGTTGTATCCCATGACAGAGATCCCACACCGGACCAGGGGAAGAGTGTGAGAAGGAAAGCGTGACAGAGACAACACGTGATGAACTGACTGCAACCCCCCTTCCTGCACCACTAGCAAAGAGGAGGTAGAGAACTTGGGAGTACAGTTGAGTCTGGGAAGAAGAAAAGGGCGGATGAAAGGTGTTTTTGGGATTTAGTTTTATTTTTCATTACCCTACTTTGCTTTGATTGGTAAGAAATTAACTTCCTTGAGCTGAGTCTGTTTTTCCCATGATGTCAATGTGATCTCCCTGCCTTTTTCTAGAACCATGAGCTCTTCTTTCATTACGTTTTCTGTGTGATAGAGCTGCTTGTTTTGACTCTCCTCCCTAACCAGGGTGGGAATGAGTGAACTCTTGTGTGGTTAATCCAGTCCAATGTCCTAGTGAGGGAGGTAAAACAATTAATTTTAATCAGTGGAAGAGTAGAATAAAACACAAAATGGATCAAGCAAGAATAGCCTTTGTCAGTTTGGAACCTGAAAACCTTTTGCTGAAAAATACCCAGACAAGAAACCATGTACCATTTCTTAAAAATGTATTTTTGATTGTTTTTATATTTGGGAAGTATGACAGAGAATCTTTTAAAACTTATGGTAAATACGATAATGGCTCTTAGGCTCTATTATTAAAATTAATTTCAGACTGTAAGAGAAATTATTTGAAATTTAAGATACAAGTAATTATTTAAAGGAAGGAACATAGAGCATTTTTAAATAATAAATCTATAATTGCAAAGAGTTTGATTTCTCCCAAATTCACTAATTTTTTTTAACATGTTATTTTGCACTGTTAGTTCTTTGTGATTTGGCAAGACATGATTTGGTTCCTACATCTGAATTTTCTCCTATGTCTTGGGAGGAAAAATAAAGAAATTGCAGAGAATGACTTTGTCCTTGACAAAAAGACTAATGAGAGATGGTGGGTGATCAGTGTGTTCATCACAGTAGGAGACTGTTTTGGTAATTCCTCGCATTAGGAATTAGTCTTGGAAGTGCTTCTTTCTTTGGTAGGTGAGCTTAAATGCAGAAGCCATCCACTAACACATAAAAATTACACTGGGTGAATTATTTTCTTGGGATTTTTAAGTCTTTCACAGTATTTTCGTGTCTTCATACACATGTCATAGCCAATGGCTTCAAAAGGAAGTTTCTTC
Source organism: Daphoenositta chrysoptera (assembly GCA_013397915.1). Lineage (NCBI taxonomy): Eukaryota > Metazoa > Chordata > Aves > Passeriformes > Daphoenositta > Daphoenositta chrysoptera. The sequence goes on along the minus strand of VZRO01007050.1, from coordinate 132,318 downwards.
CTTTGACAATTAAAATTTTCATAAAATCACAAAAGTATACCTTTCATCAACTTGCTTGAAACAATTAAACTTTGATGAAAAAAGATAAAGATAATTTTTTTTTTTTAAATATAGCATCAGCTAAATCCCACAGTGCATTGAATTACTAGAAGAACAGAGCTAAAGGCTGCACAAATACCATTGTTGCATATCAAAAGGAGAGTGATTTTATTTTTCCTTTCTAGTTCAAATTAATCTAGTGCTAAGCCCTGTATAAGTATACTTGCATAAACACTTAAGTGATTCAGTGTCAAACTTGAAAGTCCATCTAATGTTTTTTTTCCTCAAGTATCAGAATTTATTTATTTGGTTGAAGAAACTAAAATGTGATTTGCTGTATATTACTGTTATCTTCTATCTGATCCCAGTGTAGTTTATTAGATTCTCAAGGATCCACAGAGATAAACACTTAAGCTTAATTTGCCCATGGGAAATAATATGCTAAATAATAGTATCATCTGATTAAGTCTTCTCAGGCAAAACATGTGCTTGGTGGCCATAAAATTCCAAATTAACATCCCACAACAAAATTAAAATTCAGTGTGATTACCTCAGATGATGATAACGTGCTCACAGCACGTAGTCCACTCAAGCATAATATGATGTCCTGATCATAAAAGTAAACTACTTGTCAAGATAGGATGGTTTTCACTAGTTTCTTTTTTTCTACATTTTATACCCTTTCAACACATATAAAAGAATATGTAAAAATAATAAAATTATAGAAATCTTGTAAACTGTAGAAGCAATTCTTGCAATTCATTTATTGAGGCTGAAAGCTCTGCCTTTGATACACTAGTAGTTTGCATAACCAGATGACTGCCTTGCTGGTAAACATTTATAGCATCTTCACATTTTGCACAGTGAAATTCACAGAGTTCACATATTTTGGACTAGCATGGTTCAGATTCACTGTGGAATTTTTTACTGCATAATAGCCTTCAGATCTGCTATTAATTATTCTAAGGCATCTCTCTTTCCTCTTTCCATGCAGTTAGAGTAAGGTTTTTCTCCTATTGACATTGCTAGGAGAAATTTGTGCCACTCTTGATCTTTGCATTACAGTCTCTGAAACACTAATAAAGAACTCAGTTACTCCAGAGAAATACTGACTAAATAAATACCTCCCTCAGGGGAGAGGTTCATTTGTGTGCCCCATCTTGCAGCAATGAAACTAGGGCCTGGTAAATACCAGATACTAATGGGCAGCTTAGAAGGCTTCTTAAAGATTGACTTAGACAAAAATGTGCATGTGGTTAGATTTTTTTCTTGAATCACACCTGGGATGGAAAATGGAGTAGAAGAGCTTTCCTGCAAAAAAAAAAAAGTAACAGACACTGTTACTATACTGGAAATGGCATAATAATTCTTGGAATGTGGAGGCCTCCCTTACAGATGTTTCAAAATTTTTTCATGACTGGTGGTGTCGTGAAGATTGAGTTGGAAATGCTTGTCAAATCCTTCTCGTATACTTGAAAGTCAACTATAGCTAAGGTTTCTTAAAAAATGTGTTTTGCAGGAACAAAGGCTTAGGAGCAGAGGGAAGAGGCAAAGATAATAGAGTAAATTAACGACTGATCACTGAATAGCCTAGGAATATTTTAACTCTGCCATACTATGATTATAATAAAACCCCAAATGTTTAAACAGTCTTATTTGTGGCTGGGACATAGGGTACTCAGGGCTGAAGAACTTATAAAAAGCAAGAAGCTAATTGGACTTGCACAGGGCTAGTTCTCTCCATGTTGTATTTTGGTAGGTCAACACAGAATAACTTCCCAAACAGATTACTTAATTATTCACTAAGAGTTTGTTTCTTTCTTCTTAACTGTGAAGACAAGAAGAAAGGCCAGCAAGGAGTCTGAATGGAAGTATACCTTTTCTGAAAATAATAGAAATAGTCTGAGACCATTATTCAAACTCATGTGTTTTCTTATTCCTATTCCTTTCTTCACCATACTGAGATTGAGAATTTTTGTTTGTTTTCTTATGCTCTTGTCTGTAACACAGTGTAATATCAAGAAGAGATGGGGTCCAGCTTACGGTTCTCAGCTTTACTAATTTCTTATACAGTTTAAACACAATCAGTGGCATGAAATCCAGACTGGAAAGGCTGGAGAGGCTTCACACATCAGAATTCTGCTTGTCCAGGTGACAATACCCAAGGAAACAGATTTATTTCATTACTAATGTGCTGAGTAGAAAAAAAAAAAAGGGAAAAACGTGAAAGATCATATCCTGGAAACTTTTCTCTTCTATTGCTTTTCTCATGGCCCGCTCTTCACCTATTATCATTCCTATGTTCTGAGATACACCTGTCCCCAAAACACATGGTGCTATAAAAAAAGTCTTGTGCTTTTGGCTCATATGTTTTGTGTGATGTGAGAAAGAAAAAAATATTCTTGCAAACAGTGTTTTCTTTTAGTCTTGGCTGACTTTGAAAGAGGAATGTCAACAGGGTGCCTAGGAATCCACAGAGGGAGAACAGAACTAACAAAGATGAAATTCTAAGAGATTAAGCACCAAAGATCCCCAAAGTTAGGCCAAAGAAAACAGCATTGTTCACTGCAGTTCAATTCTCTTGTGAACCCTTGCAAGAAAACTCAGTTTTGTTCTTCCTTCCACACCCCCCCCTACCCATCAGTTTCTTTTACATAATGACACTTTTCTCATTCTTTCTTTTTGTAGAGGTAGTGTAGTTTGTCGGTGGGAAAAATGAGTTTCTAAAAAAGGTCTTACAAAACAAACAGAAGATAAATGAGGAAAGACCTAACATGGTATAAATAATATAGAAGATAGCAAGAGATGTGGATGATATGAGAAGAAAAATGTGCATCAATTTAAGCAAAAAATGACTGAGAAATGTTCTGGTCCTATATAGACCTAGAGGATGACACAGTGCTGCTTAAATAGGTCAGATTTCACAAGGACCTGGGACACATGTCTCTGCCTCTAATGAAGGAACAAAGGCAAAAGACAGGATCGAACTGATGAAAAATTGTGAAAGCAAATGGACCAGTAGTAGTGGCGGTTTTAGGCTTTATTTGAGAAGCCTGCTGTGATGTTAAGCCTTGGCAAACAGTCAAGGTCCGCCCAGCTGCTCATTTACTATCCCTCCTTTGCAGGACAGGAGAAGGAAATAAGATGAAAAAAGCTCATGAGTCAAAGAAAAAACAGGAAGATCACTCACAATTACTCTTACTGACAAAAGAGACTTGGTTTGGGGGAGAACAAGTTTAATTCATTGTCCAATAAAATAGATTTAAGTTGTGAGAAACAAATACAAAAACTAAACCAGCACCTTTCATCACCCTTCTCTCAGGCTAAACTTCAATTTTCATACTTGATTCCTCTAGGTGCCCTGGGCAATGCATTGGAAAGGTAGGTCTGGGGGTGGGGAGGTGTGGTTAGGACACAGAGGTTTTTCTCTGGTGCATCTTCCTCCTTTTCCCTGCTCCACTGTGTGCATCTCTCCATTGGCTACAGGGAAGTATCTATGGTGGCACCTGGAGTAGCTCCTCCCTTTCCCTCTCTGCCCTTAATGTTCACCCTCATGTTTCCCACTACCTTTTCCCCCTCTGCCCTTAATGTTCACCCTCATGTTTCCCACTACTTTTTCCCCCCTCTGACCATACAGCATCTTTTCCATTTTTGGAAGGAATTTTCCCCACGAACTCATATCCCCAGGTACCACACTCTTTCCAGAGGGGCTCAGCTGTGCTGTTTGGTGGCTCTGTTGGAGGTAGCTGTAACCACCCGTGTCCAGCACAGGGCAGCCCCTCAGCCTCTTTCCACAGAGGCCACCCCTGCAGCTTTCTGGGCAGCTGCCTGGGGGGAGCAGCTGCTCCTTGCTGAGAGATGTGGAGATACAAGCAGCCTCGAAGCAAGAGGAGCAGCTTAGGGGCTGCCGGAGGGGGATCCATGCCTGCAGTGGGGTGACAGGGTTCAGTGCTGTAGGATATTTATGGTCTGGGGACCTGCTTCTTCAAGGAGACTGGCCAGGGAGGCTGCCACCCACCTCCACCTGTGATTTGTAGGGTTCAAGAGAGAAGTGCTCCAGTGAAACAACCCTGGTGCAAACCTAAGAGTAACAAGGTCTGTTTTTCAACAGTTAATTCAGACACCTAAAGCACTGAGTAGCTTATTCAACACTGCATTACTGGTGAATTATATTCTTCTTTTTTTGATTGAATTTATTTCTCATCTGTTCTAATGCTACATGTGCAAAAAGGCAGCTGGTTGGTTGGTTGGTTGGTTTTGAGTTTGGGGATTTTTTGGTGGGGTTGAAAGGTGGAATAGGTGGTTGGTGTTTCTTAATTTCATTTTAACACACATTTTTTTACCCCTGAGCTGTTTTACTGATACCTAAGTACTTTCAAAAATGTTCTGCTTACCACTTAGTGGTTGAAACAAGTAATTTTTATTTACTAAAACCATACAAGTATTCTATAGGTGAAACATCTAGATACCTTTCATCTAACACTTGTCAGATAAAAATTTAGCACTCTAAGAGTTTAAGACAGCATTTATACATCCTAGGGAATATACATTTTTTGTAATTTTTCCTCTGGTAACACATGGATTTTTTGTTTCCTTTTTTGTTTGCTTGTTTTGTTGGGTTTGGGATTTTTTAAGGTAACTACAAAGTTTGTATGTTTGCAAATACTTACAGTTTTATATTACCAATGAGAAAAAAAATTCATAGATTACAAGAAATTCTGAAGAAGTCACTAATTTTTAGCAGCCTTGTGAAATAGAAAAAAAAAAAATCTATTCTGCTGGCCTTTATAAACTTTCAGTAATGTGTTTAAATACAGTCAAATGTGTGGTTTTATTTGCTCTTTTGTAACTGCCTGATTTTTATAGATCAGTTGTACAAGAAAACTGCTAATTCAAAGGATAAGAAGGGAAAAATCACTGCAAATGTGGGACTGGAACTTGGTTTTAAGCATGACAATTTCACTTAAAATAGCAAATCAGTGATTATCACTAATGCGTTTAGAGAATGAAAAAATAAATCATTTCATTCTGAAAAATAAATTATTCTCTTTTTTCTTTCTCTTAATTTATTTTCAATTAATATATTTGAATAAAACTTTGAATTAAGATATTTTTCTGTGTTGAAATTCTATGAGCTTTCTAAGGCATGCCTTTATAGAAGAAATCTTTTATAAGGAAAAGACTTCATATGACTACATGGTCTGTATCTAAATTGCACATTTGGTATTGATCCAGATATTTCATTATCCATCTGCATGTTCAGAATTAAGTGGGAATGGCCAAAAGCTTTCTATATGTGTGCATCTACTTGCAGAAATGAGATCAAACCTACTGAAAACATCTGAGAAAAACAGGGATTGAGTTCTCCTCCATATGTACTTTGGTGATACACTTAATAGTTTTAAAAATTGGTTTTTTTTTTTTTTTTTTAAGCTTCTGGAAAGAAAAATACTTCAAACCACTGAAGAACCCACTAAACATTCCCACTTCTATTTTGTCCAATTTTTAGTGTTTACCTATGAAAGATACTTAGGGAATATAGGAGAAAGAAAGCAGAGGGCTGTTTTTTGTGAATTTAAAAGTTCATTTTGCTTGAATGTATTTTCTTTTTGGAATTTTTTTCATGTGTGAGTATATCTATGTGACTATATGCATATGCACACAATTGCTCTCCTAATGTTTTAATGAACTGTTATTTCTCTGAGAAAAGAATGCACTTCTTTTTAAGGGATGTGTATAAAACCATGTAACATATTCATAACTAAATGTCTCATCCTGCGTCTGATTAATATTTTGTAGACGATGTATTTAACATATTTTTACATATTTCCACTATAGCTTGCCAGAATCCTTCTTCGCTTGAAGGCAGGTATTAGCAAATGAGATTTCACTCCTAGGAATTTCTGTCGTTCAGCCACATAAGTAGTTTCAGGTATATACATTTAAATTTAAAAAAAAAAAAAAATAGAGAGAAAAATCTCCCAAACACCGAAACTATTGCTGTGTTACTTTTTATATCTGGGAAATTAGACTAAGAGTTTCAGTTCTCTTTTTTCCCACTTCAGTTAAAAATAGTTGCCACACTGCCACCTTATGGCTAATATGGATTTTAAAAGTAAAAATATTCCTACCCAGCTTGTGTTTTGACACTTTGGCATTTTATGTGGTTTCCACTGTGTTGGTAAAGGATTAAACTTTAACCCACTCCATAAAGCAAATTAACCTTAATTTTAAACTGCACCATCATTACCTGACTGTTTATTTCTGTCAAGCTGTACATACAGAGTACAAGGCAGTGCACCCATAAGGATTAACACTGGGTGGGCAACATCCAATCTTATGTTCACATATATGTGAAACTGTATGGAAGTCTTTGATCAACATCTGCTTTCCGTATGGAGTTCAAGCCTGTATATTATACAGGACTAGTGAATGAAAAAAAACTCACAAATAACTAAATGGAATCTAAATCGGCATGCTTTTATTTTCCAGTGAATCTATCAGCAGAGAGAAATGGAATTGTGGCACACAATTAACCACCTGTATGTGTAAGCTAGAGAATTCTTTTGAATGAGTTGAATTAAAAGATAAATATAATCCATTGTACTCTGTGATAGAATCTGTGATTCCAAAAACATTCAAATTATTCATATGAAAAATGTCTAAAAGTAAAATTCTGCAACACTCTGTTATTTAAACACTTTAAACCCACACTGCCTAGTAAATTCACAACTGAAAGTAAGCTGTTTACCTTTATCAGAAGCATTAAGAACTATATCAGATCATCCCTAAGTAAAATAATAATAAACTCACATTAATTATACAAACTTTTTGTTCTTTAACTTTCCAAATTAAATTATTTCAAATAAGTTCTTGACAATGAAAATCCCCATCTGAAAAAGCAAGAAATCACAAATGACAGTAGTAAACTGAAGATACTGAACAACATGAGTTTAAATAGATATTTGCAGCAAATACATTTGATGTAAAAGCACCGAAGTGTTGCCTATGCATCTATTTATTTAATTTATTTTGTAGTTGATACTATTATGTAAAACTTTTTTTCTTAAGGGCCTACAAAAATAGAATCTCAGAAGACATGAGTTACTTTACTTCAATAAAACAAATATTTTTTTTAAAAAAGAAGTAATCCTTATTTGCAATGAGTAGCAATGTATACCTGATCATTAAATCACTATAACTGAACTGAATGACTTCATCTTACTGCTTATGTGATTGAAAAACTTTGTATCTGGCATCATATGTGATTTTTCACAATTTCTGATCTGGAATTCACTGTTAGTCAATATTCTCCAACATTTACTTTACTTGTATTCTCTTGGAAGCATCTGTGCCACCAAGTTCATTTGCTGAAATAATGTGGAAGAAAATCCAAAAGGAATTTTAACAGAGATAATTGGTGATTTGGTTTTAGTTTGGTTCTGGATTTTGGGTTTTTTTAATCTTTTTCTTTTGGTATTGATTCTGATGTAGTCAGAAGTGTATGAGCATGCAAAAAAATGCCAGCAGGAAAACCAATCTTTTTGCTTTTGGTTTTTAAAAAACCAAACTGAACAAAAGCATACAAAACATAGGAAAAAACCCAACCAAACAACTAAACCAAAAAATGAAACAAAATAAATCCCCAAAATCTCCCCGAAAATCCAACCCAAACCAGTACCTGAATATATTATGAAAAAAAAGACAGAATTTTTTATGAGAGAAAAGTAATTTTTGAACAAGTACTTTAAATAAATAGAGAGAAAAATGGGGAGAACAAAAAAAGAAGAGAAAACTTCCTGCAAGCAAATCCTTGAGTCTTATGACCTTTCAACCTGATTGATACAATAGAAGGAGCTCAGCAGAGAAGATCTACTTTAAATTGCTTGTATAGACCTAGAAAACTCACTCACATGAATTATGTCTGGAAAGCTGAAATCAAATTTTTGGGTTTTTTTCTGAAAGGGAGTCCTACCACAAAATTGTCTGAACTGTGCATAAAGCATAATCCCTTAGTAGCATTAAATAATCTTTAATTCTTATGTTCTGAAGATAAGGACCATTATTGCTTTGTGTCTGTAACATTAGAAACAAAACTTAGCACAAGTATTTAAACCTACAGAAAAAGCAATGAAATTAGTCAAACTGCCTCTTTTTGTGCTTTCATTGAAGTGATAATTTCAGTATTTATTTAGATTTTCACATACTTATGAGACACCAGAGTGCATTTTTATAACTGAGAGAAAACTCAATTAATGAACTAAATCTCTAAGAAAGAATTGGTGGAAAACATTCCATGAAAAAAACTCAACATTTGTTCTCCAAGAAAACTCAGCTAATTTACCTCCAAACACTATAGTTTCTACAGGCAACTGTTCTCCAAGACCCAAAATGTATCTGGCTGTGTGTTTGTGTAACATAATTTGTTATCTTGTATAGACCCAGCATATTTCAAAAGCCCAAACTATTGTGTACTTTGAGCAGAAGTGTATTAACTATTTCTTTTGGATTAATTGTTTATTATGCAGACTCTGCAATCTTCTGCGTGCCCCATTCAGCTTTTGGTGTATGCTGAAAATTACTTTTTACCAGATTATCTCATTGATTTACTCTTTATATCTCATATCATAATATGTTCTCCCCAAAAATTAATTTACGTTCCTCAAACTGAAATACAGGTACCTACTACTGCCTTTTACACTTTGTAAATGGAGTACATGGACACAGGGATTTCAGTGTAAAAATAGTTAATAACTTGGGAAATCTAACATAAAAAAAAGGAGACTGGGGTTTTTTTTTAAGTGCATGCAGAAATGCATACATAATTTCTCTTGCAGTATAACAGCTCTAGGTCTTTAGTGTAATCAGTGGAGGTGTTAAGACAAAATTAAAAATTAAAAGGGGACAGACTTTTCTATTTGCCATGTTGTCTTGGGTTACAATGCAAGATGTAACCAAAAGGTATGTATTCTATCACCATCTATGTAAGCTGTTAAAACCAGGTGGGGCAGTGTTCTTTGTCTCTTCCATGACACATCCCTGTTAACTCCCTCTCTAGAGATAATTTTTCTTCTGTTAACGAGGCCATCCAGCCTCACTGCACGACTCATAAAATTACATCATCCCATTGTGAGATGCTCCGCCCAGAGGGACGAACCAAGCATTCCTACCTGGATATGATCTTAGGTTTGGAACACCACAGTCAGCCCTTACCTACTGGATTCCCAGAGGAAAAGAGCTACATAACCACCACTGGACCTTCAGAGGAAGGCCAGACTTCCACAGGATCACTGCTTCAACAGAACCACATCTGTCACCTCAACAGGATTGCAGCCACCATTTAATGGGACTGCTACCACCACCCTGCCCGACAGGGTGCAGGTCGTATCCTGACTCTCTCATTTTAAGGCAGTGTTTCTGTATTACTGCCTTTATCCTAGTTTTCCTATTAAATTGTAGTTCTGACTTGGGATCTCCCATTGGTTTGTTTTCAAACTAGTACACAAGTGAAGATCCAAAAGTTCTTGAAATCATATACCAAGAGTTTCAGGTCAGGTACCCAAAACACAAATGACGTGTACTACATTCCCACAAACATAGAAAAACACAGTATCATTCCACTATACACAGATTTAATATAAATAATGTAGTCAACTTTTCCCTTACAAATGTAGATTTTAGGAGTAAAGTTGCATGCAAAATGGTGGTACTAATAAGAAATTTTAGATCAGGACTAAAGTAGGTACTCTTGCACACAGTTGGTGTGGACAGAACCCAAGAAGATTTTGGATTTTTTCCCTATAGTAGATTGGAACACATGAGAAAAATTTTGCTTCCCACTAAAATGCTCTTTAACACTTCAGTGTTGTGCTATGGAAGACCCATAAGAGAGATTATGTCTTGTAGTGATAGTAACAGGGAGGTTGGCCTCAAGCTGCAGTTCAGGTTTGATATTAGAAAGAAGTTCTTTACTGTGAGGATGGTGAGGCACTGGAACAGGTTTCCCAGAGAGGTTGTGAGCTCCCTGTTCATGGAGGTGTTCAAGGCCAGACTGGACAGGCTGGGTAAGCAGGTGGAAAGATCCCTGCTATAGGTGGGAATTGGATGATCTTTCATCTCCTTTCCAACCAACCCATCTATCATTCTATGATAATAATCTTTTTTTTTTTTTTTTTTTTTTTTTTATATAAGAAA
>VZRO01007050.1:96522-122065 GCA_013397915.1 Daphoenositta chrysoptera | reverse complement strand
TATTCTATTATTAAAATCTTTTTTTTTTTTTTTTTTTTAACTAAGAAAATGTATACTTTCAAGTATAGAACTCTATTCTAAGAAGTAACCTGGAAAAATATTATCAAATCATTTAATGCTTTTACTGTCAATTTTTGCACTACTAAACTCAATAGCTAAACTCTCAAACTCAGCTTAGTCTCAAACAAAAAAGCTATTTTGTACAAAAATAAATACCAAACATCTTTGATGACCACACAGTGTTCTCCTCTGTTCTAAGTGTCACTAACTCCACTGGCTTCTCCAGACCAACTAATTCTTCGTTTATGGATTCCTTTTATTTTACTAAATTTTTAAAATTATTTAACATTTTCTCTATTAATATGTATTAATAAAAAACACACCAAAATTAATTACTTCATCTCATATCAGTTTTAATGGGTTTGGAATAACGTGCGCCTGTTGCCGAGGAAAAGAATTTTGGTGGTATTATTTTTCAAAATTACTTTCTAGACAAACAAATGAATTGTCCTATATCCAAATATGGTCAATAAGTTCAACGATGTGTTCAGTGGGTGGGTTAAATTGAAAAGTTAAGCAAGGTTCATTAAAAATACCCCCTCATTTTTAGAAGACGTCATGATATTTGCATGGATGAATGTAATTTCTGCAAGTTCCAGCAGTAAAAGTAAGAATAGTACTGAAAAGGCAATGTCACTAAATGTAGCAATCACTTCCTTGAATCCCCAGGATTCTGGCACATCCTGTCACTATTTCACTGCTACTACTGCTACACCTGTTACTTGGCTTATGGTGCATATTAAAAACGTGCAACTTTCCTATCTTTTGTTTTCTCTGGCCGTGTGTAGCCAATGGGATGACTTCAGCTCTTTGTGACAATTTTAATTTATTAAGGAGTAGGGTTTTAACTGAGCAGTTGCTTTTTCAGAATAATCAGGAGGTAGTGAAGACTGTAAAAGCATTGGTTTCATGTTTCCCCTGAGAAAAGCTGGTATGTGGGTAGGCAAATTCTTAAACAAATACCCCAGGTATGAGAGATGCAGTAATTTAATTTAGAAAATTATAAAACCATGGATAACATAAAAAGGATTACATTAAAAAATTGAAAACCTAAATGACATTCAAAAGTTACAGCTTTCTTAGTAAGAGGACGTCTGAACCCTTTTCATGTTTGTGTGTGCTTTTAGGTGTTTGCAATAATCCAATCACCTACTTTTGCTTTATGCCTGTAGTACGAAAAGAAATTTGCAGGACAACAATCACTCTTGGGAAGAAAATTAAGGCAATCCAGTGTATAATAGTTCCAATACCATAAGTAAGTAATTCAGAATTATTTATACAATTGGCCTCAAAATAATTATTTCCTCTTTATAGCAACATACCCAAATGTTATGTGAAAGGAAGAAAATAGGACGGGGTGTCATGAGATGAGTATTGGAAACAGAAAAAGGAAAAGGAAATTTCGTCTCTCTGCAACTGAAATAATCAAAAGGGAACAAGGGCCCTTCAGCTGAAGGTTATTAATTTGTATCTACTATATTTGAAGATTTAATATGGAAGCTGTAAATAAGCAAATTACCATCTGTCAGAAAAATTTTCACTATTAATTTAAATGAACATCCTTTAGGCAAGCTAACATTTTGTTAGCCTGCAGGCTAATTCTACAATGGAAAAATGCATAAATAAACAGTTAATTAATTTCAAAGTTCATTTTCCATGTTTTTACTAATATGAAAATAAACTTTCATTGCCAAAGCACTGTGTTTATAAGAATAAACAACATGATGAGTGGCCTCCCTGTAGGACACATGATTAAACAAATTCTTGTTATTCTGTTTGTCCCCTTTCTTTCTTTAAAGGTGACTTTTCTATTATGGAATTTGGTTAGAACATATGTGTATTGTGAAGGTCAAAGTGTAAAGCTTTTTATCATGAATATGAGGCAGATAAAAGCTACTCTGTGATTTATGTTTGTATACTGTACAAGATGTCAAATCTGAGAAGTAACCCTGGCCAGTTCCTCAAAAAAATCTGTCTGAGAGATGACCTTAGTGACTGAAACCACAGTTTGTCCTCTGTAAGTCATAAGAGGTTCTGCTAGATGTGTTTTACTGACCAGAAAAGGAACACCGTGTAAGTGCCCCTGTTTACGTTATGCCCTTTTGAGGATGTCCACAGAGTCCAAATGAGAGCAGAGACAAGACAGTGCTGTTAACACCTATTAAGCTTCTAAGTCCTTGTAGGGAAATGCTGCACTGCACAGAGATCTAAGGCAGGTCAAAAAAAATGAGTTTACTCACTATTAATTATCACTATGCTGTCATATTTTGTCTACAATTCCGATACCTGTCTGTAGAAAAAAACCCCTGTGTTTTCACAAGGTATAAGCCTATAAAAATAGAGCTTTATACATAAATGGAAAGTGTACATGATTCACGTGTAGTTTATTCGTATCGTTCCATGATCTCTTTGGGAAAAATAAAAATCAGAGAAAAAGAATATCAAAGAATATATGAAAAATATATCAAAGTAAAAACTTTTTATGAAATAAATGCCATGAGCTTATCAGCATCATGATCTTTAATTTTAATGAACTGCCATATTTTAAAAAATAACTGCAGAATACAGATAAGAAAGAGTTAAAGTAGTCCAAATGAGAAGTTTCCTTAAGTTCCACATCAATTCTTTAACTTTACAAACATAATGTGTAGATTTTTAAAAATGGCAGGCTTTAAATTCCTGATTTGCATGATAGTGGATATTGTCATTTTCAAGGGGGAAAAAGAGAATAAAAAGTGCAATTTATCTGTTTTAGTTCCTTGCACCAACACTAATATTCCAGTACTGGCTAAGGTGTTAGAAAATAATTATTACTGTGCTAATGAGGTGCTCATGATGCTTCAACACTGCGAACTCATCCAGGACATACTAGACATCTCTAGTTTCCATGGCCATTGCTCAGCTTCCAGGCAGTTAATAAAATACTTCTTACCAAAGGCTAAGTACTTATAGTTGTGGGAATGGCATTTTTCCGAGATGCAGATAACCCAAAAATTATAGTTCTGAGAGTGAGCAAATAATTGAAAAATCAAAGCTTTAGTGGAAAGCAAGTTGGAAGGAGTGCAGAAAGACAGACCATATTTGACAAAGCTTGAAGTAATGTCCACTTTCATACTTCAGTCAACTGCACAAGTTACACCTTCACTAGAATTGTATTTTCTGGGAGGATATGCCGACACTGGTCTCTGGGCCTGCACTGTATACTATTGTTCTTTTGGAGAAATTGTAGTGCAAATGACCAAATGCTGATTTGTACTGTGAGTTTATGCACTGATTCTTCTATGAAGGAAGCTCTCAGAAAATAGTTTGCAGTGGTTCATGAAGTAGTGCAATTACGATATCCCCTAAACAAATTTGCAGTCTGCATGAAGATTAGCACATGAAATAGAAATTTTTGTTCCTCTGCTGCAAGATGTTTGTAGTACAGATTGATGTTTTGAGAAGTATAATATTTATTTCATTATTTAATGCAACAGTATGCAGGCAAAAGTGTTCATCTGTCATTTTTAAGACACACTAGATTTTCACACTTGTTTTTCTGTGAAGAATATTTGAAAATATTCTATTCCTCAGGAGAGTCTTATAAAAATAAATAAATTCCTGAAGCTTATTAAAAAAAAAAAAAAAAACAACACATATTTCATATTTTCTACTGAGATAAATGACCAAAGAGAAAATAAATAGCATTTAAAAAAATAGTTTTAAACAAAATAATTTCTACAACATGTTTCTCAATAAAACAAACATTAATAACATTTTGCTTCTGGTGATTATACCTGTTTATAATGTTTATTTACTGTACAAAATAATAAAGCTTACTGATTTCTGCACATAAAAATGTGGTAAACAAAAACATGCAGCCAAATAAGTTAAGTCAGGGCTTATCCAGAGGCTATTAAGCATTTATAATACACTATGTGAACGATTTACAAAGCCACAGGCTTATCTGGGACTGCTGTGAAACACAGCTCTCTCCACTGGGTTTAATGCAGAATCATGTGATATTCTCAAAGGGTAAACTCAAAACTTGTTTGTCAACCGTATCTTAAAAACACATAGTTTTACATCTTTGCAAGAAGGAACATGGAATTGTGCTTCACATTCACTGTAACTGTGTTTCACACTTAATACTCTATGAAATGACACAAAATTATTTCACTTTTGCTCCATTATTTATACAAAATTCATAAGGGCTAGAGCAATTACTGCACAGTTACTTGGAAAATAGAAGATCTTTGAATTTATTTCCTGTATTTTGATGAGTTCTCAAGTATTATGCCTTTGAATTATTTTACAGCATGCATTGTTTTGCTATCTCACTTAAGAATACATACATAAAACAAGTTTTAAATTTTAAGGTAATTCCTTTTTTTTTAGAAGAATTTCAGTCATAGAATAGGATTAAAATACGTGTCTTTAAAATTGCACCACATTGAAATAAAAAATTACTTAAAGGACAGTAATAGAAACAGATCATATCCATGAATTGACACAAATATAGTCCAGACAATCATAAGTTTTTTAAAAAGTTTACTTATTCTTTGAAAAAGTTAGCTACCTTGGGGAAAAAAAGAAAGAAATAAAGATTGTAAGTAAGTATTCTCACAGATATCTAGGATTGCCATTTAAACAGTACATTCTTTTTTTTTTTTTTTTTTTAATTTATTTGCCGCATTCTAAAAAAGACCTTTAAATGCAAAGGAAAGACAGAAAAGCAGGAGACCTCTTCACAAATTACCCAGAAATATGTCTTCAGGGAGAAATTATACAATATTTCTCTTCCTCATGCAAAAGCCTTTGAATATTCTTTTTCCTATCAGCAAAGCAAAGCTAATATAAGAAGGAGAAAAAGCAGAATTTTTTTGTTATATGAGGAAGAGATAATTTCCAATACAAAAAAGGAAACAGACCTTTTGAAGAACAATACATAAACCTCTCACAAAGCCTGTGTTTATGTTTGAAGATTTATTTAGTGTCTTGTGGAGATGCATTGTGGGCATTTATGGAGCTGGATAGTTATCAACATCTTTAGTAATGATTTAAAAGCATTGGCAGGATGGGGCCAGTAAGAATATGCAAGAGGGTTACTTTGGAGAGTGATGTCATGCAGAATTAAAACACAGGGAAGAGGATTTTGAAGAGAAATATTGGTGACTGTTCATTGGAACAGAGTACTGTTTAATGTGATACTGAAATAAACCCAGCATTATCCACCTAAGAAATCTGCCTTTCAGTGAAGCCTGAATCAATGAAAGCACCATGACTTTGTGATGAGGATCTCACTAGATCAGCTCTCTGACCCTAATTTCAGGGAGTAACAACAGCAAAAACAAACAACATCAACGGCAACATAAAAAAACATCTCTTAGTTGTAGATTTATACATTGGTTTTGATAATTTCCAAATTTCTGTGGGTAAATACCAGATCATTCCATGTGTTTCACTGCTACAGCAGTTCCATTGCTTCAGAAGTTTCACAGTGTAACATAAAAATAACTATTTTATAATATATTAGGATAATTTTTTTTCTTCCTTGGGTAATCATTATTGGGTGAAGCTTTGTAATGCTGGTATAATCATTCTATATTGCATATCTAAGAATTAGAATAATAACTTCTGTTCGAAGAATATTTTTGTCCTTTAGAGAGAAGGCAACATAATCCACTAGTAAGATCAACAAAATTCTGTAACTTTCAGCCAGTGCTTAAAAAATTCAGATGTTTCAATCTGCAATGTTACATTATATGATACCAGGCTATGCCATACTGCCCCATGACACACCACACTACACTAGGGTAACCTGTAAGATGCTATACTATAGTATGCTAATTATATTATGTCAATGAAAGTTTGCAGAAAGAACTCTAAACAACTATGTTATAGCACAGTAAAACACAGATACAGCAGGTATTCAGGGTAGACATAGTAGAGATAGGACAGTGCTGAGTAAGATTAATGTTCACCACGAGAGAGAACAGAATTCAGTTGAAAGGGAAAACTAGGAAAAAAAGCCTGAAAGATCCAACCAGATAGATTGTAATTGTCTAGGCATTATCATTAGATTTAAACTACAATCGCATACAATTGGAGACATTGGCTATCAGTATTACACTATCCTGAGCAGCTTAATCAGCTGTTGCCATGAAATATCAAAAAACTTGACTTTAAATTGCAAGAAAACTTCCCTAAGCATCAACAAACTCAGAAGAAAATTAAATTCTTTCCATTGTGAAGGCAAAACTGTAGGAGTAAGTTAGGATATGAGAATTCATAAACAAAAGACAGTATTTTTGACAGATCTATATATGAGATGCATGTAGTTAAAACATTTTTGTCCTTCCCCTATTAATAATCAAGTAAGCAGAATGTGAAGGGCACTTTTACTACTTAATCTGTAGAGAAGCTGAGACAATAAAATAGCATAGTTATACAACAGTAAGCATATAGCTAGGAAAATAATCATAAGTAGGACAGTCAGAGGACAACTCAAGTCATACCAATCACAGCAAATGATATATTTTTAGTTAAAAAAGCCACTAAACACAAATGCCATGAGTAAGGCTCAGCCCGATGGGAGAGGAGATGCAGGAGGTTAACATTCTGGAACAATCAGCTCAAGGGTGGTCAGGTGTCCTGGAGGGGACTTTTAATTAGAGCTTTTTTGTCTGGATGTGGAACACATTCCCATAGGAGTTCCCCTAGTAGTTGATTAAGGGAGAAGCATTATCAGCGCCCTTGGAGTTGATGGTACATTTTGCCTGCTAAGGGAAAAGGGGAAATTCTGCAGGTATAGTCAGGGGGAAAATATATAGCATGACAATGCTGTGATGTGTGAAAATAGCAAAGACTATAACACAGTAAAACTAATAAAACTGAAATATATTTAGTAAAGTCCATGATGGAATTCAGAAGGAACATGAACTCACCAATAATTACACCAGCCATTCTCCAAATTTCATTCTTTAAGACTTAGCTTTTCAAATACTTGACACTTTTCTCTTTGCAATCTGTGCACTTCAAGCTCCTTTTTCCTTCTTAATATTGATAACAAAGAGCCCCTAATTACATCTGAAACATATATTTTAATATATTCTACAGTTTTCATTTCTTTTTTCTGTCAAGTTGATGCATAATCTTATTTTCCTTATCCACAGTCTCTTTATAATAATCACTTTTTAAAAGATTATACATAAAGTGGTCAGTTAGTATGGCTTTGTTGATGTTGGTCTAAACAGACAAAAATAAGAGAAGAAACACCATCAATGTGCATTTTTCTTCATTTGTAATATTGTACAGTTTATTTAGGCTTTTTTCCCCCTCCTTCTTGAGCACCATCTGCAGTATTTCAACCATGTAAAATGCTGTTTAGTGCCACAGGGAGACTTATATAATTTGTGTCAAGTTTCCCTGAGAGTAGTACAAATGGTTTGTTATGACACATTTGATCAACTCCTACTATCTCATAAGACTAACATCAAACACAGTAAAAAATTTCTAGTCTTGTTACAATTTCAATGAATTTGAATGAAAAGACCCCTAATGTAAAAAAACAAACCAAACCAAACAAACAAAAAGAACTCCCCCCCAAAAAAAGAAAACAACAACAACAACAAATCCCCCAAACAATAGCAACAAACACCCAACAAAAACAAAAACAAAAACAAAACACCAAAAAGCCCAAAATACACCGTCCCCCACCAAAAAACCCAACAAAAGCCACAGGCAAAATAACCCCACTTTTGGACTAATATATCTACAGAAAAAAAACTGAATACCAAGTAAATCAGTCCACACTTAGAGCTTGTCTGCCTGTGGGAGCTACTACACAATAAGCTAGAATATTAATTTATTGGATACAAGTTACTCAGTATTGAATTCTCATGCAGAAGTGTCTTTACAGCCATTAATCGGACTGTGTTAGAATCACCATCTCTGCAATCAATATGCTTACCTCTCTTTTACAATAAGCTTTTGTGAATTATCTTGCAGTTTTTGAAAGACACTCAAAATCATTTGGAGCATTCCTGGGAATTAGCTGACAGAAACTGATGTGGTATGTGCTACTGGGGATTTTTTCATCTGCGAAAGACATTACGTGGCATTATTTTCTTCTTATCTCTTGAGAGACACCAGCTCTGAAGAAAATATTTCTATCTATTTAAAAAAAGATAACCTGGTGTATTCCAACAACACCTTTGTACTACCCATAGCAGGACATGATGTCACCTCCTAAACAGATGTCAGTGTTCTGTATCATAATATTGTGGAACTACAGATAAATGTATGTAATCTGGAAATAGAAGAAATTAAACTCTGCTGGGTTAAATAGAGAACAGGGATAATAATTAATTACAAAAAGTTGCCAGTGGCAAAACTGAGTGATTAGCACTGTGCATTTCTCAGAGGCAAGCAAAAGGTGATCTTCTACCTAAACAGACCCTTTTAGTGGTTATGTTATTTAATGGATATATTAAAGTCCTGCATCATGCTTATGAGGATTATGCTTAGTTGGCAAGAGTTTCTTACGCTTTTGGTATTGAAAAACGTTTAGAACAGAGCTCAAAATATGTAATTCAATATGTAATGCAATGTGAAAACTTCATATTTATTACTTTCTTGCTTTTTGGGGAGTTTTGTTGAAGTTCATCCTTCAGCTGAACCTAGGAACAACTAAAACCATTCTCTTGCCTCAACAAAGTACTACCCTCTTCTTTCAGGACTAGCATTTTATTAATCTAAATCTTAAATACTAAGGTTTTCTCTGAGAGGAAATTTAAGCTGCTGTTTCCATCTCTTAATAATCAAAATCAATAATAATTCCATCGTTATTTGATGATATGTATTAGATGTTTTAGGTGTTTTCCAGTGTATTAGGTGTTTTCCAACACACAGAAGATACCAAGAATTTTCTTTTATGAAACTCACTGAATTTGGTAAGCCATCTAAAGACTAACCAATAATAACTCTGATTCCCTAGTTAACACAAATTCCCCAGGTCCTATATGTTCTCTATACAGTATACTTTCAGAAATGCATCATGAAAATGGCATGACTGTATATTTAAATCCTACCATATGACTTCCTTAATATATACTTTAGCATTAAATAATTAAGTGATATATCAGCAAGCTGGGACACAAATACTTTTGCTGATAACCTAGAAATATATTCATACTGATTAAAAGATACACTGTTTGAAGTTTTAGTGTGAATTCATAGAAAATGAGTAAGAGAGAACAAAAGGTTTTAAACACTTAGGGTTGGGTCTCAGTTTCAAGACAAATAGGAGCTTTTATTCTCACATTCTTCAGCTTAGTAAATATCCTATATTGAGCTACATGTTCATGTCCCTATTTCTCCATCAGATGAACTGTTCTGGAGAGCTCTTTCCCAGCATGTACTCTTAAAAATCATGTACTCCCACAGAAGGTTTCAGATTTCATAAATTCATGAATTTCACAAATTTTCATGAATGTCACAAATTCACACTGCAATCTATCTAAATGATAGAAAGATTATAATATATAATCTAGATAATATATAGCTTACATATAATATACAATACAATAATACACAGCTTACAGCTGAAAGTTCTAGTTATATAATTCCACGTAAGCTACAAGTTGACCAAATCAGCTTGCATATTCTTTTTGAAAGTAAGGTAGTAATGCTTTCCAGTTTATCTCAGATGGCTTTATTCCTCTGCCTGTAGCTATAATTGCACCCTGCAGCTATGAATGCACAGAGGATTTCAAAACTGCTATCTCACAGGATGAGAGTGTTCTGCTAAAATAATAACATGAAATAACTATTAGAGACAGATTATGAACAGATTAAAAAAAAAAAAGTGAAAAATTCTTTCTGCATATGTTACACCAAGTTTGTCTGAAAATTCAGTAGGGCAGCATTTAAAGATTTTTTCGGTTTTTATTTTCACTTAAAATCAAGACTTCCTAAAAATAGTAATTTCAAGGGAAATGTTTCTGCTACCATAAAATACAGTTGTTGTCAAAGAATACATTTGTTGAATGTAGTGCAAGTATATTAATTCTGTGCAGGATAACTTACACATTTAAATACATGGAAAATTTTTTAATAAAACAACAATACAATTTTGACTTTAAACAAGAATTTATGACTGAAATCTATCCCAAGGGTTATATGAATTGACCTAACAATGTATAAATCTTAAATTAATTTTTAACTGAAGTCGTAGATTTGCTGTAAGTAAGGGATCACAGCCTTTAAAAGAGATTGAAGAAGGACATAGGGAGATGTGAGTCATTTTGAGCACATAACAAAACACTGAGAGATAACAAAAGGGTTTTAGTCTTCTGTTCTAAATAAATACTACCTTGTTTACTTTGTTTTGTAACAGTTAAACTGAAAATATTAATAAAATCTACACATTTAATATCAACCAAATTGAAAAAGAAAACTCCGTATATATTTTTAAATCCATACATAACACTAATCTTTTTGTTTTGGATTGGTTTTCATTTGTTTGTTTGTTTTTTATCTTTGAGCAGCACAAATCAGTACAGTTTGAAGTTCTAAGAAAAAAAGTAGATACCCAATTCCCTATCTAATATTACCCATAGTGGATTGTTTCAGAAAATGTATTTCTTACACAAAAACACTAGCCACATAATTCTAGGTTTTGTCTTTAATGTACCAAATCTTTCAACTGATCTGAGTAATAGAGGGCAAGTTTTCATCGATGTCACCTGTGTTTCCAATGGCAAGTTAAATGATACAATATCTTTTACTTAGTTTCTATTAAACCCGTTCTGCAAAGGCATGAAGAATGCTCCAGCAACAATGCGTTGCAGTTAAAGCACATCTGTGCCATCTTTGCTGGAATTCATAGCACAGGCTGTTACATCAGTCAAGAAATATGAGCTCTTGTCCAAGAGGGAGAGAAAAGAAATGTGTCCCAATGATAACATTTTAAATTAAAAAAATACAGACAAGGTTTTAAAAATATTGTAACTGGAAAACGTTAAAAGACACAGAATATACATTCAGGAACCCTTTATGTACTAATCTGCACTATTTCATCACAGGCATTCTTATCATGATCCTTAATGACCACTTTCAAGAAAAGTATAAGAGGTATGTCTTCTCAATTCTTTTTCTTTTCCATCTGAGCAGAGCTTCTCACTGTTACAGCTATTCTTTTTTCTTTTTTTCTTTTTTTTTTTTTTTTGCTTGTTTGTTTTTGTTTGGTTTTTGGTTTTTTGGTTTTTGTTTTGGTTTTTGTTTTTTGGGGTTTTTTTTTTGTTTTTTGTTTTTTGTTTTTTGTTTTTTTGCCTACAGAGACTCTGCTTTAAATAAATTAATTTGTTCTTAGGTCTAATACTAGAGGTGTCAGCATGTATTCCTTTCCATCTTATTTAATGAATGATGATTCTTTTCTTTTGTGGGCATAAAATTGCTCCCCAATTTTTTTTTTTCCAATAATGGTATTTTTAATATTCCATGTATTTAAGTCAGGCCAAAATTACACATATTCAATGAAATGTGATAGAATATTATTTATAAGAGAAACACAAATTTAGAAAAATTATTTAATAGTGAGAATTACCAGTGCGACTTTTCCACTTTCGGTGTTGCACCTCTGTGTCTTAAAATGAATGTGTGCCACTTTGTGAAAATTTTTGATGTTTTTGAGGACTCTTTAATTATATGGGAGGAGAGCTAAATAGGGAGAGCTGAACATGAAATTCAAGTTTCCATTCAGACTTGTCTATGACAATAGGTTTATAAGGAACTAAGTAGCTAAGCCAACTTAGGCACTCCTGGAGTAGGCAATGGTATAATTATTTCTAGCAGCTATTGAACATTGATTAAACGGAATTTCTGTAATAAGTTTACCTTTTACTTATTTTTAACATTATTGCCCATTACTGTGACTTCTATTTTAGAAACATCAACATCATTTTACATTCATTAACTCTGACATTTGCTATCTGAATAAATCAAGGACATCAAGGACAGTAAAAAGACCAGTAATATATCGGTGGCACCACAGAACTCATCATGGGCTTCAAAACCTTTGAAACTGACAAAATATTCATTAGAGAGACAAAGTCAATCTCTTTGCAGCATGAACACTCCAGTCAGAAAAACTCAAGCCCAATTTTAAAGTGACTGTATTAACTGTACTGGCTGACCAGACGTATAAAGGACAAAATTGCTCATCACAAGACCAGTGTCTATATGATTTCATCAGTTGCAGGACCATGGATTTGTATTTTAATCTGTGGAGAAAGACATACTCTTAAACTTTTGTTGGTGGCTTAATAAGGGTATCTGAGATGTTCCCATTCTTAGACACTTTAGGCCTAACCCTGAAAGCTCTTGGAATTTGGTCTTTTCACCAAAACAGTGAACTGTTGTTCAACTAAGATGATTTTACACTTGTAGGAAAATAACCATGGCAGCCCTAATCCTAACTGAAAGCAGATGAGTTTATATAAGTATTTCTATTCTTATTAAACATTACTATACTTCCTATTGTAAGTATTTTAAGGAAGTATGCTATCTCCAGAAAATTCCATAAATGGTGCCTTGGATGAGAAATAGGAGCAAACACAGCAAAGTCCTTGAATTACAAAATAAAACATAAAGAGTTTAGTAAACACTTAAAATCATTTTCCTCATCATACAGGTTGCAGAGAATTCTCAAAGGTATAAATTAAATTTTCTGACACATCAGCCCATTTGATGTGAGTTGGTTAGCAGACAGAATTATGAAATGGTGAATGGAAAAAAAAAATACATAAAATCTCAGGCTGAAGAATATATCTTCAGGCAAACTAATTCAATAAAAATTGCATATTCATCATCCCTCAATCAATGCTGCACCCAATACAGTGCTGAATCCCATATTATCACATTCCATGAACTAATCCAGTTCTTAAAAAAAAAACTCTTACTACATTTGGGACAAAACACTTTCCAAAGTA
Organism: Daphoenositta chrysoptera; assembly: GCA_013397915.1. Classification (NCBI taxonomy): domain Eukaryota; kingdom Metazoa; phylum Chordata; class Aves; order Passeriformes; genus Daphoenositta; species Daphoenositta chrysoptera. The sequence continues at coordinate 109,034 of VZRO01007050.1, read as the reverse complement.
CTTTGTGATGTGAATTACACTGGCAACTACATGATGTTCTTTCATGGCACTATTATCTGTGTCAACAGTCACTGCAACTACTGAGAAATAGAGGAACTCATAAGGAGTGAGTTATCAGAAGAAATTAATATTTCATGCTGACATTACACATAAACATCTGCCAACTTCTGAGACCTCAACTTAATGTCATATTAAGAAAAACAAAAACCCAAATTATCAAGGGTAGATGAAAAAGAAGAGGAAGAAAAAATCCTTGAAAAGGCCACATTATACATTTTTTCTAAAAGATAGGTGGTATTTTTTGTTAGACAAGCTATCTTTTATATATCAAAGTTCCTTTTTTAAAATTGTCTTAATTTTAAAAAATTATCAGTGTTTTTCTGTAACATTTATTTTGCAAGGTAAGAGCACATGAATACCAAAATCTATGACCTTGTAAGCTGTCATTAGCTACAGCAATCAGTCATGCCTGATAATACTAGATTTTCTCATCTGAAAAGATAGAAATGGACTGAGAAGTATTGACCAATGTTGGTAAATATCCTCTTAGGGTCCACCTCCCTGAACAAAATTTTTATCTAGAGATGTGTGTAGTCTCACTGCAGACAAGTTTTAGGCTGTCAGATAAAAAGACCAACCCCAGAACAATTGTGCAGAGTCCATTTGTGTGGACACATCGGTATGGGCCAGGGCCAAAGAGGCAGAGACACTGGTGCTGGATTTTGCACTGTGCTGGAGTCTTACATCTGCAGAAGCTGAAGTCTTTGCCTTGTCTGTTTCACTGGTCACAAGGCAATGGGATCAGGTCAGAGAAAGAATGGATGGAGATGAAGGGTAAAAGTTACCAACTTGATTAGTCAGTGGGAAGGGCTTGTGACCAGCATTACTTTCTCCCCTGCCAGATATGAAACACTCCGACTATTTCTGGACGCATCACTTAGATTTTTCCCAAAGTCTCAGTGTGCCTGGTGACATCAAAGGTTTACTTCTGCAACTGGATGTCTTTTCTTGCTGTTATCCTTTCAGGGAATCTGAGTAAATTAAATCTGCTCCCCTTTGTGGAAGTATGTTAAGTTCCACTACAGATACTAAATAAGCACACAGAGACTACATGGCAGTGAATACCATTTCAGCTTAATGTCTGTGTTGCTTGTGATTCAGCTTCGAGCTAATGGACTACAAAATAAGTTTCATTAAGAACACATACGGAAGTACAAGACTTAGACAGTGATGATCTTCTGCTTTCTGAAGAAAGAAAATAAGGAGAAATTTAGACTGCTTTCCTACACATTAGATATTATCATCCTAAAACATTTAGGTGTTTTCTGATATGTACTCTGATGGACACCAAGGCAGAGATAAAGGGCTCTGAGTAAGGTCTCCAGATAATTTTTCTACTGATAGGAGATCTAGCTCCCCAGAGAAGTCACTACTACTGTTGACCTGGACATGACTAGCTTAGTTAAAAAAATACATTGTATGAAATGTGATAGGAAAAAAATATATTACGACAGAATTACAATAGAAGAATTTCATGTATGCATTCCATCAGTGCTTTCTTAATCTTCTTTTCCTGTGATTCTTACTTCCTTGTGTAGTTTAGATGAGAGGTAGACATGTTATCTTCAATATCCGTGGCCAAGAAAATAAATGAGATTTGCTATAAGTATGATCAGTTTTTGTCACTGATAGCAAATATCACAGAATTTTCTTTTATTGCCTTGTTTCTTAATTCTCAAACTAATATGAGCATCAATCCCTTTTAAAAAAAGTACAGGTATTTTGCTATAAATTCTAGACCTTCAAAAGTGTTTACTGAAATATCTGTTTTCATAAAAATTGATCAAGGGTAATAATTTCTAGTAATTTCAAATAAATCAAACCAGTATTTTTTTTAAGATACAGAAGTCCTGATCCCAAAATTTCAAAAACATAATCAACCTGGAAACTAAGTTCATCGAGCTCAACCATAACCTGAAACCACCAAGTCCACCACTAAACCGTGTCCCTAACTGGTACATCTATGGGTCTTTTAAATAATTGCAGGGATGGGAACTCAACCACTTCCCTGGGCAGACCATTCCAATGCTTGATAACCCTTTTGGTGAAGAATTTTTTCCTAATATACAATCTAAACCTTCACTGGTGTAATTTGAGAACATTTTCTTTCATCTTACCCCTTGATATTTGGAAGTAGAGACTAACCCTCACCTTGTTATATCCTCCTTTCAGTTACTTGTAGAAAAAAATAAGCCTCCCTTCAATCTCTGCTTCTATGGGACCCTACAATTCTATTTTAAGCTTTCAAAAATTATTTAAGTATAAAACATCATAAAATAAAGCAGTTCTGATGTGATTATATTTGTTAAGGTACCCACGTTCTTCAGCAGTGGGATAAATATGAGATCACTGCATGTCCCACAACTCACTGCAGTAGATATTGCATCTTCTAAGCACAGATACTAGTTTGTTTTCTTTTTAAAAAAACTTTCATATATCTCTTTATAGATAGCATTGTTAAAGTAATGCCTAATATTGCTTACTTAAGTGTCATGTATTTACAAACGTAAATGTAACATGAAAGTAAGGTGTGAAATATAAAAAAGATTTTAGAGAAATCAATCAAATACAAGATTCTCATGCATTGTTGTTTACAGATTTCTAAAAAGTCTTAATGGAGAAACAAAGGTGAAGATAGTTCTTTTCAGGAATAGTTGCTGATAAGGTAAGTAAAATAATTAACTAACTAAATAAAGAAAGTAGCATTATATTGTGGTAAATAGGAAATAAATTGAAACTTCAAGCATGGATTTACTAGTTTGCTGAAAGAAGAGTTTTCTTCTTTTCAAGTAGTGTAACCCTCAGCATTGTGCAAGACAATTGTGAAGACAGTGCAAAGTCTGTTTACCTTGACAAACAGCAAATAACTTCAGCACTTTATAATAGTCAGCTAATTGCACTTTATATTTCATGATTCCAGGAATGAAAAAGATCAATAAAGAGGGTGAAGGCTGACGACATTTAATAACGTTTTGCTAGGTTTGTTGTTGTTGTTGTTGTTTTCTGAGAACATAGCTCAGTGGAATTTTATAAAAATTTCCAGTTTTAAATGTATAATACTTGCTTTAAAACCTGAAAAACTCTCTCTAATTAAATAAGCATAAAATAAGCAAATATAAAAATAATAGATATTCAGAATTTACTTTATTCTGTCTAAAAATAAGTATTAGTAGGTACAACACATTACTTTGTCATAACTGATTTTGAAACACCAATTTATGTTATCTGATAGTATCAAAATGTCCCCAGCAGAAAAGGGTGTGCCATCTCACAGGGACAAACTTCTCCTTTAGAGAAGCAGTCAAGTAATGTAAAGCCAGGCAAGTGGATGATGCTATCTGTAGCATGTAAAACTCATATTGTTCCAAGAGTTGTGCAAAATGTCTGATCACCACTAACATACGGCAAGTACCTACAAGCTCTGAGTACCAGTGATTTTCTTCAATGCTTTTTTGACTATGGAAACCATATAAAAAATTCATTAATTTTCATACATATTTATAAACATGTTATCTACTTCTCACAGTAATAAGTTAGACTACAAAGGTGCAAATAAACTTCACAGAACTCTCCTCTCTTCAGCCTTTTCCACATGAAAAGATGATAAAAAATTCTACTGTTAAACTTACTGGGGTGCACCAATATGTAAAAAGCATGTTATTGCTTAAATATACTAAGTTTTAAATTCATTGTAGACTGCATATTCTAGTGTCCTTCTGTCTTTACATATGTTCAAGGTGTTGAAGTCAGACCAGAAAAAAAGTACAGGTTAGATAGATCAGGGCTATAGACCACACCAACCTCTTCTCTTTGGGATTGCAGAGCTTCCTGGATATGTTATAAAATAGTGTAATCCCAAAACGAACATTACCAAACGTTTGTATGTATCTGACTGTGTCAAATCTACAGAATATTATTTACCTGGTTTTTCTGGGTCCATTCTTGTGATAGACATTCTTTCATATACATAAGAACAATGGTTATTACTGCAGTTCATTTTTGTGGTTGGGTGTCATTTTAAGCAGATGCTATTTAGTGCTGAAGCAGCTATTAAAGGCAGCCATGCATGTAAGTGTTTCTGTGGATCGATTAGCAAAAACTGCTCAGTCTACTGATGACTCAATGACCTTTACTGGGAAATTTTTTCTCTTTTGCTTCTCTAACTAGTGTTTGGGCTACTTTCCTGACTATGCTGAAAAATCCTAGAATTCACCAATTGGCTTAACTTGATATCAGGTACCTCACTTTTCCTGCTAGTGTTTTACTGGTGCCTACACATTGTACTGCTTCCAGAAACAAAACAAAACAAAACAACTACAAAAGAACAAAAAAGCAAATGAACAAAAAAAGAAGACATTGTATTTTCTTCTCATTCTACTACCATGAATATATAAAAATAAATTTTAAATCCTCTGTACAAAAATGTCTTTGGCTTAATAGGTTATAAAGTCCCCAATTGGCACATCTCATATCTTAGAGGGTTTCAAAATGTACCCATACTATCTAAAAGCATTTTTTTCAAAGTGATTTAACTTTAGAACAGAGCAGCAGCAGAACAATATTACAGTGGGAGCTTTTTATATGTAAAGGGAGAGAATATAAAAAAGAGAACAATAAATTGCTTTTAAGCATCCCAGAACACATATAGACCCACAGAATCACCTAGTTTAGAACAGACTTTTAAGATCATTGAATCCCAAAATTAAGCCAGAACTACCAAGCCCACCACTAAACCATGCCCCTAATCATCACATCTATGCATTTTCAAAATATCTCTAGGGATGGAAACTCAGCTACTTCTTTGGGCAGCCTGTTTCAAAACTTGACAAGACTTTTAATGAAAAAATTTTTTCTAATATTCAATCTAAACCTCCAGTGATGCAATTTGAAGCCATTTTTTACTCATACTATTGCTTGTTACCTGGGAGAAGAGCAAAGGCCCACCTCACTATAATCTCTTATCAGGTAGTTGAAGAGAGCAATAGGATCTTCCCTTAGCCTTTAACTCTTTTCTCCAGGTCAAACAATCCTAATTCCCTCAGCTGTTTCTTACAGGACTTGTACTCCAGACTCTTCACCAGCCTCATTAAAGAAGGCCTTTTTCCATTGAATACACAAAATTCCCATCAAAACCAGAGATGGTATGTAAGCAATACAGAACAAGAGGTTCTATTGTTTTCTTACTCTTAGTTCAAAGACACTGGAATTGTTAACCTAGGTGAATGCTGAACCAGTTTTTAATGAACACAAGTAAACAATGTATAACATAAAAGAGCAAAATAAAAAGGCTTATTTTAAAATACTTTACTTTTTACAGTACAAAAATCTGTCTGGGTGGAAAGTCTATAAAGTTTTCTTTAATTGAAGAAAATCTTGCAGAAGATATGTCAGATAAAATTAAATAGAATAATTCAGGTAGTAATGGGGAAGCTATATGAGATCTTTATCATTCTTTTACTCTGATGTTCTTTTTTTTGGTGAAACAATATTTATAATGGGAATATTACCTTGCTTTTAAAAGAAAATAAAATTAACAGTTTATAAAATAGATGAAATGTTAAACAAGAATGAAAAAAAAATCACCCTAAATATGTATTCACACTTTTTTCGTCCTCCATGATCTTTAATCTTCTGTTAATATTTGTTAATTCTTAATTAGTCCTGTCAGTGAGTCTGTGTAAAACAAGGTGTTAAATATGTGCTATCACGTATCATACTATCACTTGCCTTGGGACCTCTATCCTTCATTTTGTGATAAAATTTAATTATACTTGCTAAGATTTAAGTCTATGTTTGCCTTTGTGACATATTTATTTTGATGCTAATACAAGTAATTCAGCTTATTTTCTTGATACTACATTTAGAATTGTTCGTTAAAGAATCATCACTTAATGTAGTCTGCTGATTTTGGCTGGAGTAGGGTTAATTTTCTTCCCAGTGGCTGGCACTGGGCTGTGTTTTGGATTTGTGCTGAACGCAGCGTTGATAATAGAGAGATGCTTTTGTTAGTGCTGAGCAGGGCTTGCACAGAGCCAAGGCCTTTTCTGCTTCTCGGACTGCCAGGCTGGTGGGGAAGCTGGGGGTGTTTGGGAGTTTGGGAGGAGACACAGCCAGGACAGGTGACCCAAACTGACCAAAGGGATATTCCAGACCATGTGGCATCATGCTCAGTGTATAACATGGGGAGAAGAAGGAGTAAGGGGGAACATTTGGAGTGATGGCTTTTGTCTTTCCCAGTCACTGTCACGTGTGATGGGGTCCTGGTCTCCTGGACATAGCTGAACACCTGCCTGCCCATGGGAAGCAGTGAATTAATTCCTTGTTTTATTTTGCTTGTGTGCATGGATTTTGCTTTCCCTATTAAACTGTCTTTATCTCAACCCCTGGGTTTTCTATCTTTTATCCTTCTTGTTCTCTCCCTGATCCTGCTGCTGGGAGAGAGAGTGAGCAGCTGTATAGGGCTCAATGGTTGGCTGGGGTTGAACCATATCTAGCAAGCAAAAACTGCACGTGGCCTTACCAAGTTTTACTCCTTTGAACCCTAGCATCTGTCTTTTGAAACACTCCAATAACATAAATATCTGCAAAAAATCTCTTAATCAGCTAAGGATCCACACATTCCTTTGGTTCAACTTTCTACAGGCTAGCTGTATTTTTAATCCTTCAGTTTGACTAGTCTGTTTTGGTATCATTTCACTGCCATTGCTGTGGAAGTCTTTTTGAGTTTTTTGAATTGCAAAAGAAGAAAATTCTAAATAGTTAAAAACTTTCTTTTTTTTTTTTTCTGCCAGTGGTATGCAGCAGCTTCATGCAGTAGCAATTGCAGAGAGCTGTGGCAATCATGATGGATAGATGTAATAATCAGGATAGAAGAAATTAGTTTGCCTTGAAACAGAGTAAGTTTCCTAAGAGGACACAACTAAACCAGTAAGTATTTCATAATACTGTTATGACACAGGAAGATGCAATTTTACATAAGGGTGGATTTTAGATTATTGCGTTTTTTACCAATATGGGAGAAAAAGAAAAGAAATGCTATAGTACTACAAACCAGCTGATGGATGCAGTAGTTTTCTCTGTAATGGAATGCTTATCTGTCACATAGCTATGTGGAAAGTGAATATAAGTAGTACCTTTCTTCTAAAGTGACTGATAGGAACCTAAAAAGTATCTTTGTCACATGCTGCCTGGTACAAACAAGATAGATAAGAGGCTTCTGGCTCAGTCTTTTGCATACAAAGATTCATGTTTCCATTGAATATGTGTACTTGGAAACAAAAACAAACAGCAAAAAAAAGAATCTACAGCTGTTAGTTCTCATTTTTAAAGAACATGGAAGAATGACATAAAAGGAGCTAGATTATGCTATTGGCAAAAACGTGAACTACTTTATTTTCCACCTTTTTTCCGTGTGTTGACAGCAGCAAGAAAGACTGAAACAGAGTAAGTGTATGCTATATCAGATTATGTGTTAAAATTGAATTATTCCATAGCTGATAAATCCTGCAATTAAGGTAACTTAAAATTTCAACATTTTTAAATTGTCATTTTAATGTGCTTTTGGGAAGAGGGGTGCTGGTTTTTCTTAACATGACAATTGCAGAGACAAGGTTTGTCACATTGTGCTGTACATGAATTATGAATGTCATCTGCTTAATTATGGAAAAAAAAAAGATTAAAAAATCCAAACAAACAAAAAAACCCAAGAAAATACACTACTATAATCTAGGTTAAAAAACACCCAGTATAAATGCATGATCACCATCTTGAACATTACTTTTAATTTCACTGTCTCCAAGACCGAGAAAATGGTCGTTCTTTTCTGCATGTTATAGAGTTTTCAAACTGCTCATAAGATTTGAAGTCACTACGCATAGAGAAGATATATATGTATTTTCAATTTTATGTTTTAAAGAAATCATATTTAAAGCTTAGATTTTTTTTTTCTTTTTAAATCAACGGTCTATATTGAAATTCAACAGCTCTTAAGTTTTACTGGAAACAAATGGTGAGATCCTACTTTGTGAATACTACTCATCTCTTTACTTTTCTCCATACACAGGAAAACAAAACTGAAAATTTCACCCCTCCATAGATCACTATTCGTTGACTTTTCTTTTTCTTTAATAAAGAGATTAAATTTATTTAAATATTATCAAGGTGTGTGTACCTACAATCTAACAGAAGCATTTTTATTTTTCATATTATTTCAGTGTCTTCCAAGAGATTAAAAAAAAAATATTTTTTAATAATTCAGATAATGAATCAAATGAACTCCCTCTAACTGGGGTTTCCTATACATAGATACAGAATCAAAACTGACAACTCACCACTTGTGGGTATTTCACTACCTCTGAATTTCTGCTGTGGATTAAGGCAAGGCTATACATTTTCTGCTTTCAACATTTCTGTTACAAAATATCCAATGAGTAGAAATCCTAAGAACGAGGATGTGAAAGAATTTTAATTAATAGCAAGACAACACTCAGACCCTCCAAAAATTATGCATGGAAGGAAAGTTTTGAAGTTACAGAATAATTTTTTAAGGTAAACATAAGACATTCATACGTTTCTTTTAATCAGAACATTAAAAGTTTAATATTTTAGGAACTTTTTTCAGAACATTTACTATAATTTAAATATTTGTTTCATAGATTTGATCAAAAAATAGCATGTCCAGGTTAGTTTCATATTTTTTTTTAGATTCAGGGGTGTTTTTAACATATATATCTGCAAAAAAATTGTTTGTGAATAGTGATCAGCTCATGTCTTTTTTGCCGACCATTTTACATTATCACTTCCGCTGAATCAGTGTTCAGTGGGTGTAAACTCCCAATAACTTCACAGTCAAGGCAAACATTATGACAAGTAACCATATAATAAATCTGCTCAGAGAAGCATGCATGTTTACCATCATATCACAAGAAACAACCTTCTTTCATTTTAAGATGAACTTTTGCCCTTTCCATAGCTCTCTCATGACCTTAAAATGTCATCACAAGAGTGTCCACACTCTGTGTTTAATTTATCACAACGACATCTGGCACAGAGCTTGCTCAAAGCAGTGTCCCATGTGGCACAAAGAGCTCAATAAGAGCATACACTTTTATGCTTTATTTTCCTCCCTCCTCTTCACCTGTCAGGCAGCAAGAGAATTTTTTTGTTGTTGCATTAATCGTACATACACACTTGTACATGTAATCCTATTTTGTGAGCAGCTCCACCTAAAACAGACTACTTCTTTTCTTCCTTCTCTTTGAATAGTAATAGTGGTCTGCATGCAGCAGGATATAGGAGAAGAAAAGTCTGTAGGCAGTCTATGAGAAGGAAGAAAATGACCATTTCATCCATACATATGTAGGAATCTATTGGTTTGGAAAAAACACAGACTATATATGTAGTCTGCGTTATATTTTTGTGTCCTTATTCTGGGGTGGATGTCTTCACTCAACTCCACTCAAAGGGTCAACAGGTTAAGTTCTAACAATGATATCATGTGCATGTGATACACGTGCAATTAGTACTCGTACAATTGTGATACACGTACAATTAGTGTTTTCAGAGAGAAAACCAACCTAAGTGCCTCAACATTAAACAAAATTTTCATTATCTCTTTTTCCTACTGACCTCTTCAGGTATTTCTGTACTTAAAATTGTAACAGAAACTCTTGAATTTACAGTGGAAAATTTTAAACAATATATATTCACTTCCAGAATGCTGATTTCTTGAAATATTCATTAGTAAAACAATAAAAACTATTTTCTTTTTAGAAAAATGAAGTTCTGGATCTTCTACTATAACATTGGAATTTAGTAACATTAAAGAGCATCTTAAAAGAGGCAGGATCAGTCATTAGATGAAAATATCCTTACTAAATATTATTACAGGTTTCATAATACGATTTATTTCTAGTAACTAAATTCAATGTCTGCAACCATTTATTCTTTATCTAGGTGGTATTTAATCTCCAAAGGTTAATGATGAGGTTGTGTAAAAGCAGTCACAGCTTTGGGTAATTAAAAACAGAGTTAGTATTACTCCTTGATATTTGCTGAGACAAAAATAAAATACATAGCCCGGTGATGTGTTTTGGACTTCATGATGTCATATGATGACTTATTTTATCAGTGAAGAAAAATATTTTCCAAAACCTATGATGTTATTTAGCCATTTTTTTCCCTCTGTTCGTAGTTACAGGGAGTAACAGATATGCTGCATTCATGAAGCTGCATTGTACACTGATATTCCCTATATTTTCAAATTGTAATACAGCAAGTTATATTAACAACTGTGAGCATAAAGATTTTGGTTGCTTCTTTGGAATTAAATAATGTGGAATATTATTGGCTAATAGTATATATGAACATCCATCAAGAAGATATAATGATAGATGTATACTCAAACAAAGAAAAAAAAAATTTTGGTAAGAGAAAACCAATATTTTTTAATATTCTACATTACAGAGGGAGTATTGTAGGCATTTGCAGATAAAGCAGTTGAATAATTCCAGTGGTATACCCTGTGATAAAGGAAAAAGCAAAAACCACAAAGTCTTAATGAAGTTTTTTATAATTTTTATATAAAACATAATTAAGATCTTCAAAAGCCACTAGTTCAGAACTTCAAGGTGATGAAAATCCAACTTTTTCCTGCATTTTTTCCATTGAAGGGTTGAACAGGTTGTTCTAACAGGACAGAATAAATGCACTGGAAATGCAGTTTCCTAATGTATAACTCAGTTGCAAGGAAACAAACCACCTCTTATTCTTTTACATTACAAAAATGTTTCGACCTTCCCATTCTAGAAGATAGTTTTCATTAGAGGGGAATCTTACATAGTTTAAATGCCAGATGTTCAGTTTTTCTCTCTGCTTATAGCACAAGAAATCTTTCAGAGGCCAGTTTAGCATCAATGGCTGCCCAGCTTGGAGAAACGATAGCATTTTCTTGATGGGCACAAGATGGCAAATTTTCTCAACAGTCCGGATGCATTGGTCAAATTCTAACGTAAAAAGTAGTCCATAGAGTTTGGTTTTATTTTGGAGGATTGTATGTCTTACTGTATCTCATTACATCTATAACAGGAACACAATGTCATATCCATGCTAAGAAAAGAGCTAAAAAAGGTATGTCAGTTAACTTCTCTGCAACTTAATCTGGCTTCCTGTACCACGATTTCAACATGCAATTTTTTGATCATTGAAGAATAGATAATCTATGTGAAAACATTTTTTAAATAGATGATGAATTAGTTTTTAAGTAAAACTTTATTTATTTGTTTTTCTAGTATTCTCTTTCTAAAGTTAGCAACAGAATAGTAGATTAATATGAATCTCGCTTAGCCAAAATAGCTCCAGAATGTATTCTTGATATCTCACAAAATATTATCTAATTTCCTTTTCTCCAAATGTTAGAGAACTTTCCACTCAGAGGGTGGATAGGGGATCCTGCAGCACAGAACATGCAGAATCTGAGACAATTCCAAGGGCTCTTAAAAAGGGTATAAGTGCAGGGGCTATGAGATGTCATGGAAGAGACTGATGGAATTTTCTGAGAAGTGTTACATCTTTCTGGAGATGGGACAGGCAATAAAATGGGAATATCTGATGCACAATTCCAATTCCTATTTGGCCAGATGAGCTGCTCCTCTCTATTGCTAAATGTGTATGACTGGACGTGGCAGATGACTAAGGAAAGAAAGAGGGAAAGAGATGTCAGCTGCAATTCAGACAGGTTGTGAAGATTGGTACTGGGCTACTTAATGGGAGCTACTGCCCGTAGTTGAAATAGACTCCACACTATCCTGTAATATAATTATAGCTCTGGATTTCCATACTATCACTTTTAACCCCTCTCAGATATGTTCCTCCAGTTTGCCTGACATATCCATCATTTCCTTCATATTTTTATTTTGGGTTGCCAAACAGGAAGAAGACTGGTAATATCTTTGCTTTGGTTGACTATCCTTTAAATGAAGCCTATATCACTTTCTTATACCATTGGGTCACTCACTAACCTGTCCAAGACAGTAAAGTCTATCTGATCACCAATAATACCTCTTCTCTTTATTAGGATCAGATGGAAGACCTTTTCTGACCTCCTTTTTTTCACCAAACTACCTGAATCCCCTGAGTTGTCTTGGTTTTAAGGACAGGTGTCTGCTAAGGAAGGTGGGAACCTCCCTTGGAATGGAAAATGTGAGCCCCTTCCCTCCAAATTATTATAACTTTGAAATTCTGGGCCTTTCAGGCAGAGGTATGGGAAAAGGAATACCGATTCTTTACTAGTATGTATAAGGATAACAAGGCAAACAAACACCAACACCGGCAGCAGTACCGCACAGAGCCGGAGACCCCGCGCCAGCCGCGCTGGGCCGCAGGCCCGTTCCCCTCGCTGCAGTCCCGCTCTCGGCCGCTGGGGGCGCTGCTGGCTCCCGGCCGGGCAGGGCGGG
>VZRO01007050.1:5243-82062 GCA_013397915.1 Daphoenositta chrysoptera | reverse complement strand
TTTTTTTTGGAACTGGCAACACACCTGGGGAAGAAATAGTTTTGGTTTGCAGCAAAATGGCATATGTAATCCCTTTTAATCCTCTGATATCTTATCTTGAACCAGGTGAAAAGACATTTGCATGGTCACTCTAGGCCGTGGTAAACCAAGTCTATATATATCTATATATAGAATTCCACTCTGTAAAGAGCGGAGGGATTTTTAGAGTATCTATTTTTCAGGTTAAATGTGACTACATCTCAGTGTGACAGCCTGGCTCTATCTTTGTTGAAATAAATGACTTGTGATAGGAACAGGGACCTCACAACCATCTGAAAAATATATGCACCAGTCACTTCTCTCAAACCAATTCTTGATAACCTTCTAGTAATAGAATAGACACAGTTGCAGCTGCTTCACTGAGTCATAAGAGAATTTCTCCACCTATCCCCATAAGGACAGGTCAAGACGACCTCCTCTTTAAGGATAAATGTCAAAACATTGATGACTGACATATTGTACCCGTTTTACTTCTTTCTTTAGAATGCAAGGTTCCTGATTTAGGTGGCTGACCTATGGGGATATTCATATCCTCTATGACTTGTTTTCCAGGTGGGGCCAATGGGAAAGCAAATATTACAGACCAACCTTGGCGCATATTTGCTTCAGATTCAGTTCTAACATCCTGCTGGATATCTCAGCTGATAAATGCTATTCAGACTGACTAAAGTTATCAGGTTTCCTGTACTTATTTCCAAGACTTTTGACTCTTCTATCATCTGAATGCACCAGAACAGTCATAAATGTGTCCATATCTGTCTTTCAGTGTACTGGGGTACACTAGCCTCATTGCAAAGAATATCTTCAAGGTTTGAAAATCAAGTAATTTTTCTGCTCAATTGTTTAGAGTCTACCATGTGCCTGTATGTGTTTTCTGTCTGACTGTGAATCAGGGCGAATAAGTTTAAACAGTAATTGCTTATTCTTCCATTAACAACATGCAAGCCTTCCACATATCAGAGGTACAAGGAAGTCTTGTACATGAATATTAATCCTATTGCTTTGCATGACATCCAAGAAAATCTTCCTACATTATGCATAAAATAAGGGGTTTTTTATGTAAGTGAGCGTAGTGGAGTCTCCTTTTATGCCTTTTGGAGAGTTTTTAAACATTATTTTAGTGTAAAGGGTATCTAAAATTGAATATAACCTTATCAAGAATAACTAGGAATTTCAATAAGATTTAATGATCTTAAGAGCATCTTTTTTCAATATCTAGCAGATTATGAGCAAATCTTTCTTGAAAGTTTGCTTACTCTTGAACTCAAGAGCATAAGTTTGGCCTGTTTATAAAAGAGAGAAATTAGAATGAGGGAAAAGTTTCATTCCTATTTTGAATGAATTATTATTTACCTTTCAGATTCTGATAACTGATGAAAATTAAATGGCATGCAATAAATTTTACATTTCTTAACTTAGGCCACTTCTTTTAATTTCATAAGAGTTAATTTATTATCAAAGAGTGAATTAATAACCAGTCATATTGCTATCAATTTTATGCAGTCTTTCAACATCACACTTCCTATTTACTTCACTTTGTTTTATAAGATAATGTCAATCCTCCTAAAGAACCTACTAGAGTAGAAATTTCCATGTTAGGAAACTACTGTGTCTTTAATAACACCTATAAAAACTGTAGTGTGTAATGTTGATTGGCATGAAAAGAATTTACTTTTTTTTTTAACTGGTTTATTTCCCAGTATCTACTTGGCTTTTGCCTCTCTTGATTCTGTATTGACCACTAAAATATAATTGATCTTCTGCCTCCAAATTCCTGCTGTTTCATGAGCTCTGTTACGATTCGACATAATCTATTTCCCAGTGATGTTGAAAAACATAATAAGGTCACAGCAGGGAAGATTTAGCTTCATTAAAACATTATTATTATAAAAAATAAAATGATCTAAAGTAAATTGGTTCTGTCCTTGTGGTACAGTTTGCATACATCCACATTAATCTGAGCATATAAAGCAGCAATAAATTTGCTAGCCCTATTACATTACAAATGATTCTCCTTATCTTTCATTTCACCATGGGAACCTCTAGTGGCAGATGTACTTTCCAGGTGATATCTAGCTTTGTTGGACGAAAAGATATGAAACCTTTCAGGAACTAGAAATAGAAATGTTTATTTTTGTCTCTAAGTTATTTTGATTTTGCCTGTTTCCAACTAATGTACATGACATAATTATTTAAAAGAAATCAGCAAACAAGGAAATTAATTTAAATTTTGACCCTCTCAGATTTTCATTTACCATCGAAACCCATAAGAAAACGACTGGGCATAAGATTTAAGATAGAGAGTCAGTGGTTGTTCTATTAATCTAGTTTAACTGATACTAAAATCTGACAGAACAAATTACAAGTTGCAGGCAGAAAGACTTAGCAATTCATTACTACTTTCAAGGTTCTCCCTTCTCTTTCTCTTTGCCTTCAGCTGCTGGCAGAGGATAGGCTTTTGCAGCTCAATTTTTCAGTTTATTTTTGACTGCTTTTAATTAAATTTGATGGCCTGCTTCTGCACCAGGAAAGTTATTGGAATTGCACAGCATTTTGCTGTTATAATGATGGCTCCCTTGATGTCTGTTCATTATTTACTGCTTTTCAAAATGCTTCTCTCAACTCCCATTTTATAAATATTTAAATAACTGTGAATTTCTATAACATAAATATCTGGGCTTTAGCGATAGGAATTCTATTGCCTATTTAATATGTTTTACATATTAATATGATTTTAAAATAAAGTTATACATTATAATGTTAATTGGGAAAGTGTTGTCCGTAAATCATCTTACTTGTAAGTGTCAGCAGAAATTGTAGTCATATTTCAAAGCAGCAGTAATCAATGAATTAGTCAGTAGTTTGTCAACTATTGCTTATGTGACTAATTTTCACACATCTTAATTATTTAGAGCAACAGAAAAATAAGTAAATAACATAAAACAAAACAGAGTACTTATATAGTCTTGGCACTACAAGTGATTCTACTGGGATTAACTTCGATGTTTTCTGAAACAGATTTCTATTTTTAGTACAAATTTACCAGGAATAAAAGGGTAGAGTGAAAAAAGGGAAGGTTTTTTCATTACTGTAACTTTGAGTAATATGAAACAAGAGGCTGTTTACAGTTACAGCCCTTAAAACCCTGCAACAGGCAGGACTTAGTTCTTAAAACAAATTACCCCTTTTTACTGTTTAATGAGTCAGCTGCTTACCCCATCTTCCATGGGCAGGGAGCCTTAAAGAAATACAATACTCTTCCAAATATTAAAGAAAATAATTTGCACACCCTTTCTGACCTGACAAGTTCCTTGTTCTGCAACAAGTCACACTGTCTTCAGTGAAAACTCTCACGGGAAGGATACATTCACTATGAGTAATATGGGTAAAATGTGGCACAGCACTACGCAGTAGTGAGCAAATTTTGCCTATGGAATATAAAAAGAAGGAGAATAAAAGGTAGTTTGCCATGAAGTTCTAGGAACTTGGATATATTTTAGAAAATTATTTTCTAGAAAACATAAAATTTAAATTGTAAACTGTCTTATCTCTTTGCTAAAAGGCCTATCTTCCTATTTGCCAGCCTTCCTCATTACTTTTGCATGGAATTTTTTTTCTTTTTTTCTGTTTTATTTCATATGGGCTCAAATTTGTCCTGTCTTCAGTTTTAGGGATTACCTGCTACTGCTAGTTCCTCACCTATTTTTTTTTTTTTACTCATTTAAAATAATGTTTGGAGTTTTTTCTTACCTTTATTTAAACAAAACAATAATCATACATAAAAGGAAGAAATTCCTATTAGCATAAAACTATGCTTTATGTAATCAAAGTAACATGTGTATGCTGGCCTTCTACAATCTCTCTGATGGAGCCTTTCTGCATAAACACACTTAAAAATAATTAAAAATACTACAAAAAAGTTACATTCAAAGTGCACTTAATTCCTCTACAGACATTCAGAAATCAAATGGATAAAGTTTAGTTAAGATTAATTTCATTTGTTGCTCAATGTAACTCTGCACTGGATGCATTCACATGACAACTGAAACTAAAAGGCACAGAAATTCTCTGGCATGACAGCTGAAAAAGGTAGTAATATAGTTACATACTGCAAGTTCAGTGAGAAAGCTAGTTTTCCAACAAAGTAACACAGCCAGGTATTTCCATATTTTATTTAAGATTGACAGCTATGGTCGATCTGTCCGTAAAGACCTTTGTCTAGTTTAATAATCTATGCATACCTCCAATACCCTTTACATTCTACATATTCAAAACTTTGGAATAAGTTTTAAATGAGTCAGTTTTCCTCTGTGTTTCACCTTTTCCTAAATCTTAATACTTCCTGACATATTAGAGGCAAAAGCTGTGACACCCTTAATTTACTCATGTTTTAGAGTTTCCTATTTTCAATAATGTTAATATAGCCCCTTCAATTTGTCAGCAGGTGGTATCCCATCTGTCATACACAAATCCTCCCGAAATGTCATACTGCTGCGGGAAATCTGTCCATCATGATCCAGCTGTCCATTAGCATGTGAAGAATGGCCAGTGTTCTGTCCCCACTGATTCTCCTGCCCTCTACAAGGACTACCTTAAACACTTCAAACAAAATACAAATAAACTGAAGAATTTTCTGCACATTAGTTGCATCTAACTAGGACAGCATCTCTTCTACCTTTAGCCATATTTAATGGAAGCATAATTTTTTCCAGGTGTTCCCTACTGAAAAAGGAAACTATATTTAAAGTTACAATTTCATGAAATCAGAAAATCGTCCTAATTATTTTATCAATTATTTTGTGTGAATAGCTGATATCTTTCCAGCTAACAGTGTATAGCCTTTCTGGTCTGACAGAAGACAGACATAGATAACCTTTTCATATTTTACCATTGTAAAAGCATATAGAGTCTAAGCTGAATTCACATGCATGATGGTTCCAGGCCATGTGTCCTTCACAGCCTTAAGGAGAAGAGGTGAGTAGCTGGAGTGAAGAGAGAAAAAACTGTAATTTCAGTCTGAAGAGTTGGTTACAGACAGTGAAGCCAAAATGTGTGAATGAAGATGTAATCTGTGAATCTATTGTGTAATCATCACTCCTCAGTCTTCTCTTTGATGAATATGAGCACTCACATTTGGCATTTTAAGTCAATACCTGTTTATCTGTCTAAGAACTGTACTGTGGTCCTCTGCAAACTAAAAGTTCAGTTTGCATGAGATCTTTCAGCAATGATACAATAGGTCAACACTGAAGTGATTTGTCCTATAAGGACTGAGTTTCATGGTGAAACCTGAAACCCACCAGGTAGGGAACACGTTTGACACATTTCAGAAGGGACCTCCAAAGACAAATGAAAAAAACCCAGATGCATTAGCTGCCCTCTTGGAACATTGCTGAGCCTTTCACATTTCACTAAATGTGTTGAGGTGGAGGGATCGGGTGTTATATTTACTGCTAATATGCTTTGAAGCTGTAAAGGTTTATACATGATTTTTGCTGTAGTAAGCAGTGATGAGTTTGTGTGCATGTAGGCTGCTTGCCAATCTGACTGACACTATTTGAATGCTAATGATTTACAGAGAACAGTAAGTCAGATTTAAACTGCTTTTAAAAAGGACACACAGCATCAAACTGCAATGGTTTGTGAGATTTGGACTCACCACAAATAATAACTATGGGAGGGTTGTTTTTGTAAAATATCTGCTTGCATGTTTGATTTGCAATGTAGACAATTAATTCAGAATTTCTTGCTTATGAGGTACTGCAAACATTCCTGAGTGAGGGAACCAAACTTTTCTTTAGAAATAATTCAGTCATCAGCTATACTGTTATGGATAATATATCCATTCATGCATGAAAATAAAAATCAATACCAGAAAGGAAAGAAATAAGAAACTTAATAACTTTAAGATGATGTCACTTTTAGATTTCATTACCTTTTATTTTAGGGTTTGAGTCAAAAGGAGCTTTAGAAAGATGAGATGTAGAGACAAGAATGTTTCCTCTTATTTTCTGTTCCATAAAATACAAACCATTTTGCTACAAGAGATATGTATTTTATTCCAACATATTGAGATGAAAACAATACAATTTTTGTAACTGTTCCTACATTCAGAGGAAATAAATTAGCAAATATTTAGGGTTAAACATTTCCTTCTGAATTTGAGTAAAGCACATTACAGAAAAGTTACAGAAGGGAATATACAAAATATAAAACCTAATCAAAACCAGAGATCTTTAGAGATAAGGGAAGGTGTCACTGCCTTTTATATGCCTTATCCATATATGTGGATATGTTGCAAAGTAAAACTTTAAAAAATGCTTTTGCTATTTGTATCAGTTCTTACATTTTTAAGTCTCACATGTAAGCAATTAATGTAAGAGATAATTCTTATTTAATGACTACCTAACATTTTATGATAGAATTTTTTTACTAAGTCCTGTTCTACATTATCCACAAATCAGATAGACAACACTGACAGCATAGGGAAGAAAATTTGTTTCTCATAATAATGATGTACCAATCTTTAGTACTAGAACAAGTACTTATAGACTGAACAGTACTCACTATAGTAAATAAAAACTTCACTATTGCCAGTAGCAGACCACACGTATTATGCTGATTTTGCAAACTTTCATAAATTAAGTTCATCAGTTTCACTTTATCTGAAAGAACTTTGAGCTGCCTGGAGTTGTGCTTAAACTTGTTCAGATAAAATCTTTTCTCCTGACCTGCTTATCTCTGATGTATTTTAGTCAGAGGTTTTGGTTTGTTGATGTTTTTTCATGGTTTTTGGCTATTTGCTTGCTCTGGGATTTTTTCTTTTTGTATGTATATGTGGGAGGGGTTTTTTTGTTTGGTTTTGGTTTTTTTAGTGCATAACCATAATTTTAAATACAGTTTAATAACAAATATGTAAAGTCTGTATGTAACATCTCTGGGCTTTTCACAATGATTTGGTCAAGAGGGCTTGCTGGCATGAAAACAGAGGCTTTGGAAATGGGGTGCATAATGAAGCGTAGAGAAGTAAAAGGAATAAATAACAAGAAAAGTGGTTCAGATGGTACTGGAGACTATACAGTTACAAAGAACTTATCAAGCTTTGGGTCAACAGAACTTGATTCTTATGGGGCACCAGACATTTGTGGGAAGAAGAATACAGTAGCTCACATGAAATCCAGCAAGTTTCTGGAATGGGTAGAGGACTGCTTCCTCATACAAATGTTAGATGTGTCAACCAGGAATGAGGAACAGCTGGACTTTGTACTCAAAAACCAAGAAAATCTGCTATGCAGTTATCTTGGTTAGTCAAAACCTTAGCTGCATTGATCACAATACTGTGGAGCTTGGGATCGAGTGGAGCACACAAGATTGGTACTAAGAGAAAGATTTTAGGAGAGCAAACTTCAGCATGCCCAGAACACAGCTGGGAGGTATTCTGTGAAAGCTTCCCTGGAGGAAAAAGGAGCTGGTGATTGCTGAGAGTTTTTCAAGAACTCCTGGAAGCAAAAACCAGTTAATCCCCTCTGAAGGTAAGGGAAGTAGGCAGAGCAAGAGATCCCCTTGGCTTAACTACAAGCTTTTGATCAGAACCTGTGGGCACCAGTTTGATTTTGCTGTGTCTTATGGAGGAGGAGTTTAGAGTCCTTGCCAGGAGTCCGATAGATAAAGGAAAGTTTCAGCACTCTCTGCTTTAAGATAGTTTATTAAGTCTTATCAGAGAAGTAAAATCACTAGTGTGACCCAGACACAGCAGAGAGCAGCGAATGCGGCAGAATGCTTGAGAGAATGCTTGAGAATGCTTGTAGAATGCCTGCTTATCAAGATAACACGGCCTTCTTATAGGTAAATCATCCAGTTAAAACTTAAAACGAAAGCTATTTTCACTTTTCTACCGATGTTGGACAAATGCTCCTGTCACAGGAACTGCGGAATTTTTTTAGCCAATCAATTTAGACATCTTCTACTGCAGAATATGGAGTATTAGAAGAAGAAGAAGGAGGTCTAGAAACAACAACAATCCTCCATTTTGGAGTTTTTGCTTTTTATCTATTTACTACATTAATAAACCCAAAACCTTTAGATTTTTCACCCTGTGATAACCTTACATAACATTCTATCTAGTTCACACTGGAGTAGATTCTAGTTCTTCCCAAAAAGTTGGCAGTTTTCTCCATGGATAAAGGTCAAAGACAGTGTTGTCGAGGTAGAACCCTTCAAAACAGGCAGGGAAATATTCTCTGCATTCTGGGTTCCCACAAGAACCAAAAGAGAAGCATACCAAAAATGTCAAAACAGATGAAGACCAATTGAGAAACACAAGAGCATTTCTAGGGTGTGCAGAGATGCCATTATAAAAGCAAAAGCTCAGCTCAAACTGGTATTGACCAGAGATGTCAAAAACTAGAAGAAACTGTTCAATGACAAGCAGAAACAGAAGGGAAATACTGGCCTCCTGTTAAGCAGGAGAGGTAAATCAGCCACCAAAAATGCTGTAAAGGCAGAAGTTCTCAACACTTCATTCACCTCTATCTGCACCAGCTACTGCTAGGCCCTGGGAGCAAAAGTCCAGGTTGAAATAAACACAAACCCACCTTCACTGTAGGAAGAGTTGGTGAGTAAATTTTAAAGCAACTTTACCCCTACAAATTGGTGGCCCCTGAGAACATCCACCCAGGAAACTTTAAAGGGTGATGACAAAGAAGGTGGAGATTTCCTTTTTAGAAGGAGTCATATGGAAAAGATATGGGGTAGTGGGTACAAGGTTCTTTCGGGGACAATCTGATTATATGCAAGACAACAATCAGACTTCTGAATAATCTCTCCAGGGAAATGATAGATTCCACAATGTTGGACACTTAATATTCAGTTGGACAGGGTGCTATTCAATCTTCTCTAGACCATGCTTTTTACAGGAAAATTTGGACCAGATGATCTTTGAGGTAGATCCCTTTCTAATCTGGTGTTTTATAATTCTATGATGATTATGCAGACATATCCTCTAATAATATATCTTTTGATAATCTTTAGAACAAAATAGAACAGAATAGAATACTTCAGTTGGAAGGGATCCACAAACGTCTACTCCAACTTCTCAGCCACTTCAAGATTGATCCAAAGTTGAAGCGTGTTACTAAGGGCATTGTCCAAATGCCTCTTAAACACTGACAGGCTTGGAACAACAATCCCCACTCTAGGAAAACTGTTAAGGCTTTGAGCACGCTCTAGGTAAAAAATTGCTTCCTAATGTCCAGTCTGAAATTCCCCTGGCACAGTTTTGAACCATGCCCACTTGTCTTATCACTGGATCCCAGAGAAAAGAGTCAGCACCTCCATCTCCACTTCTCAGGAATCTGCAGAGAGCAATGAGGTCATCTCTCAGCCTCTTTTCCTCCAAACTGGACAAGCCCAAAGTCCTTATTAATTCTTCACAGGACATATTTTCCAGCTTTCTAATGAGCTTTGTTTGCCTCCTCTGGATATATTCAAAGTTCTTAAAATCCTTTTAAATTGTGAGACCCAGAACTGCTCCAACCTATCCAAATCCCTCTGCAAGGGATCTTATTGCTCAAGAGGCCACAGCACCTCTCAGTTTGGTGTCATCAGCAAACTTACTTTCTTTCCTTCTGTATAATAATAAGGTCTGGACCAGCAATATTATTTTATTTAGACTGTCAATATTTCAATTATACTCACAATAAATTATTTTTTACATATAAAATATTACCTTTTCACTCTTAATAAGATTTTGTCACCTTAGCATACAGGCAAAAAGACTACATAGTCACATGTAGGAGCCATGTGATATTGAAGTATCATCCATGAAGATAAAAACTTCTAAGGAGTTTTTATAGAGAATGTGTACACAGATACTTCCAGAGGAAAATCACTTTGCAAAATGTGGCAATCTTTGCTAGAAATTGAAGCAACAGCAAACTACAGACTTGTCAATCATCACTCTGCTTTCTAGTTACAGAAGCAACAGTTTATCTTGAGTAAAAGCTGTATACTTTTAAAAAATAATGGACATAACAAGATATTTTATTCAAGCTTCACCTAAGATATGACTGAACAGTTTTAGCTGCAATTTTAATGTTCAACTGAAGGCAAATAACTTTGCATGAAAACTGTC
The DNA here is from genome assembly GCA_013397915.1 of Daphoenositta chrysoptera. Lineage (NCBI taxonomy): Eukaryota > Metazoa > Chordata > Aves > Passeriformes > Daphoenositta > Daphoenositta chrysoptera. The sequence continues at coordinate 71,891 of VZRO01007050.1, read as the reverse complement.
AGCTTGAATGTCTGCATAAACCTCTTCTGAGATCAAATTAGCATGAACAGATAGTATCTGCCCAAATTCATATCACACATACCCACACACACCCCATCCCAGAACTCAGTCACGTATATTACCTGACTTAAAATATATATAAAAATTCATATGATAAGATGTGTGTATCATATGAAATACAGATGTATGGCAGCTTTCTCATGATACCAGTCTGTACAATATGACAAAAAAATACCGGTATTCCCACTTCTATAAATTATTTCCAAAAATTTTTGCCCTTTTTAAACACAAATATTTGTATGTGAAAGAGAAAATGGACTACTTGTTTTCAATATTACTGACAGCCCTGAACAAAGGACAGCTTCATTTTCATGACCCCAACACAGGATCTGGAAAAGTATCTCCCTGGACTTCCATATATTTCATATGTTACATTGGAGAAATTGATTGCTTTTTTGTCACCTGAATTTCACATTTGCATGAAAAGAAGAGTAGTTTCACTTCACAGGAATTATGAAAATAGAAGATCTCAGGATTCTACATGCAATGATAACTCATTATATTCACGTGCCATCTCTGTTTGGTTTGCGCTTGGATTGCTTCATTTTTTGAGTAGTTTGTATGTGTGTTACACATACAGTACATTAACCATCAGCAAACCTTGCACTTATAAATATGCAAAAATACTTTAAATTCTATCTTTGTAGATGTTCTGGTTTCAAAGACTTTTAAGAATATGTTATTTACATAAACACTCTACTATTTAGAAGATACTTTTAAACTTATGTAAAATGCTGTCAAGCCTTCATTTTAATGCATTAACAGGCCTTAGTTTAAGAACTGCAGACAGAATTTTCATCATGCTTAAAGGGAATCAGTTTCCTCTTTTATCTATATATAACTTTAAAACTCGTTATTGATCAACAAACAGTGAACAGAACTTCTTACCCTGCAGATGATACCATGTAAACAACTCCAAAACTGGTAACAAGAACTGTTGCCCATACTCACTACCTGCCTATTCAAAGCGCTAAAAAATAGGGGGACAGAAGCTAAGCTATCTTGCCCTTATTTATAACTTGAATCAGTCCAGAGAAATGTCATCAGTACATACATAGTTTCCCTTTGCCCATGTCTAAGGGAATTGTCAGTTCAATATGTCTCTAAATTCTGTTATCTTCACACATATAAATGGAACAATTATAGGAGATTACAAGATTAAGAGACAAATCATAACCAATTAGACCTTGTCAAATTTGTCATCACACAGGACTTCAGGAAAGCTGCTAAAATGTTAACCTTGACCTTCAGCGTGTATTAAAATCAGGGACTATCAGTTGATAATCAGATAAGTGCTCTCTGTGGAAAGAATAGAAGACCTTGTCCAGTGAGGGTACTAAAAGCATGTGAAAATCTGATCCTGATGTTATCCAGGTTAACAGATGCAAAGTGTTAACCTTTCTTAGAGATGAGACCTGAAACCCTGGAACAAGGGTCAAGATAAACAGGTTCCATTTCTGGCCTAATAGCAGAGTCCTAATGTCAAATGCTCACTTTGCTGCGACCTTGCTCCCAAATGTAGAATGAGTAAAACACTGTTTCTTTCCCTTGCCTTTTATTCTATCACTGGGAGAAAGATGGTCTAGAAACAGACCGAGACAAAAGTACTTTGGTGTCAGGGTATTTTAAATTGTAGTAACATGAACAGCAATAGCCTTAAGCTCTATATCCTTCATTTTTCTGGGTTTTATTTTTTGTCACTCATATTGTAAATGTTAAGATAAATTGATTTACATGCACAGATTTTATTTTTAATCAAAATTAATCTTTTGCTTTAGCTCTTGTACTTTGCTCGCTGGAAATACTTGTGAAATACGTAACTTAACACTCATTGTTCATTTGACTCCTTTTTGTGTTCCAAAGGATATAAAAGTCTTAAACAATTTAGTCATCACATTCTCTTAATTCTGAATTTTTTTCACCACATGCCAGTGTAGCGGGTTGGAGCTGAGTTGATTGATAGGCTTTTGGTCCAATTGTGCTTTTCAGATTTCACGTATTTAATATTTGGGAATGATTTGAATGGTGCATACTGAATATATACCAATGTAAAAATGAATCTGGGTGGCACTTAGCTGCAGTCTGCTACAATATGCATTGCATGTACAATATGCTACAATACGTCCCCATTCAAGCCTAAATTTCTGATAATTTCACTTTTCATATTTTGCCTCAAGAAGATTATCTTGTCATCTAAAATGAAAAGAGGTCCATATGTTACAGTCGAGATCTATCTCAATATCTCACAGGCTTTCTTGCAACTAGTCTCCATCCCCAGACCACAGTGGTCAGGTCTAACTCCATTACATCAATGCCTGTCTCATACTGTGGTACCCAAAACCTGCCAGATGTGATCTTACAGTATGAACAGCAGTGCAAAATCGCTTTCCCACATCTGCTGGCTGCACCCTTGCTAATGGAATCCAGGGTATGAGACTGCTTTTCCTGGGTCTACTGATGCCTTGGGGACAGCCTAGTGGTCCCAGAGCCATTACTGCAGAGCAGCTGCCCAGCTGGTCAGCATCAGCCTTTGTTCTTGCTTCTGAGATGCAGCACTTCACATCCATTTTCATGACGTTCTGGTCAGATAATTTGTCCCTGCAGAACCCCTAACTTCTACTATACTGATCTCTTCATGAACATTTTGGATCTTATGCAAGCATGATGAGAGTGAAATCTGCACCATTTTTCAGGCTAATAATGAGGAACATTAAGCATTATTAGTCTTGGTATTTCTCCAAGACAGAAAGTACAGCTTTCTGGTCACTAGCTGGGCTATGGATCACAACAGTAAGAACAGAAGCCCAGGCCATTTGCACACTGAAGGTTGCTTATCTGGTTAATTTATCACCAACCTGGTAAATAAAAGTACTATGAAAGCTGCATCAAAGGTCTTCCTAAAGTCAGGGTAATCAAGTACAGGCATCTTTGCCTGTCTGCAGTCTGCTCATCAAGGCTATCACATTGGATAGGTATGATTTGCACAGACCTGGTTTTTTCCAAACTTAAATAATAATTGTTAATAAATGTTAATAAATTAATAAATGTTAAATAGATCATGTCTATGACCTAGACCCACCTCTGTTCTACAGTTCATGTAACAGCTGTTAAGATATAAGAAGCTACTTATCTGCCATATATGATTATTGTGATATTTCTAAATAATTAATTTCAGTTTAAAATAAGAAATAAGTAAAATAAAGCTGCTATAAATAACTATGACCTCAAGGGGATGTGTATACCATTCAAATTCCCCATCAGAGTGTTGAGGTTTGCTTTTATTCATGACTATGTTTATTAGTTCCGATAATTCCATAATTTTTTTTCACACCTGAGAAATATTTTGCGTTTGTGAGACACAGAATTTTAGCATCATGTAGAAAATATGATGGATTAAATATTCAGTAAAATTTAGTGTACTGTTACAGAAGTACTGGTGGTAATTTCACCTTGCATGGGATTGAAGAAATAGGTAACATCCTATATACCTCCACATTGCTTCTGCTTATTATATATGTATCTAAGAAGTAAAACTTCTTTGCTGCTTGAGAAGTGGATAAAATTTTGATTTCTTTGTCTGACCTCAGAATATTGCAATATTGGGTAAATAGCTTTAAAAAATATTTTTACTCTTTATACCCCTAAGGACTGATTTGTGCCAGAAAACAGAAGAAAAGTATTTCTTTCTAATATTTCACTTTTAACATATAAAAAAAAAAAAAAAAACAAACCCAACTTGCTCCATTCTCAAGCAACTGAAAAATATTAACAGAAATTAATAAGTTGGCAGCTAGAAAAATATGTATATTTCATATACATATATGTATAACTACCAGTCTCTAGGATACCTAGGCAATGGTCACAAGATAATTCTATTCTAGCCTGAGATCTTTCCGCTCTCTAAATATGTATCCTATTTAAGAGTGGCTTTTGGCAAAGATATGTCTAAATCATATGGGATCTTGCTTATTAGTTACTTCATCTTGTCATTAATTAGATAATGACAAAGAAATCGCCTTCTCAAAATCTGAGGGTTTTTTAGTGTGAGGTCTTGCTAGGATTCATCTTTGTCAGTGGTTACTAGCAAATATTTACATACTTTATTCAATACATTTGAATAAATGAATTTGAACCTCTAAAGAGTCCTAATTCTTTTATTCTATGTATTCTGTGTATGAGTAATAAACTACCTTGGTTTTGCTAGCAGTGGACCATGGAGACAAACATCCATTCAAATTTGTCAGTATTTCTAATTGATTATCCAAGACAAATAGTGCCACTGAAAACAATTTAGCTTCTCTGTTAGACTATGTCTATGCAAATATCTCTAAATGTATAGATTTTGAGCAATTTTCAAAATTTCAAGTATTTTAATAATGTGAGCTGAATGTTTGTTTTGCAGTGACACCAACGTGTTTTCAGACATTCAACAATTTTGCAGTAGCATATCTTTTCTTTCTGATAAATGAACATCTTTTATTGATACTCTACCCTCACCACCTCTTTCTTTCTTCTTCCCTTTCTCTTTCTCACCCTTTTCTTCTTTTCCCATGCTAGTATCATCCAGGTTTCTTAGCAGTTGTACAAAGAGGAAAATAGATTTTCACTGAGAAATTATATTGTGAGTAAAAAGCAGATCCAACAAACTGAAAATCATCCTGCCTTTATCTTCTCTGCAATTTCCTACTAGCTATAGAAAAGTGGAATTTTTCAATATCTGTCAAGAAAGAAAACCAAGGAAAAATAAAATTCTAAGTAGAACTGAGATACTGGTGCCTATGAATATTAAAAATATAAGACTGGAAGGATGAGAGGTGTACATTAATGTGTGCGCATAATTTCTGTATGTGTGACTGTAGCACTGCTGTCATCTTAGCTCTTACCATGTAAAAGATAACGTGTGCCTCCCTCAGAGATAATTTTCGGACAACCAAAGCTTATTCTGTCCTTCATCCACAATTGTCTCCCATGAGAAATGCAGTAGAAAGTAAGGTTAATTTAATTAGCACCCAAATAATATTACTTAGGGGTTTGTTCACCAGTTTGTCTTCTACATCAACAGATTACTATTTATCTACAGTTTCTTGATCATTGAATATTTGCACCATGTTCATTTTTATGTTTTATTTGTCATTATTTTCAGATAGTACTTTTAATTGTCTAGAAAGGAAGAGGAATCAGAATGAGTTGGCATCAAATTTGCAAGATACCATTATGAACAGATGAAGTTACATACTGATTTAAAGATGTGTTTACGAATTCTACAACAAGGGAAATCAAAGTGCTCTAGAGTGTCATAGAAAGTGTATTTTCAATTTGTGTTTGTTGCTAGAAAGCAGCAGGCTTTGTAAATTTAGTCTGAAATGAATCTCCAAACGTGTAAGACATCACTTACTTGGAGGTGAGGCTGATCAGTTCTGCCACAGCTGGTGCCAACATTCTGTCAGTCAAATTCTTAACTGGGTTGTAAAGGGTGAGGAAAGCAGTTGCTTTTTACTCCCGCCTGGAATGAAATACTGTGTCAGTTACTATTTTTTCTTCCCCATCTTCCAAGTGCAATAAGACATTTATTACATTATCTTAGCCTGTCACATTAAGGGCTCAGCAAAACACTTACACAAGGGATGGAAGCATAAAATGTTTCACTCTTTGAATTTCTCATTGATAGTGTGATACAATATATTTATAAATAAATGTTCTCAATAATAATTTATTTAGTGTATATTTATTCATATATATACTTTTTTACATAATGTAGGCATTTCTAAAAGTTGATAATGAAGAAATTAAAGTTAGAAAATCTAGCAGCAGCAAACAGAAGTGTTTTAGAGCGAAGTAATTTAATGTAGGTATCTAAATAACACAATTTCATTTTTATTTTGGTCTTGAAGTACCATTTATTTTTTTCCAAATTTCTCCACCTTGTTATGGACTATAGTCTTCAAATTTATGATAAAATTATTTATAAAGCAAANTATAATATAATATAATATAATATAATATAATATAATATAATATAATATATCAATCTACAAGAAGATGGGATAAAGAAGGTTCTGAAAATCCTAGCCTAATCAGTTTAACTTAAGTTTCTGGGGAAAAAAAATCATAGTATCAGTCTTCATGAAAGCTATTTGCAGGCAGAAGAAGGACAAGCAGTGGCAGCATGGCAAAGGGCAGATATCTGAAGGGACAGAGATATGCATGAAGATATGTGGAAAAACACTGGGGGGAAACTGTCATTCATTACATCTAGAACATGTAAATATTCAGTAATTTTGTTATGTCTTGTGACCATATGATATATCTGTTCTTCCAACCAAGAGAAAACCAAACAAACATATTACAGGTCTCAGCTGTATTACAACCCAATGAATGGGTTTCTACAGCAGTCATAATTTTTCAGAAATTCACTGACTTAAAGCAACTTAATAGTGAGCTTGCATGCAATGGTAGCAATATGGACAGAACAGCAATGTTCAGAAAATTGCAGGTGGGTTATAAAATTTCAGATCTTCATCCATCAATAGTCCTTGCTGTACAGGATATACAGCTTGTGAAGAAATGGTAGGTTGAACACACCCTACAAGAAGATGGATTAATAGTATATAGTTAGTTATTCAAAGTGTATATAAATATTGGTTGGAGAGACACTGTGCATCTGAAAAATTTATGGCCTTTCATTTACAGTGTAAACAGCTAGAGAACTAGACTATGTCACATACTGACATTATTTTATGAATTAATGTTACTTTATTGAAGGCAAATTGCACATCTTAATTTCATCAGAAAAATAATTATATTCTAAACTTTTAAAAAAACTTCAATAACACTTTTCCTTTCCTAGTTGTTCAAATACTTCATTAGTTCAAAACAATTGAAATGATCCTATAAAATTAATATGCAATCTCCTAACAGCTGAAAGCTCCTTTGACTATGCTCTAATTTTAATATAAAGAAACAAATTCCTAATCTTAGACGTACATATATAATTCCAGATAATAAAAAGTCAACATTATTCTAGAAACACTCAGTAGCTGCAAGATTAAAACATTAGTAAACTCATTCTCTCAGAAGCCCTTTTGTAGTTGCTCCTGCAGTACAAGCTTTAGTGGAAGTTGTTAATACACAAGTCCTCTGCTCAGACAAATTTAATTTAAAACACTTACAGATTCAACCACAAATAACTATCTAGTACAGTACTAAATTGGGGCTTTTTTCCAACTCTTGCAATATTTTTGAATTTTGAAACATTTATTCACAGGCAGAATTCTAAAAGTATTTGTAGACTTTGTCAGAAACCTAACAATCTTTCCAAAAGAAAAGTACAGACCAATATAACTATATCTTCTTGATACTTTTAAACTGCAAGGATAAATAAGTGGAATGTGAAAAGGAGAATTAAATCTCTCCAAAGTGCTTCAATGATAAATCCTCTTTGCTGTACATGTCATCACAAGTTGCATCTTGCAACCAATTAATAATTTCTTAACAGAAATTATTCTAAGGGTGACTTTCCAAACAGCTCTTGTGTGGAATCCTCCAAGGCAGAGGAGCACAGGATACCTATGTTAATTAACTAACCACTGAATCATCAGCAGAGGCTAAGAGGTAAAAATCTCTTATCTTTTGTTACTCCTAACTTGAAATTGGAAAGCAAACTTGTGCAGCAGCATCATGAGATTTTTCTCCCGCACTTGAGCTGCTGTAGGGAAACAAACTGGGTACACATTTTCAATTACAGTGAAGCAAATGCCACTTTCTCTCACAATATCCTTGTTAAATTTTAAATTAAAATTGATTTCTTTCAATGTAATTCATCTTTTCCTATGTCTTGGCTTCTCTTCTCCTCTTCTTTCCCAGAACTCAGTTTCCCTTTCCCTTAGTTCTAACTCTACACATTTCAGTCTCAGCAAACCTATGAACATTTTCAACATCTTCTAGCCAATCAGCCCAGCAGTTGGTTTTTCTCTTTTCTAATAGGGATGTAGTTGGTGCAAAGTTATTTTTGCCTGTATTTTGAACTTGTTATCAGCTGGGAACAGAAGGAAACATCAGTTTGGCTCCTGAATGAAAGAAACAGATAAGCATGATGCTTTGGGCTGTCTTCTATTTCTGCTAGGTGCTAATGGAGCACTGTGAATTATTGTCTCTCTCTTCATTTATGTATGCTGAAATTCCCTGCTAGCAGGCCTAAAACATTTACATTTTCTCAGAAAATGGACTGAGAAAGCCAGATGCCAATATATAGTTGACAGTTTTAAAAAAAAGGTTAAGCTTTGGCATTGACATTTACATATATGCTTCTGGCCACAATTAATTCCAATGTGTTCAATTCAGACCTATGACACTGCTGCACAAAGACACAAGCTAGACATTAAAGGAAAGCTTATGAGGAGAAGTAATATCTCTTATTAGATCAGCTGGCAGGAAAAAAATGACAAGATTCTGGCACAAAAGCCCTTTTTCAAAAGAATACAGTATAGAAGATATCAGGTATGCTACTTCTCGCATGGGACATTGATATTAAAACTTGTTTGAAAATTCCTTTTTAAAACCAAGACATAGTATGAAGTCCTGCCTCAGACACCACAGGAAAAACACATCAGTGAACATTCCCAATTTTTATGTGATACTCATGATTTCTGAAAAAGGGAAAATGGTACACAAGTTATCCTTAGTAGTGTAAGTTAGAATGAAAGGCAATTTATAAAAATGACACAGTATTTTTTAGCTTCCATAAATAACACAGCATTCAGTAAGCCTTTGCTTATTCCTTTGCACAAAAAGGGTGGCTACATGAGATGTTGATGGTTACCCTTTAAAAAAATTACATCTTTTTTCTATGTCCCTGCATTCACACATGTGGGATATGACCCTACATTATACGACCTGTCCGTTTTAGCAACTCTTCCACATTTACAGTTACATAAGCTTCTCCAACTCTGAAATTTCATTTATTTCACATCTTTTACTTGCATTGGTGATTTGCAGATATGTTTATGTGGAGACAGTTAATGTTTCTATTATCTTTTATTATACATATGGAAATATTATCAAATTAATAGAACAAATAACATCAAATTAATGAAGCAAATTTGTGAACACATATCTTACAAAAAATTTCCATCCCTGAGAGTGACACCCTTTAAGAGTCATTTTTGCTTTGCCAGTGATGGAATATTTATGCATTTGAGAGCTTAATTTCTCTTTTAGTTAAAGATGTCAAAACATTTTTTCATTGAATAATTTCCTGCAGATATAGTCATACAATTTAGAAGCAAACTAAACCAAGCAAAAAGAGAGAGAACAAAAATAAAAGCACTTTCTCTAATGAAACCTTTTTAGTCCGTCAAGGTTTGTGTAGATTAAGCTTATAAGTTTTTATCAATAACGTAACTACATGACACAGAAAAAGTACAGAAGCTAGAACAATATTAAAATACATTTCATACACTTGAGCAGTGTGGTTCTATTTCTAAGAGTACAACATAACTTTTTAACTGACAACACTAACACACAAAAAAAGAGAATAGAAACATAAGCTTATTATCTTTACATGTCACATGAACTTTAGAATTTTTATTCATAGCATCAGTTTACAATACTTGCATTACAGAACACTGCAATCCATGACAATTGTCTATTCCCTCTTTATATTATTAAGCTCTGTACCTTTTTAAAAACTATATTTATCAGCAAAAATTCGTATATCTATATACCTCTGTTCTCCTTGTGGAAAGAATCATAAGGAACCTCTTTTACCCTATCATGCCTTCAAGAGAGAATATTTATTAGACTCCTCCTGCCCCCAAAGGTGGAAGTTCTGCACCATACTACCTATTTTACTGGCCTCTCAAAAATTTTTTCTAAGCTTTCTTGACCTACCAAAAAGATTTTCATCAACTGCAGTAACTTTTAGGTAAGACTGCAATTCCTTATACTACAAGGGATGACATGCTTGAGATAAGAAGAAACTTTACAAAAACACAGGACAAATGCAGAGACAGCAAATCGCTAACATATCTTCACAGACTGCAAAGTGTAAATAAATACATTGATCCTGACTTCAGAACTTACAGTGACTGAGATTCTCACATTCTGATTTATGCCAGAAAAGTAATGGCTTTCCTATGAAAAAATAAAAGCAAAGACATCTTCTAAAGCATTGTGGAATCATAAGAGCTAATTTCTGAGTACATATTCTAACATCTCTACCTGTTCCAAAAGTGTAATAGTTTACTAACTACTTGAAATCATAATCAACTATGGGTTTATAGAGAAGGATTTTGATTATGTTTTTGAACATTTTGTCCTGATAATGCAAGAGTCCTAATTATAAACATTTCCTGCCTGTTGTGGCAAGATATTGGGGAAGATAGCTGCAGGGGTGGTTTCTGCGAGAGTAGGAACTTTCACAACATGGGACAGGTATCTCCAAAATGGATCCACTGCAGGGCATAGCTTAACCCATCAACAAAGATGATGGTTCTTCTCTGATAACATATCTCAGAAAGGACAAAATATACTGTGTAGCAGCTGTGAGAGACAGGAATGAGAAAAAATGTGAGAGAAACAGCACTTACAGACACTAAGATTAGAGGAGGAGGAAGGGAGATGTTTTCTAGGCACTGCAGTAGAGATCCCTCTGCAGCCCATGAAGACCATGGTGGATCAGATTGTCCCCCTGCAGCTCACGGAAGACCATGTTGGAGGAGATAAGAACACTATAGGCCATAGATGACTCCATACTACAGAAAAACATGCCCTAAAGGAAGCTGCAGGTTGTGGAAAGTCTGCACAGGACAATGTGGAGAGGACCCCGAGTGGTATATTTTCTCACAAGACCTACAGCCAATGAGGAACTCATGCTGGAGCAGCCTGTTCCTGAAGGACTGTACCCCATGGAAATGACCCATGCTGGATCATGTTATAAATGCTGGATATTAGGTAAAGTGAACTACTTAGATTTCCTTGAGGTTCATCATTGTTCTTATTTGATTAGAACTATAAAGTAATTATTTTATTCAACTTCACAGTTATAGTGTTTGCTAAAAATGTACTGATTTTCCACGTTGTTTATTTTTATCTGAAATGCATAATCATTAATCTGGACTTCGCTGGTTTATTTTATTTATCTAATTTTAACCAGGTAGTTTTCTAGTGTGGTATAGTTCCGTTCCCATAAAGAGTGTCAAGACATTAACAGATGACAAAAATTTTCAATCTTATTTTCTCTTCTGTTCTGATAAGGAGGGGAAGTGAGCGAGAGTCTGGGTGGGGATGTGGCAGCAACCCAAGGTCACCCACCACTACTGTCAATCTTTTGATGTGAGTGCTGCAAGAATTGGCAACTTCCCTTTCTGAGAGTACATAGGGATAATGCTTGTATTCATTTCTCCCTGAGTAGGTCAGGACATCAAGGGAGGCTGTATGTGTTCTTCTAACTCAGGTTTCAAATATTGGAAGGATTTTATTATCTGAAATAGACACAGATAATTCAAACAAAACTGAGCTAAGTTTTGTCATTTCTTGTCAAGAAGTGATTTACTCTGACCATAAAATTTAGAAGCTGAAAAATAATTTTCACATTATGTCACTTCAAGACCTCTATCTTCCCATTTTGCTGTAAAGAAAATTAAAAAGTTGGCAAAAATCTTCCAAACTCCCCATCAGACTGAAAAGGGAAAATTTTCTACTTGAATAAAAACCTGGTGATCAGCATGACCTTGATTATGTCAGCAGACAGAAATATTTTTAAGTGTCTTTTTATCTATTTTTTCTTCTAGTCTATAGTTGCAGCTATAACCTCTGATTCTTCAGAGGAAGAGCTGAAAAAATGTATCTAACCAATTACTCATCAAGACAATGTACTCCTTCAGTTTGCTGATGACTGGCTAAAGCTTTGAAGCATGAAATTTGATTTTGTTACTGGTTTAATGTATAGATGCAAGTACAAAGAACATTAAAATGTCAATGCATTAAATTTTGTTTTCCCCAGTAGTCTGGAAAGATGATGATGATGGTGACGAGCAGGAGGAGGAGGAGGAGGAGGAGGAGAAGGAGGAAAATAAGAAATCAGAAATTTAAATATATCACAGTCCAAATGAACCAAAGCAGTCCTATATTCATTAAAACCATGCAGAGAGGTGATAAAATTCTCTGGAATGAAGTATACCTTTGAAATAGTTGTGTTATCAAAGGATTGAAAGTTGCTTTACTCTGACAATATTTAAATATCTCAACTAGAAAATTTATTTCTAATTCTAATACTATACATGTCTAAAAGTTGGGTCTCAATAACTGGTTTTATGTCATCATTTTGTCTTCAAAGCTAAACAGCTGTCCTCTCCTTTCAATTACAGTAGTGTGCATATACATGTATATTCATGTAGAATTCATCCCTCAATCATCTCTCTGATTAAGCTAGACAACTTAATCTTCAGAGGTCTTGAATTTTAAGGGTCGCTTGATTCTATTTTCAGAATGAAAGCTCTGTCTTCCATCCCTGGCAAAGAGATCTATCCTTAAAACTCATGGCTGAGTGAATAATCATCATTCATGTATGCTGCAGTCTTAAATAAATTGTCCTATTTTTTAATATGGAGACATGTAGAAATTAATGCATATGGCAGGAAAATGACAGAAAAGACTGGAAACTGCTAGCTATTAAAATAAAATACAATTTTACTTCATTTTGGTACCACAGACCCTTATTATTACAATCATAATGGTGACCAAACTGCTTATAATTACGTCTCAGAAGGAGTGAATCCACAAATTTCTCTATCAATCTTAAATTGAAACCCTCAAGCCAGATTCAGAGTTTATAAGCAGTGAAGTCTCTGAAAGATACAATAGATAAGATAGCTGCAGAGACCACAAATACTTCCAAATGAGAGGGAAAAGGAAAGAAAAGAAAAAAAGAACTATAAATTCACATACAGTTTCAGCAAACTGCCAAAGCCGTATTTTGATGATACTTGTTTGCTAATGTGATTTTTAAGATCATGCTCATTAAATTTAAAAACAAGCAAATAAACAAAAAGACCCCAACAACAAAAACCACCACAACATGTAAGTTAATTCCGGAGGTGAAAAAGAAGATACAGTAGCGCACTTGGAGGAAGTGGTTTAACAAATTGTCTTCTGATGTGCTGGTATGTAGTATCATGACATGAGGCAAGGACAGCTGGTGATGAATTCTCCGACAAAACTTACTTTAAATGCTTTTCTATCACAAAGCCATAGAATCATGAAAAATTTAGGCAGGAAGGGAACATAGGACTGATTTTTCTGGTCCAGGTCTCCACTTAAAGCACAGACAACAATTATTGGATTGCATGTTGTCAAGTTTGGAATGGAGGTAATAAAAACAAGGAACTCCAGGGAATCCAGCTCACAGAGTCTGATTACCAGAAATGTCATGTATTTAGTAGGGTTTCCTAGATCTTACTAGAAGCTGTTACCCTGTAAACTCTAGCAAACACAGCTTAATAAGGGAGGGAGGGATACTACTAAACTTCAAATTGCAATTAAATTTTGAAAGCTGATTTTTTTTTCTTTTTAAAGATAAAAAAAATGAAAGTTACATCTTTGATTTAGAAATTGATTGATGCATGATGTCTCAAAATATCCTATGCAATGCTGACTGCTTGTTGTAAAGTGAATCATGTTTTCTATTTTTTTCTGCTACCAAATACAACACATACTTTTTTTCTTCTATGTCTTCCAATGTGAGAAACAAAGGATATATGTGGTATGTGGTATATGAATATATAGTTCTTTTGAGGCATATGTAAAATCCAAGCAGGAAGGAATGTAAAGTAAGGAATAATAACATATATGCATACATATAAAATTATATCTATTACTATGGCAACACTATTAATTAAAGGGATTTTTTAAGAAGACTGCCAGACATTGATGGAGAAGAATATATAATCATTGTAAGGCAAGTAAGATGACTAAAAAGTTCATCACAGTAAATATCACTGATGACTCTTTGTGAAATCTTTTTGAATTAACAGTGATTCTGTTTAGTCCTAAAAAGCAGTCAGCTGATGAACATATTCAAATGTTCTAACAGACGATGTTATCTCAAATTTGGTTGTATACGTTGAAGATAGATGCTTCGGATAACCAAGGTTTTTTTGTATTTTATGATCTAAATGAAGATATAGCTCATCAAACTGGCAAGATTTCAGAAATTCAAGTGATAGTGATGATGATATAAAGTATCAGACCTTGACCTGATGAAACTCACAGACCTGCAGCTCCAAAATGTTTGGCAATAATTTCTTGGCTTCTAGACATTTGTTAAAGCAAGATAAAATCAGCCTGGGTCAAGGCAAATCCAGCAGATCCTAAAACTCTGCACTGTTGGATTGATCTAAGACTTTCTATCAATCAACACTGGCAAAAATAATACTAAGTTTTGGGATTTGAAGAAAAAATGTTTTAGGCTTTAGAAGTTCTCAACTCTTAATTTATTAGTTTTGGTTTATTTGGCTTCAAACAAATAATGTGTTTGGGTTTTCTGGGATTTCCTATGGATCGTGCTTACAGTTTCATGTAAAATTCAACTCCTGTGCTTCTGAAAATATAGGGCAAGATAATCCTAACAAGTAACCTTAGTGAACGTCAGGGAAAGAGCCCAAGTTCATTGTGCAAGAATAAAATCATTAAGAACTTTCCTGTTCTCCTGAATATATTCTTCATCATCCACTCACTATTCATCCAAACTAATTCAATACAAGCTGCTTACCATTCTCTTTAGATTATAAAATATGTATCTGAAATGCACTAGTGCAATCTAGCCAAATGTATCAGGTGTTCTCTAACTTCCTTTTTGCTTGATAAATATTGTGAAAGGGTTGTTCAGTAGAAAAGAAAGACATTATCAAAAACGGATGTGATTACTGATACATTCTGATTTTATTTCAAAAATCCTTCACCATGCATTTACAGACCCTGGATAAATAATGGTTATGCTATTAGATCATTTTTAAAGAGTGGCATAAATCCATTTTCAAAAATCACATAGATGGATCACATTTTGAAGCTTCACACGTCATTGACTACTTTTATCACAGCTCCAGAAAAAATGCAGCAATCCAAAAAGATATTCAATTTATAAATTTAAGACCATCTTTCTTAGCGTTCCTTCTGAAACAAATCTACTTTAAAAAAAGTTATGATTGCAAATATTCTAATTTATTGAATAACCTTAGGCATAAAGGTCTCTGGCTTATTTCTAGCATTCTGTATTAGATATCCTACTTTCTATGTTTTTGTGAATGAATCTGGGAATCTAAATTAGCTATTGGAAACACATACAAAGACTGCCAAAAGCTACAGTAGTTTATATCAGGAATCAGAATAGCTGCTGCCTGCTTCCAAGAACTAGGGAACGGTGAATGTGTTACCCATGTAGAAACTGTGATCTGCAGTAACGCCTGCTCAAATACGTTTTTTGTATTCTATCATCAGGGAACTGACAACTAGACTTGATATGCATGCAGTCCTTTATAACTTACCTTGAATATTAAAGCTTTGTTGGAAAGGACTAGAAAAGATAATTTCCTTCTAAAACAAAAATCTTCTCTCACAGTATTACATAAAGAGAAGATTTACTTTAATGACACTTTCTTCCTTATCAATGATAAAATATTGATGGAGTTTTTTCAGTCATCCCATCACCATGGGTCTGTATTTGACCCTGGCTACACTCACTAGGACCAATCCTGATGCCCGCCTGCAGTCTGATATGACAGCCTGAACTCAGCCTGCCCTTATGCCCACAGAAGTGGGTGATGTCCTGTTCTGGTGCTACCCTATGGAATCCCCACCACCCCTGGCCTCAAGAGATCCCCTATCCCACATAACACCCTGAAATACATCATGGAAAGTTAGGTCATAGGAACACAAGCCAGATCACGTTTAACACATTTAACAGCTTTATTATCTGGATGATGGAGAAAATTCTCAAGGCAGATCCCATCAAAGTATATACAAATCTAAAGGGAAAACGCAAAGATGATGGAATCAGGCTCTTTCCAGAGGTGTCTAGTGACAAGATCAGACAAAATGAGCAGAAACTGAAACTAGGAGGGTCTTTCTGAACACAAAAAACCCTTCTCCTTTTTGGGAGCAACTAACCACTGAAAAAGGTAGCACAGAAAGATTGTTGGATCTCTGTCCTTGGAAATATTCAAAAGGCATTCTGGACAAGTGTCTTGGAAACCTGGTCTAGGTGACCCTGCATGCACAGGGGTTGTGGCCTAGGTGTAATCCAGAGCTTCATTCCAATTTCAAACTTTCCTTATGCCTGCTGGCTGAATCCTCACTATGCAGGAATAGCTTTTGACATCATAACTTCCATTCATTGCCTTGCTTTCTTCTACCCTAAAGGAAGAGCTAGTTCTCAATCTTATGGTTCTCCTAATATGGTAGGTGTAATAAAATGTTTCCAAAGTCTTCTTGGTTTTCAAAACCTTCTTTATGGCTTCAGTTGGTAATAAACTGATCAACAATAATTGAAGCTATTTATATAGCAAGGGGAGAACTTGCTGTGATGCAGATTGAATAGTCAGTAGACTTAGATGAATAGCCACAAACACCAGATCCTACTGTTCCTTGTTTAGGAACATACAGCAAAAGGTCTTGAGATATTTTATTGGTTTGATTTAGAAGATGGGAGATTATTGCAAGATATGGAGTCCAGATAATCTGGTTTGTTGTTAGTGTGAGACTGACATTCCTAATACAGGTTTACTAAGCCAAGAAATTAACTGAAAAAACCTAAAATGAAATATTTTTATTTTATTTTATTTTTTTAATAACAGATGAGGGAATAAAAAGGAGATAAAACCTCTTGTCAGACATAATAAAATTTAGTCAACAGGTAAGATAGTTTTAGATTTTATAGGCTTAAAGACACTCAGCTATTAAGATTCTGTACTAAATCTAGTTTTGCATCTAATGGAATTCTTTAGAAGTATTTTCAATGCATAATCTAATTATCAATGTTCTCATGGCTATGCTAGTACAGATATTTGGATTTGAAGATACAGAAAAAGTAATGTGAGAAGTCAAATATCTCCACTAAATGGAGAAACTATAACTGAAACAGTTTAAAGAGGTGCAATATTTCTCCTCCCTTATTTTGATGGTCACATTTTAATTAATAAAGAAGCTGAATGTTGATCCAATGAATTCAGTCATTTCTGACCTATCATAATTTATTCTTAGTAATCCAAGTAGCAGATAATTAAATCTTTTTACTTAATACAGAAGATTGGTGTAAATCTTAGTATTAATTTTTAATATACTTGAAGATCATCCTTACGTATTGCATATTCTTTCTGCTTACACAGTCAAAAACCAAAGAGTAAACACAATATTATGACTAAATTCAGATACTCAACAGAGAAGCTCGGACTATGTTGTACCATATCAGCTCTTAAAAAGCACGCTTGCCCTAGGTTTTTCCACAATCTATAAATTCTATGTCTTACACAATGCAAAACACAGCCTTCTGTGTTGAACATTATCTTCTTGAACTCTTTCACTTCTGAACACATTAAATTACAAATAATAAAGAAATCAAACCCGACTTTTTTTTTCCCAAAGCAATTCAAATGCAATTCTGCTTCTCAAGTACAACTTAAATCTGCTTCACTACATAAAACTAAAAAAAATAAATATTCCTCATGGTCTTAGTCTCAAATGACTTTATACTGAACAAATACAGGATTTGCTCAAATTTTCATCGTAAATCAGATTCCCATGCAGTTTTCTTCTTCTCGCTCCTATAAAACTGCTATCAGATCCTACAACATGCCTACATAGTTAGTTGTACCACTGAAATGAAAGAAGAGTCAGCCAGGACTTTTAAAACCTGATCATATTAATTAAATTTGCAGAACCGCTCTCACACTTTTCAGAATCCTGGCATCCAAAATGGTTAATCTAAAGGAGGGCAAGCAGCCAGGGAGGGAACAAAACCAAAGCAAACCAGATCAAGACTAGCCAAACCTAGACTACCACTCTTCAACCAAGAGATTGTTCTGTACTTTTATCTGTTATTCCAGCTTCATTCACCTCAGTAGTGAGGCTATCTATACACATATCTTGTTAGCCTTTAATCATCTGTCACCTAACAATGGCTTTACTTTCGCATTTCTGTCTTGACAAAATACACATATTTTTTATTTCTTTCAAATTTAATATTTTATTTGTCCACAAGGTAAGAAATTATCTGCATGTATCAGCCAGGTCATATAGGAGCCACTCAACACTCAAGAGCCCCTTTATTCCAGTTGTCACAAGAAAATAGTGCAAAGATCATAATCAATATCCTTTACCAGCTTATTATTGTTCTTGTTATTATTATCAATATTACTACTAATATTATTTCCAATACACGGTTTTTAAAGAAACACTGGTGTCTTAAAAATGTGCAATAAGCTTTTTTCCTTTGAGATTTCATAATGACACCTAGCTTACACTGTATACATGATTTCTACCAGGTTTGGTGCAAGGCCACAGGCTCTTTACTGACCTTGCAGTGCAGTCTCAGGACCTTGATGTACCTGCCCAAGACTGCCCTTGTTTTAATTTGCATTAACAAGTGTCTGATGCCCAAGTGACCATTGTCAGAAAACTGTATTTCTGATCAAGAACTGATCAAGTTTACAAAAGTAAACTGGTTGGTCCAAGCAGAATGCAGTCCTGTCTGTGATCTAGCATTGCAACAAAGCACTCACTGGCATACGAGAGAACTACTTCAGGTGTTTTAAATTTGTCTTTGTTGTTCTTTGACCAGGTTAACTAACATGGTGCTCATTTACACTTTCTTTACTTCTTTTCAGTCTCAAGTTATCTCCGGCTCAAATATATTACTGTCTCAGTCACATCTGTATGCCTACTTCGTTCCAGAATACTTGCATCTAAAAAGAATGAGAGAAAGGATCTTTTACAATGCAATTCATTATTTTTGGTTGATATAATTAAGTTCCATTTAATGAGTGATTCTTTCTTGAGACTTATTTAGGACTGCATTCTAAAATTCTCACAAAAACAAGTCACTAAAAAAAGCAAACACTTCTTGATAACCACTCCCTTCTTAAAAGAAAAAAAAAACTAAAGTGGGATAAAATATTGGAAACAAACCAGAACCTAATTACAGAACCTCAGGTAGTAACAGAATCAGTATAGAAGTTTCCAGAAAAATACAGCAATATATAGCAAAATACAACGAAACAGTAGCTCATATTTAAGTAATTCAACAACATGATGTAAAAAAGTGAAGATAATTAGTCAACATTTGGGACATAGTGCTGTCAGCAAACAGACAAAACATGTTAGCTGTTGTTTTCCCCACTACTACTAACAAAAGAGCTACTGAACTTCAGTTATTTGATGTAAAAAGCTACTATTGTCTATTAAAGTTAAGCCAAGAAGGATTGAAAATTGTTCCTGTTTTCACCAGCTTGAAGGAATCAATGAACTGGTTCTTGTGAGTTCAAAGAAATCTCAATTGTACCACCTTGCTAACAGAACTATCAAATTCCTGGTATGAAAGCAAATGTGTTGCAGCTTTTGTATAAAAGTAGTTTTGATGAGTGTTTAGCCTGGACTTTGAAAAACAATGCCAGGGAGGAGTTCTGGCTCCTGGCCATGGGGAGGGAGCCAGGAGAAAAGGGTGAATGCAAGCCTGTAGTGGAATGCCATCCCGTGGTGTTGATTCAGAGCACAGATGCAGCAAGTCAGGGTCAGGATCAGACACAGAAATAGTCTATTGGGGTAAGGTAGGTCTGAGAGCAGGATTGAAAGATGTGTCCAAGGATTCATGTTGGGTCATGATTGAGGTGATATGACCCTGGGCAGAGGCACAGTATTGATCTGCTACACGGCTCAGAAAAAGGCAGCAGAAACAGACTTTGCTGGAAAAGAGTTCTGCAGAGAAGGAGGGCATCCCAGACTTCTGGCTTCTCATCAGTGATGGAGGCAAACTTTGATTAAAAACCTTCATTCATTCCATTTAGTACCTTAACTGATTCCACCGAACAGCCTAACTCAGCCCAATGAACTCTTAGGAAGGGGGCTGTAGCCAGGATTCTTACAGAAAGGTCAAGAAAAAAATGTCATCTGTCAATAATTTCCAGTAAAGCTTTTTGATTTCACTCCATTTAGGTGAAATTTCAACTGAATGTTATTTTATCTACTTACATTTCTAGATTTAAAGAGTGAGTTTATTTATGGAATTGTGACTATTGAACTTGAAGAATATGTCCAAAAACTAAGGAATTAAATTTGTGCCATTGGATTATTAATATTTATTCCTGGTATTTTAAAACAATAGCTCCTTCTGTCATGTAGAAAAATATTGTATAGTTTTTCCATACTTATTCATTCAGCCATATCCTAATTCTGCAAAAACTCATTGACATGTTCAGTTTCCCAGCGCAGAAAGTAATGTCCATGGTTTTCATCTACAAAAGTTAATTTAAGTTACAAATCTAAAAAGAACTATGCACAACTAGATATATATATTTATAGGAAAAGCATATTTGAAATCTGCATTTAGGGTTTTTTTATTATTTTTCATGTCTTTGAAATCTATCTCTTGCAAGAAGTATTACCTTAACTAATGATTTCAGGAATTATTTGATGTTTTTTTCACTTTTATCGTCCTATTCGGAAATTTTTATGCCAAAAGTAAAAATTAAGATGGAATTTTAAAATATTCTTTTAAGTTTATTTTAAGATTCTTGGTGAGGTCTTCGAAATAGTAACTTGGGGGTGACTTTGAACAGTGGGTTTCATTTTTACTGTGTTGCTTATGTTATAGGTCTTTCATGCTGAGTTTCTGTATAAAGATCTGTATTATGTCCTCCTATGATATGAGACAGGATGTCTTAAAATCCATGAAGTGGTTACTTACTATCTCCTGATATTTATGTCACAAAACTAATTTGAATATACTTTTTAAAAAATTGCATGCCTTTTCTAAAACTGAACTAAAAAAAAAAAAAAAAAAAAGAGAGATCTTTAGGTGACATCTGTGGCCCCACTACACAGTTATAGAAACTAGTTAATGTGCTCTAGTGTACAGCTATTACAGTGCTCTGTGAAACAGTGTCATGATGTAAAGAAACAGAATTCAAAGATCATCCAGTGTTGCTATAGATTACAGGGTGGAAAAGACTGAGCATAGACAGGTATAAGACTACAGGAGACCTGAAATAAGTTAGTAGCTGAATAATTTTTTTGCCAAAAATTCAGAAAACCATAAATGACTGCAGGGTCCAAGAACAGAATAACATTTATTATGTGATTAGCATTTTTCCATCAGCAACATTTTTAGCTAAATTACTAAAGTGCAGTCAAAGATAAAACGTCTAAGAGTCTGAAGTGGTTGACACATGGGTAACACTACAAGAAAAATGTATCTCTACTGGTGATACACCAAGCTGGTGCATGAACAAGTAGGAAATTCAGTAATAAGGGTTGTCAATACAACACATTCGCCAAGCAATACAATCAATAGGACAAAAAAAAGTTAAACACTGGCAGCGCAAACTGATTTTGCACCTTTCAGCCTCAAGAATGATGCCTCTCTTAGGAGGAACAGCCAAAATTTATTCTTAGACCTTTTGGATGTGCTACTGTTCCATATGCTTGTGGTCTATAACAAAAACTTAATGCTGGGAAAAGCAGATAACGTTCTTGTTTAATAACAGGATATTTTTCACCCAGATAGGTAACCAACTAATAAACTAGAAGGGTCAAAAGAAGGAGATGAGAAAATGCAGAAAACTAGCATTATATTTAGTAATTATAGCATAGTATGCCAGTCAATCTCTGTAGGGAAATAACTTACCTTTGCCACTAACTCACATTACTATGAAAGAAAGGTATCTTACTGAAAACTTTCACTTCAGGCAGAGGAACTTTATCCCACCCAGTCATGCAATCACAGACCAGTTTAGGATACTCATATGTCACTTGTATATTCCACAGCCTTTTTTGTTATCTGAGGTGTTCTGTTGTGCTTTCCTAGAATGCACTGTCATGACAAATAGCCTTAGCTCTCTGGCTCTCTTGATCTGTAAAGGCCAAATTTTGATCCAAATTCTACTCATTGTTTGTTTTAGGGGCTCACTATAGTAAACTAAGAAAAGAGTGTGGAATTTCCCTGCATTTATAGATTTTTCTGATAATTCATTTTGTTCTCAGACATACTTATCATAATCTGCAGCAAACAAAATTCAGAATTCACTACTTTTGCCTTTTTGTTGGAATGAATTAGGTATAAACATTTTCTTATATTGAACTAGGAGAAAAAATTAAAGAAAATTCCTATATACTGAGACCATGGTTATTTATTACTTGTATTGAAATATCTCATCTTCATTGAGAGCTACTGTAATCCATGGATATTTATTACTATTTATATTTAGAACATTTTCTTGATTATAATTTTTATGTGCTTTACTGATTCAAATCAGTTTTGGCTGAGTTAAAAATGAATCACTTGCACATGGAAATACGTTTTTAATCTATTGTTTCCCTTCTGAAGTCTGCAAGTGAACTACATAGTCAATAAAATTCTTAGTTGATTAGGATTTCAACTAAAAAAATACAGAAGTATTTTTTCTCATTTTCTTAAGTAGGGAAAACACTAACCTACTTTTCTAAAGGATACAGAAAAGTACAACAGCACACTGCAGCAAAACTTAAACATTTTCAATAACCAAAAGATTTTGAAATTTAAAAAAACTTGGATACAAATGAATGTTTACAAAGTACAGAGCTTTCAACTCTAACGCCTGTGTACCAGTAACATTGTAGGTGAAGAAAGGTCTTAGAATGGACAGGGGCATGAATGTAGGAGTGACTAACAGGGAGATATAGTAAATAAAAAAATTAGAATCTATTTCAACAAGAAAGTACAGTTTAAGTGATCCTTGGCTGCCATGCAAGGTTCTTCCACTGAGAAAAAAAAGAAACGGCTGAAAGAAAATAAGGCCCAGCAGCCAATGAAGTGGAGACTTTGGACACGACTCCTGGAACGTTGTTAGCCTAACTTAGTTCATTCTTGGAAGAGATGATGGAAATGAGTATGTATTTAAACTCCCAAATTAGACTTGAATAAACTGGAGAATACTGCAGTTGTGCTGTGAGTGAAGGAGACTTAGTTGAATTAACAAACAGGAAGCACTCATTTAGAAACTAAAAACTCACTGCACCTTCTCATTAAGAGCTGTGTATGATGATATTCAGTGTCATTGCCCAAGCAGGACACTTTTTCCCACACTGGAATGAGAAACTGAATTCTGAAAAATGGTTTGCAAACCCAAAATCAGATATGGCATAAGGTTAAAATGAGAGCTTTTGAATTAAGCTTTCTCAGAATTTACATTTAAACAATTTCATAATTTTTAAAATGGTGCAAAATAGCTTAAGATTGAAATGCAGTCCTTAGAGGCCAGAAAGTTAGAACAAATCTTTTATTTATGAAAAAAAAAGAAATTATGCAGCTTGATATTCCTTTTTTTCCTCAAATGCTGAAATAAATGTTTTTGGAATGCATTTATCCTATCAGCATTGGCAATAGGACATATTTTAATGCAGATTAAACATCAGTAGCTCATGTAATGTCAAACACATCTTTTCTGGTGAAGGGACCTAACTCTTCAGCATGATAGTTTCCTGTCTTGGAGTCTACAACCCTATTGCCATGTAGCAAAAAAGGCCTGGTGTAGAATAACTTTAAGTACTGTAATCCTTCTTGATAATTAGATAGTTGCTTAAATAAATCATATTATTTAAGTAGGCTGGGATTGGAAAATTCCTTGGACAAGATGGGAGATCAAAATCTGAAATTTTAAAAGAAAAGTCTGTTAAAAAAAATCAATGAATGTACTTGTTATCATGATGAAAAGATAAATAAGCAAGGATGAGGCAGAGTATGTATTAAACAAAGGAAGAAATACTTCTATGCATCCTTCCTTGTCGCAGAATCCCTAGAGAGAGCTATGCTACATTTCAGGGTTTCCTAAAAACATGCTTGGTTGCTCAGTCTGCCATCATCTGTGTGGGCTGCATTCCAGATGAGAACATGTGGGAAAGCACAGCGTCTAAGCTTCATGTTAGTCAGGGAGGTTATCCAAATGTTTGAAACTGATAACTGGGAGCTGGGCCAGCAAATTCTTGGCATTTGATACGTGGTTAGGTTTTTGGGGAACTAAGCCAAGGAAATCTTTACAGGACTCATAAAAAAAAAATCTACTGAATGTGTTCTAAATAATGCTCTTACTGTACTCTTGAGATATGGTAAGGATGGGTGAATTCAGCAGTCCTTGTCTTGGTGCAACTGCCATGAATTTTTACGAAAGTTTTATCTAATGGAAAATGCAGACTAATCTCTCATTGCTGTTTTGAATGTAATATACTGAGTGAGGATGTCTTCCTGTTGAGAATTTTTGGTAATGTCTTCTTTTTCAGAAAAAAAATAGTTATTGCGGTAAAATGAATGTAAGCAAAATTTCCTTTTTAAAATCACAAGGGCACCATTGTCTAAAAAAACCTTTACTTTCTGTACAACGTAATTTCTATACTTTATTTAAGTATCAATGTTAAGATCTACCAACTCTTGCAATTGATTTGAAAAAAGGAAAAGGAGGAAAGATATGTGTTAGCATAAATAGACCTGTCTAGACTCAACTTTTTTGGTATTCTTTTATTTTCCCCCATAATATACTGTACTGTGAAGACCATCCTATTAGCATCAAAAAGGTAGTGTAAGTACTGTTGTTGGAATTCCCTTTCCCTTGCCTTGCCTTGCCTTTTGCCTTTCATTTTGCCTTGCCTTGCCTCGCCTCTCCTTGCCTCTCCCTCTTTAATTAATTAAGTCGTTAATTTATGTGTGTGCTATAATTATGACTTTTGTGGATGACCAATAAAAAAAGGTTTCATATGTAATGTATTTTAATGTATGAGATACCAATTATAGCCAAAGTCTTCATGTAAAAAAGCAGGTCATGTGGACCTTCCAAGTTCAAATATATTCAGAATATGCAGGAAAAAAAAAAAAGGTAAGAAGATCTATCTTCCCCTATCAAGCACTACATTTCATCAATCATATGATTGCTATAAACAATTTAGTAAATCTCTAACTTTTGATCCCATTTCCTTCTTCATGTGCAGATTATTTAGTTGTATACCAGCACATGAAATATATTTTATCTTCCCTGTAGAACCTTTTTCTAATACACTGATTTCTAAGTAGAAGAAAACGGCTCCACTGATATTAATTTTACACTTTTTCACAGTAAATGTTATTTACTGTAATACATAATGAAATCCAACAATACAGCTCAGGAGTAACATTAACTGACAGATATGCACTAACAACATTTTCATTATAGAAATGTCAACATTTCACTTCTTACAAGAGAAATCAACAGCTGACTAACAACAACCATCTGCTTTTGCCAGCCATTCTTGGAATTTCAGAACTCTCTCTGCTTATAATATATCTACTCTACCTAACAAAATTGGCTATAATTTTACAAATAAGGCCTGACTGGTTATTTTGGTAGCTACAGATAATTTATATAGCTTACTCAATGGAGAACAAATAACGAAATTTCAATTTATGTGCTTAAAACAGTATAAAAATTCAGGCTAAAGAATGAATAATAGAAGTGGGAACAGATTATGAAGTTATTTGACATTGACCTACCTGCAAAATCTTATTAATGCAGATATGTTTAATCTATTTTTTTTCCCAACTGACGGTGTCAGAAAGTAAATCTTAGGTGAACACTGCTATTACATATTCCTGCTCTATAATCTTTGTTGAATCACTAAGTTCAAAGACCACTGACCCTGCAAAGATGCAGGTCAAGCTGCTTTTCTGAGAGCAGTTGATAAAAGAAATTCAATTATGTTAGAGATAAGAGCCTACATTTTTCATACTACATTAATAGGCCACAAAGAACACAATTCCAAGGGTTAGTAAATACAATTTCTGAGTCTACCAGCCATAAATATAGAACTATTTGTACACATATCCTAAAAAGTTTTACCAGTTTTCTGGGAATATTGTACTTCATTTGAACAATAAGCAATTTGAATATAGAAACAACCTCAGTGGGAAAACAATTTTCAAAAGCAGTTATTTGCTTTTCCAAAATTGCCTCATTATATCTTGGTGATTTTATTCTTTTTCTATAGGAGAACACTTACAGCTATTAGTAAATGTACATATGTGTTCCCTGGCCACTCAAGCAAGAAAAAAAAAATCCTGTAAGGGCAGGCACACAGATTAACTTTGTGAGAAGATTTTATGCTTCTACAGAACATATTATCTACAATTGTTTTAAAAATCATAACTTTTAGTACCTCATCCAGGAATGAAATGCAGCAAACTCTAAGGTGAAGGATAGAAAATGCTTTGCCACTAGGAAGTAACACTATAAAGTATTAAGGTTAGGAGATAAATTTTTTAAAATATCAATTTAATTGAAAATACTTTGCAAATTCACAGAAGAAAAGAATGTGAATGGTTTGTTGAGTTTAACCTAAGCCCTAATTTTTTTCTTGATTCCCAGGGGGAAAAAAAAGGTCAGGGATTTGATTATTTGCTCTTACCAGATAAAAAATAACTATTGCAGTTTTAATGATGGAACTCTCTATTCAAGATCTAGATTTTAAAATACCCAACCTGGAGAAGGCCAGTCAACACAAGAGGATATATTTGCAGTAAATATATTTTCACAACTGGTGAGAAGACAGAAATTGCATATTTCACTTGCCTTAATCAGTCTTGTCTTTGCAATCCAGGATTTTGTGTTTCAGTGAAATAGAGCTGCTATCACAGTATTTAGATCTTCATCTTATTTGATTCTGGTTTTGCCTCTAAATTATGCTTTTTCCCCAGTGATTTAACACAAAGAAGAACACATTGCATCATTTTGTATTGATTTCAATATTACTTTGAATCACTGAGGTCAATGATTACAGATTACTACCCACTGTTGGTTGTCCAGGTTGGCAGCAATGAGGTTGTTAAGGGGAGTACCAAGGTAATCAAAAAAGGCTTCAAGGCTCTCAGTTGCCTGGTCAAAGGAAGAGGACTCAAGGTCCTCTCCTTGATTCCTTAATAGCAGGGGTGAATGCCAAAAGGAATAGAAAAACCCATATAATCACTAAGTGGCTTAAAGAAAGTCTTTTGGTTATGGGGCAGTTTATATAGCACCAGGTCTGCTAGAGATAGATGGGGTTCACCTGTCTAGAAAGTGCAAAAGGATACTAGCCTATGGCAGGGCTGATGGAATGGGCTTTAAACTAAGTTTGAAGGGGGAAGGGGATGAGATGAGGCTTGCTACAGATGAACCTGTGGGTGTCAAGCCAGAGTTAGGGGCAAAATCGATAGCCCAGCTGAAGTGCATCTACTCTAATGCCTGCAGCATGGGTAGCAAATAGGAGGAGCTGGAGGCCACTGTACTGCAGGAAAGCCATGAGACAGTCACCATTATGGAAATGTGGTGGGATGACTCACATGGCTGGGGTGCCCCAGTAGATGGCTACATCTTCAGAAGTGACAGGGGAGGAAAATGAGGTGGGGTGGCTCCGTACATTAGGGAGGGTTCTGACTGCATAGAGCTCAAGGCGAGGGATGATAAGGTTGAGAGACTATGGGTAAGAGACAGGGAGAAGGCTAACAAGGCAGATAGATACCCTGGTGGCAGTCTGTTATAGACCACCCAGCCAGGATGAAGAGGTGGATGGACTATTCCGTCAGCAGCTGGCTGGTGTTTCACCATCATCAGCCCTTATTCCTGTGGGAGACACTGCCCTGATGGACATCTGCTGGAAACTCAACACAGCAGAGAGGAGGCAGCCTAGGAAGTTTCTGTAATGTGCAGAAAATAACTTCCTAACACAGCTGGTAAGAGCCTTTCAGGAGTGAGGCCCTGCTAGACCTGCAGTTTACAGAGAAAGGATGGTGGGAGATGTACTGGTAGGAGGTTACTTTGGGCACAGCGACCATGCCATCATAGAATTTTCAATACTTAGTGAAATAAGGAGGGGCATCAACAAAACCTCTACCTGGAACTTTTAGAGGGCAGGCTTTGCCCTATTCAGGATACTGGTTCAGAAAGATCCTTGAGAAGCAGCCCCTAGAAACAGAGGCCCAGGAAGGCTGGACATTAAGAAATTTTGAAGCAGTTACAGGTCATCCCTATGTGCTGAAAGATGAGCTGGCAGGTAAAAAGACAAGCCTGACTGAACCTGGAGCTTTTTCAGGAGCTCAGATAATTCCATCACTTTGAAAAAGAGGCAGGCAACTCAGGAAGTGTTTAAGAATGCCATTAGGTCATGAAGAAAGAAAATTAGAAATCTCAATTAGAACTTAATCTGGCCACTCCTATAAAGGATAATAAAAAGTATTTTTATAAATACATTAATAGGAAAAGGAGGACCAAGGTAAACCTCCATGCTTTATTGGACATGAAGAGGAATGTAGTCACCAGTGGAAAAGGCAGAGGTACTTTTCAATTCTTTGCCTTATTCTTCAATGGTAAAACTAGTTACCTCAAAGCAACTGGCCTCCTGAACTGGTAGACAGGGACAGGGAGCAGAATAGACCTCCTGTAATCCAGGAGAAAGACATTAGTGACCCGCTGAGCCACTTACATGCTCACAAGTCTATGGGACGGGATGGGATCCATCCTAGAGTGATGGAGCTGGTAGAAAAGCTTGCTAAGATGCCCTCCATCATTTATCATCCTGGCTAACTAGGGAGGTCCCAGATGACAGGAGATGGGCCAGTGTGATGCCCATCCACAAGAGGGGCTGGAGAGAGAACCTGGGGGCTGCAGGCCTGTCAGCCTGACCTGGGTGTCTTCCGTGTAATCACACGGCACTCACAGTGCAACCAAGGGATCAGACGCAGACAGGGGGTTAGTAAAGGCAGGTTCTGCCTGAACAACTTGATCTCCTTTTATGACCAGATGATCCACCTGGTGGATGTGGGGATGGCTGTGGATGTTGTCTACCTAGACATCAGCAAAGCCTTTGACACCATCTCCCACAGCACTCTCCTGGAGAAGCTGGCAACCCACGCCTTGGACAGGTGCAGCCTTTGCTGGGTTAAGAACTGGCTGGATGGCTGGGCCCAGAGAGTAGGGAATGGTGCTGCATTCAGTTGGTGGCTGGTCACTAGTTGTGACCCCCAGGGATCAGTGTTGGGCCCAGTTCTGTTTAATATCTTAGTGATTATTTAGATTGTGGGAATACCATCAGCAAATTTGTGGACAACACTACGTTGGGTTGGAGTGTCAATCTGCTGCAGGATAGGAAGGCTTTGCAGTGGAACCTAGAAAGGCTAGAGAGATGGGCCAAGATCAATGGGATGAGGTTCAAGTGCTGAGTCCTATATTTTGGACACAACAAGCCCAGGGAGCTCTACAGTCTGGGTACAGGGTGGCTGGAAAGCTGCCCACGGGAAAAGGACCTGGTGATGCTGGTTGACAGCAAGTGAACATTATCCAGCATGTGCCCAGGTGGCCAAGAAGGCCAAAGGCATCCTGGCCTGTATCAGCAACAGTGTGGCCAGCAGGACCAGGGCAGGGATTGTCCCCCTGTACCCAGCACCAGTGAGGCTCCACCTCAAGTACTATGTCCATGTCTGGGCCCTTCAATTCAGGAATGACATCGAGGGTTGGTGAAGGATCTGGGGAGAAGTCCTGTGAGGAGTGGCTGAGAGAACTGGTATGGTTTAGCCTGGAGAAAAGGAGGCTCAGGGGATGCTTTATCACTCTCTACAACTGCCTGAAATGAGGTTGTAGCCAGGTGACGGTCAGCCTCTTCTCCCAGGAAACCAGCAATAGGAAAAAGGGACATAGTCTTAAAGTTATGCCAGGGAAGGTTTAGATTAGACATTAGGAAGAAAGTTTTTCACAAAAAGGGTGACTATATCTTGGAATAGACTGCCCAGGGAGGTGGTGGAGTCACCGTTCCAGGAGGTGTTTAAGAAAAGACCGGATGTGGCACTCAGTGCCACTGTCTAGCTGCCAAGGTGGTGTTGGGTCATAGGTTAGACTTGATGATCTCAGACGTCTTTTTCAACCTAATTGATTCCATGATTCTGTGATACTTTGTTCTGTGCTATATCTGTTCCAACCAACTTTTCAGAAAACTCCCACGTGATTTTCTTTATATCAAGTTTTTTTCTTTTCTTCATATTAAGTAATGAGAAAATACATTGCCTCCTAAATGTAAAAACAAGATGAAGAAAAAATGTGAGAAAACATTTTTAGGAATGAGAAATCAAAGCAGATTGATTTAATGGCTGTATGAAGAATACTGCTGGTGTTGTTTTGATGCAAATACAAAAAATGTTTCAGGTTTTTTTAGACTTAAATAATTTATTGTTATGAAACTATACATTTTAAATAAACGGTAGTAATTTTTGCCTTTTGTAGTTCACAAAAGAAAACAATTTTCCTTTTACAAGAGATAGGAATAGATGTTTCAGATCCATAAAGAATGTTTTCTTACTGTTTTGTGTAAATACTGCTGTACTGATGATACTTGGGCAGAATACTACAGTAGAGTTTTTAATTAGATAATATCCTCCTCCCTTTAAAAATATTTTTAAAAGTTTGCATATAAACTTTGCATTCAAAATGAGAGTTTGATATTTTTAGTACTTCTCTTCTGTGTTTTTGAAATGTAGTCTTTAATTGCTAGTATGAGAGTTCCCAGGGGATGTCAGGATACTTATTTTCCATACCCCCAGAAAAAGCCAGTGACAAATTTCCAGGCCTTTTTTTTCTCACATTTCAATCCACAAATACTATCAGAAGAAACCACAAACAGAGGTATTGTAAAATATCCATGGAACTGATGAGAAAGCAGCATTTGGTGCTGAGAACATCTAAGTTAAAACAGAGGAGATTGCCTGCAGACATTTACCAAAACCAAATCCCCGCCCAAAAAAACCCCAAAAAACCAAAAAAATCGTACCAGTTTTCAAACTTTCACAGGTTGCACTCAAAAAGTGATGAAAGGGGTGACATTCACTGATAGAAAGAAAAATTTTGATCTATTAATTGTTTTCCATGTATTTTCTACTGAAGATTTTGAACTGTATTTGATACTCAGGTCATAATGTTGTCACCTGGAACTTACAACCACATTATCTGTTCTCACAAAAAATTTTTGCATACCAATATCTTCAATGCTAGCTTTAAAATATGTTTCTCTAAAAATATCTACTGATCTTATAGATAAGTTTTACAATGGGTCACTTCTACAAAGTAGTTATGAGTTCAAAATATTAACTTATATCCCCAAAGCATGAAGAAACATTAAGACAGAAAACAGAGGAGACACACTCCTCATTCATCAAGCCCAACTACTATGCTGTTGGAATTAATCTGTCTACATTCCAGCATGTGACTTTTTGGCAAGCTGGCTTCAGTATTGTAGGCTTATATTATGTGTTTCTTAACTAAAAGAATAGGAAAAGAACAACAGATGGAAAGAAATATACAGGACTTTTGGGGGAGGGTTGAATGTGGATCTTGCTAATGGTATTAATAGAAGGGGAAATGTAAAGCGTAGATCATCTCTAGCATAGATATTCTTCCTAAAGAATCCTAAAAGTATCCTGATCTTTAATAAATAAATTTTCGGCTCCAAATTTTCACTGTTATAGTATCATAGGATTGTGCCCATAGTTATGGAAGACTGAGTTACATGTTTTCTGGGAAGATGCTGATGCTGGTTCAATAGCGTTCTTTAAAGGTTTTCTGAACAAACTTTAGTATCCCAGAAATGCTTAAATACCTGAACATTCCAAAGACCATGTAGTTTACAGATACTGTCCTTGGACTTAGCATACTATCTATATAGAACAATGAATTCACTGTATATGAACAATAGTGATAGAATAAGCTAGTCTGAAGATTCTGTAAGCCTTTAAAGTTATGTCAAACACATTTCTTCTTATGTAAGGCATTATTTTTCTATGTAAATAAAATGTCATGTCATTTTTGACAAAAACATAATTCATCTGAATAACTGTTTTTATTCTACAGCAATTCAAGTATCTGCACTAATCCGTTTCTCAAATGTAAATAACACCTGCAGTAATAAAGTGAACACGCTTTTATTAGGCTTTTTAAAAATGCTGGAACAAAAGTCTGAAAAAATCCCATAAAATATATTTTATTTTGCAAGTAGCTATACCCAAAGCCTTGAAAAGTATTCTTGCCAGCTAACTAAGAAATATCTTAATTGAATCTAAGAAATCTAAAAATCTTAAATTGTAGATTTATGTTATAAAGGAAATCATACACAAGATTAAGGATTCTTTAATGTTTTGAAATGAAAACTACATGTCAAAGATAGTAAAGGATTTGAAATCTAGTGATTTTATTATCAATAATTTTGAGAGAGTCCTATTATGTAAGTGCACCTTTTACACCTAGGTAAATCATGAAAAAACCCCTCAGATTTTCAGGGGGAAGAGTGTTTAGCATGGGGGTTTTTTTCTGATTTTTGACTCATAAGATTAAGTTTTGTGTGTAACATTTCTAAAGAATATTTTCCTGTTGAAGTTGTTAACTTCTTGTATGTGAATGAAATGTTTTGCTTTGCAGAAAATATGTAACTGTTAATCTGGGATTCTATAGGAGTACTACTGCACCCATTAATTCATACAGTAATTTTTCATGCACAGAAATCTGTAAACAGATATATTGATTTCCCGAATGACTTCAAAAGGTGAAAACACAGGCAGCTGGTGTCAGAATATTAGGCATCTTGTTTCTGCACTAATGAGTGTCTTGACACTGATTGTTGACTAAAAGGAAGGGTTCTGTTATTCACCAGTTCCTCATAAACCCAGAACTATCTCCCCATCCTGACCAAAACCCCATTTTTTAACTTTTAAAAGGTACATGAACAAATGTGTAATGTACAAATTAACTTATTTTTGGAAGGAATTTTTTCCTACTCTTACAGAAGAGTAATTACAGAAATGCCTTGCTCTGTACTTGAAGATTGTATCTGATTCCTCCCTTAGCAGTCACAATGATATTTTAATTCTTTCTGCCCAGCATATACAATGAATTGGGTAATATTTTTTCCTGTCAGTTTTGAGTCTAAAAAATAATTTGTGATTTGCTTTTGCTACATAAGAAACCAAGAAAAACATATGTATATACAAGATAGAAAAACAAAGTGACTGACAGGTTAGAAAAGATAGGAAAAGAATAGTAAATTTGGTGACTCTGTGCCTCTACCCGGCATGAAAAAAAAAAAATTTATCTGACTTAAGTGCAAAATAATTGCATGCCAATGAAGATGGTAGGAAAAGTACTGCAGCACTGTCATTTCTGTACTTTTTAGGGTATTCAGGAGTTGCTTCTTGTCAAGTTAAATTTCAGATCTTTTTGAAAAACAGGTCACATTTCTGTTAAAATATTCCCCTAAGATTACATTCCAGCAATCATATGGAAGTGTTTAGTTATATGTTATTTTTTAAATCTTTTTTTTTTAATATTTAAATTATTTGTTCATAAGTTGACACCCCATCTTAGATGTGTTCATTCATTACAGTGTGATCTGAACATTTACAGATGTTTTCTTAGACCATGATATTTTCTAAAGTAATTCAATTTTTATGAAATTAGGCACTTAAAAACCAAACTAAACAACCTTACATATTATTTTATTGCATAATATTTCTACATTTTTTTGAGGGAAAATACCAGATTTGACAAGGGGCATAGGAGGAAAAGTGAGTTTCTACCCATTTTTCAAAAACATTCCTTCAGGTCTTATTCTTTATGAAAAATATGTTCACACCTAAGAAGACAGCTGTTTACAATAAGGATCATTAACTGTGTTTATTATAATGCAACTTCTGAAAGTTTTGAAGACATTAATGATGATAAAACCTTTAAAGATTTATAAAGTCAATTTCAATAGCAAATAAGAAATACAACTTTAAGTTATACACCTAAATTCCCATGTTAGAAAAATCAAGACTAGAAAACTAGTGGGAAGAGACTAACATTATATTTTCTCACTGCATTTTTCTGGATGTTTGTTTTTTGAAGGCTTCTCTTTCCAGATAGACCAGTGATAAAAAGCAAACTTGAATCTAAAAATTTAATGCCATAAAATGTCTTCTAACACAAAGGAAAAAAAATAACAGTTACTATTATACTTAGAAAAACATAGAAGTTTTAAAATAAAGGTCAAAGCAGATTTTTAATGAGCATTTATATATGACCACACAATTTTTATTATTTTATTAAGGGCAGATTTCAGACCTAACCTTTTGCAATTCATAGATTTCAGATCTAAACTTAGGGCCCCAAATGTCCTTCATTAATTGCAAAAGGTGATGATTCAAAGGAATTTTCCTTACACTTGAAAAGTGTAAGCAGGATTATATGGCTTGGGGTTTCCCCCCCACCCCTTTTTTTACCTCTCCTGTCTTTCAATGCTGCAAAAACCAAATGGGTATCTGTTTGGTAGTCACTTATGAAATTCAAGGCTGGAATTTACATATGCTCATTCATGTTCTATAGTGGACCAAAATAACTGAGCAATTTTTGGTAAGATGCATTCCCTCGCACACTATTATATCACATTGATGGAACCTAAACATATTCCCTGACATTTACCAAAAAACAATTTACAAATGTTTTCTGTTTAGACAGTGATTTGCAAGGCTTTTACCAGAGTTTGATGATACTAGCAGAAGTTATTTATGAAAGTAATTTTCAAAAATACATTTTACTTTTTTTTGATGTCTTTACACCTTTTATTACTGGGTTTGCATGGCAAGGTTTTGGGGAGTGTGGGAAGACATCTACAGGGATGACTTCCATGAGTATCTTCTAGAATCTTCCCCATAGTCCAATAAAGCAAGTGCCACTTGGCTCCAAGATGGACCCACCACTGACCAAGAAAGAGCCCATCAACAATGTTGGTAGTATCTCTGGGATAACTTATTTAAGGGGGGGAAAGTTATTGTGCAGAAGAAATTGTGGTCAAAGTAGCAGAAACCTTCAGACACCAAGGTGGGCATCAGAAGGATGGGGAGGAGGTGCTACAGGTGCCAGAGCAGATTCCCCTGCAGCCCCTGGTGAAGATGATGGTGAGCCAGGCTGTCTCTGCAGCCAGTGGAGGTCCTCGGGGCAGCAGATGGGTGAGTGAGAGAAGGCTGGGACCACGTGCGGAGCCTGTGACCCTGTGTGCAGCCCGTACTGCAGCCGGCTCCAGGAAGGACCTGTTGCCACATGCAGAAAGAAACCCACACTGGGACAGGTTTTCTGGCTGGACTTGTGAACTTGTAGGGGTTTGTCCTAGGTTACAATATAGATGTATTTAAGTATTCTATTACCACCAGCTGTGGGCCACTAACTGTTATCTCCTGCTATGACCCACTCCTGATAACAGACAATGGGCCATCAAGAAACCACTGTATGACTCATGGATTTATCTCATCCTATTGTGAGATGCTCCACCCAGGAGGGAGGAGCCAAGCATTCCTCCCTGGATATAACCCGGCCTTGGAACTGCCTAAATTAGCCCTGTCTACTGGCTTCCTGGAGACCTTCTACTGGACCTTCACCTGGAGACCAGACCTTCCACAGAATCACTGCTTCAACTGAGCTACTTCGTTTGGACTGCTAACAGGGTGTCAGGTTGTATCTGACTTTGTCAGTGCTTTTTTTTTCCTTAGATTATTTCACTTATTTTTAATTTTTCCTAATGAATTTTATTCTGACTTGCCATTTCCCACTGGTTTGTTTTCAAACCAATACAGGGATGCGTCCTGGAGCAGTTCTTGAAAAACTGCAGCCTTTGGGTGGGGCAGCACATTGGAGCACAGGAAGAGTATGAGGAGGAAGTAGCAGCAGATATATGTGATGAACTAATCTCAATAGTTCCCCATCACTCTGTGCCACTGGAGA
Organism: Daphoenositta chrysoptera; assembly: GCA_013397915.1. Lineage (NCBI taxonomy): Eukaryota > Metazoa > Chordata > Aves > Passeriformes > Daphoenositta > Daphoenositta chrysoptera. The sequence continues at coordinate 35,808 of VZRO01007050.1, read as the reverse complement.
GGGAAGAAGGTAGACACCAAAGTAAAGCCAGCGAAGGTGGGGGATAAGACAGTTTTAGGTTTTTATTTTATTTCTCATTATCCTACTCTGATGTGATTGGCAAGTAAACTAAGTTGATTTTGTTTTTCCCATGATGGTTGTTGGTGTGTGTCCTCTCTCCCTGTCCTTATCTTGACCCATGAGCCTTTCATTTTATTTTCTCTTCCCCAGTCCATCAGAGGAGGGGAAGGATAAAAAAGATTTGGTAGGCATCTGGCATCCAGATAAGGTTAATCCACTGCAAGATCACATTCCATTTGCACTAGTTATTCATTTGCCTAAACCCCACTGTTCCCCAGAGTAAAAGATCATCTTCCCTCAAATAGGAACTTTTTTACACAAGCAAATTATCTCTTAACCCATAACTTCAATTAACAATGGTTTGTCCCCTACTAGACTTCTATAAAAAAGATTTTCTGGCAAGCAAATTTACAAGCACGTAACAGGTGGTAGATTTCTTTATGGTGCTTTGAGAGGACTTTTTATATTACTTTTTTGGGCTCTAATTGGAATTGTAGAAAGTGGGAAATTCTAAATTTCAGACCACTTAAACAGCTTAAAGCATCAATTTTTGCAGTTTGGTTGATTGGAGGAGGGTATTAATGGTTTTATTTTTGTTTTTTCTTGTTATAAACAGTGATTTAGGCCCCCATTAATGGTTACAGAAAATAAGTAAATGGTAAATACATTTCACTTGTGATGGTAGAATTCATACAAAGTTCATCAATCACAGATTCATTAGATCTGGTAGAACTTGTTTTGAGAAAGGATGTTTTTCAGACACTACTGCAAGCTTTGCTATGCTTATTGTAGTTATACGTGTAAAAAAAGGAAATGGTACTGTTGTATTGTGTACTTGTTACAAAATTTATCCAACTGATTTTTTTTTTAAATTCATTATATTGTACAAACTAAAGAACATAGTTTTATTGCTGAACCCAACTTTGATTATATGGCACTGACATTGTGTTGTTTTTTAAACGTACACAATGGTTCTACATGGTTCACAGTGGCATACTGTTTTGAAAATCTGACCTGGTAGTAATGTTACTAAAATAATTGGTGTGAGAGCCTAGAGTGATCTTTATATGAATATCGGTTAGCAGAGGAGCACCTACAGTTTTTAACTTGCATGAAATAGAACCTAAGTATATTCAGGTCCAGATATCTTGCTTTTCTGTGTGAAAGTAAAACAAGAGAATGAAATGTTCCAAACAAGGTATTTTGGGTTGTATCTTTTTTGGTTAATTATTATTATTTATTTTGCTTTTTTTAATATGGCTACTTGCTTGCACCAACAGCACATACCTTATTTTCAAAGCTTTGTAACACAGTGTGGAGATCACTGGACTAATAATACCCACAATTTTCTAAACATCTTTATATCTGGGCACCAAAACTGGTAATTTCTATTGAGATAAGTTAAAAAAAAACCCCTAACAACAAAGTTCATTGACACAGAGCTAGATCTAAACTTGACCAAGAATCTGTGCAGTACACAGCATTGCACAGACATAGCACCTAACTGTATACTACTTTAACACTGTAAATGGGCACTGAAATATTCTCTCTCCTTTCTGTTTCTGATTATATTAACACAATGGTTTCTCAAACCTAGTCAACATTACACTTTGTCATGGCTAGTGGACATTATGCAGAATTCACCCGACATCATGGGTTTTATATCAATATTCTAAAGAGCTGTGTCATCAAAATGATCAATTAAATACTTTAAAATGTTTTCATCTTACCATTAACTAGTGCATTCTCTAGGACAAGAACTGATTTATACTACTTACTCATAATTACTGATGTATAGTACGAGAATACCTTTTAACAACTACTAGGAAGCAGATGTTCTATTTCCTTGGGTAAATGTTTTTGTCTTTTTGAGTATAAAAATACAAAAAAAAAAAAAAAAAAGAGATAAGAATATTTTTTCCTGCACAATGAAGAAATATATATAGAGAGAGAACTATAAACCCCCTACACACACAAATAAAAAAAACAGTCTTAGGGACGTACCACCCTTTGCAAGAACAACTTGTCCAGCTGTTAGAATAGTCACATGGGTCACTGGTGACCTTTTACTTACGTAAAACACACCTAGCTCTTGACCTAACTACAGATCAATCAGGGGATAAAACCTCACGAAATAATTGGGTAGGTATTGTTGGTGCTACTCTATATAACCTAACACATTCGATCAGAAAGAAAATATACTCATATTAATAATTGTATGAGTATTAGGAACATGAGACTTCTGAATCTATGTGCCCTGGGAGGGAACATAAAGGGGAGGACTGTGAAAACCCTAGTGCTTTGAAATTTCAGGCAGGTATTGGTTTGAGAAGCATTTTTATCAAAGGTTTTATCTACACCTATTGCTTGTATACATAAATGAAAATAAATACTGCAAAAGGTTTTGCCACTAGATCTTGAGAGATTTATCTGGTATACAGCATTGGGTCCACAGCATCAAGATCCAGGGATTTACAGAAGTGAAAAAATGGTCTCCTATATTCTCTTATGGGATTAACAGAAGCCTGCTGGTATTTCAGCTTGAGAGCTAACAGACTTAATGACTTCAATTGAATTTAGCCAATCCAAAGCCCTGAACATTAATATGAATGAACTGCATCTCTGTACTTCAGCTGTATAGGTGTATCGATACACGTTTTGAGGTGAAAATTCCTGGATTCTTAGGACTGCAGAACCATCACTGCTTACCATCCCTACTGCTTTGATAATTTTTGCTTTCCATCCCACACCCTCTGTCCTGCTCACCTGCAAAAGGAAATGTATCATTACATGTTTTCCTGCATATGCAGAAATTATAGTAAATGTTGGAGAGATGTGCAAAAAGAAGATACGGCAAAGAAGTAGGATGGTATTTACACATATAATAGCAGTATAATCCACTTCTAAAAATGCAGATTAGCTGACAGAAATTTAATAAATTCCTTCTGCTCATTTATGATAGTCAAAGACACTGCATCAATGTGTAATTCAAAGGAACTGGATAATTTCATAGTATGCTGAGGAAAACTCTCTTGGCATAGTTGACTTACTGACACCAGCTATCCTCCTGCTGTCACTTTTAATTCTCTATAAACAATTGTCTCTAACATCCCCTACTGCCAGAGCCAATTCACCCTCTGTGAATGATGGGGATCATTCAGGACTATAGTATGCATTTTCTTGTATAGTATGCATTTTCTCATATAATACCTGAAAACTCAAAGGATTAAACCAACTGAACAAAATGACAATTTGAATTTGGGTTTCTAATAAAAAGATTGATCTCCAGTTATAATATAGCTATAAAATATAGCTACATTTTTATAAAATAAAAATATATGTATACCTGTACTTTTTTCCTGGGTTAAACATATTAAGATTTTATTTGCATGTCTTCCCTGCAGAGAATATATATATATATATATATTTATGTATGTATATATAAAACTAAGCAGGGTCAGATACCTCTTCTCAGAATAATTTTATGGCATTTGACCTATATTTTTCTTTTTCTTATCAAACAAAATTATATAACCTTCTTATGGCAATTATGAGTTTCAAAAAAACAATATATTGTTAAATTCATTTTATACATCAGATAAGGCCCAAAAAAAGTGAAGCCAACAGTCTGCTACTGAAAAATATGCTGATTTTTCTTAATAGTGTTTATAGATAATAGTAACTCATAACCTCATTCTCCATCCTAATCTTTCAGTTTTACATCACAGTAAACTTGTTCATATCAATGGATTTATACAGAATGGACATACCCACAAAGGTGAACAATCAAAACCAAGTCTACCATAGTGGGTAGTTATAACTTTTGAGACAAAAAGAAAGAGAAAATCAGAGAGAAATTCAAAAGATACAAATAATCAGCTAAGTTTTACAATTGGTCATTTTTTTAGTCTGAATCTTATTCTATCAAGTGAAAATATGAAGTCTGTAAGAAATTATTAAAACAAATCACTTATAAACAGCACTGGCTATTCTGTTACAATACATATATTTTACATATCCCTGTAACTACCTCTAAGAGCTGAAAAAGGCAGCCTATACCCACAAACTCACTCACACACAAATCACATACAAAAGGAAGAGTGTTAAAAAAAAAAATCAACAGCAACTTTGATTATGTGGTGTGTTTGTTTCAGACATTGTTCAAGTCACAACAGGGGCATAGTTCTTAGGCAAAGGATATAGACTGTGTAAGTCAAGAGGACCCTCAGGAAAGAGAGTTCTAATAGGATAATCAGTTATTCTGAAGGTGCAAACTGGGGCTCTCTTCTGCTTACTTGATGGTATCTCCAAAAAGGGATAATATTATCACTAAAAGAAAGAAGGGTAAATACCATTACTTCAGATAAGTTTTCATATTGTCATGTGTTTGTATTGGAAACACTATTCTAATCTGCATATTGACTGAGATACTTGTTTGCGTAAGGAAAAGTTTAAGGGCACAAAAAGTCTCAAAAGATTGTTTGTTTCTCTTTAGGAGCAGTTGCAAATTCCAACTGCAGCACTAAACAGAAGAATCCTCTAAAATAACCAGTCTCTGTTCTTGTCAGGATGCACTTGTGATAAGTTCTCAGAAGACTTCAAACACATAATTATCAATGAGAAAATGCAAACAAAAAGCAGTGTCTGTGAAACAGTTTCTTGGAGCAAAATACTCCACATAGCCCAGAAGCTGTCAATAATAGACCTTACTAATAATAGGAGAAAGCTTAACTGGATTGATTTCAGTAAAATTGGTTACTTGCTTTTATGCAGCAAGGATCTGAAATGTGCTATATTAAAAGTGATAAAAGTCATGCTGACATATGGAGGGATTTCAATCTCTTTGGTCCACCCCATATTTTGATGTCTGGGAGTTTAGCCAAATATAATTTTATGACAGCTGCCAAATCAGTGGGAAAATATCACAATCAAACCTAGATAATTAATAGTCCCCATCTCTGATTAAGTCAAGATTACCCAACCCATCCCTGGAACTGTTCAGCCACGTTGGATGGGGCCTTGGGGCAACTTAATCTAGTGGGTGGCATCCATGCCTAGGTCAAGGGTGGGTTGGGACTAGATGATTTTTAAGGTCCCTTCCAATCCATTTTATGATTCTATGGACTACTGCAATCAATTTAAGGGCCAAGAGCTTCTTGTCCTGAAGCAGAAACTGTTAACTGGACTAATAATAGGAGCTGTTCTAGATAATTTTAATTTGATTCTGATCTTACAATATAGTATCTTGCACTGTGTTTAGGGTTTTTTTTGTCTGTGTCTGTCTGTTATGGGGATATTCGTAGAAGTATCCTGTAAATTTGACATTTCTCATTTAGTTATTTATATTCAATTATAAGACTGTATTATACTTTTTTTCTTTCTCCCAGTAAGTAGCAAAAGAAAAAAAGATACTAGGAAGGTCTTTGGCACTTCACACATATGAAAAACTTGACAAAAACAATTCCACTTTATTTTAGCACTAAGGTTATGATGCTGTTTTTTTCTTCCACTTCCCCTATACCTTCGTACCTCTTCTTCATGGCATTTTACCATTCATGATCTTCCTGTTAAAGTTTTTTTCCCCTTAGCTTATAAATTGACTCAATCTCTTTTCCTAAAATCATAAGGAAAATACTTTCTGATCTTGATTCACCTTTCACTAAATATTATCTGATCACTAGTCTGAAGAATATAATAATCTTCTCGTGATATTTCACATGGTAACTTTGTACATATTTCTCATTATTTCCCATCTCAGATCAGTCCAAAAAACTATAATCTTAATTTTTCACTTCAATCTTCAGAAGTATATGTGCTCTAGAACCAGGATGGAAGTAGATTAGTGACTTCCATTAACACTATGATTGTCTTTTATGTTGGGCACTTAACAAAGCAAAGAACCTTCTAGGCAGCTAACTTAACTTACTGCCATCTTTTTGAACTTTTCCTTTTTAATATGATTGCATATCATATTTCTAGTATGATATGAGAAAAAGGTAAACACCTCAAATATTTCCAAATTTCTTTTTAAGTCTTTTTGATTCTCAAAACAGATCAATTTTTATACATCCATACAACTTTGCTTTCAAACAAATCATCCATGACAAGTGACCTTCACCCATGCAGGAGCATTAAAAGGAAAAGCAAATGATACTAGCAGGTCACTTGTTGCTGTGGGGGATGGAGACACTCCAGAGCTAAAATATTGGATTTTTGTCTAGGGAAGTTACTTACTACATGAGGGTTCACATGCAGGATGTGGTGGAGAGATAGTCAAAGGTTGCCTGTCCCCCTGACTGTTAACCCTTTCTGTTCTCTCTTGTTGGAATGAGTTATACTAAAAGAGGCAACCTTGAACATAAAAAAAGTGACTTCAGAATTCTGGAAGAAATTACCAGGACACTGGGACGCAGGTGGTGTTATCCTGAATCCTGCAGGTGACAGAAAAGGGTGGAAAAGGAAGGTACAAAATAAGAAACATGATAAATGCATTTCCAGTTCAAAAATCTCTAGTTCAAAATGATACATGAAAGTTCAGAACATTTAATTTTTATATAATACTCATGGGTGACCACAAATAAATTACAGAAGATTCTCTGGTGAAGAACAGTATGTTTTCTATGGTTAATGTGAATTCTCATGAAAAAAGTAGAAAATAAATTGAAAGACACATTCCTTGAAAACAGTCTGTTAAAAACATTAGAGAAAACCACCAACAGAAATCTAGATACTACACAGGAAAAAGAATACATACTAGGTTTTATTTTATATGGTTTTGTTTCGAAAGAAGACAATGATCAATGTCAGTATTTCGAGCTGTTAACTTTGGTTTTATATCCTAAAGACAAGAAGCTAACTTCATTAAGAGACTTACACTTGCAAAAAAAAAAAAAAAATCTTGTTTGAGTGGATTAATTTTAACTTGTTTCCAATTTCCTTGTTATTTGGAGTAAAAGAAATATTATTTGTCACCTATTTCATTTGTTAAAATTCCTGTGAACAAGCTTTTGTCAGTTTGCCCATCTAGAACTACTTTAAATGAAATAAGTTTATCTTATAACATCATAAAGATACCTATGATAACATATATTGTAGTTTGCATTAGGTAGAAAATTGAAGTATGAACAACACTTCAAAAATGGGCTTAAGGTAATTTTCTTTACATAACTTTACTACACCTCAGAATTCCTACACTTTTATAAAAATTGACTAATTATTATGGGTTTTTTTCCCTTTCCAGGAATAAGCATATTAGATCTGGTTAAAAGGCTGGATATAAAGCACCCTTTTTTTCCCCAGAGATCCTTTGCTTCCCTTCTAAATGATCTAGAACTACGTTATGGGACAGGGATTTGTGCTGAGTGATGGTGGTGTATAAAATAGTCTTTTCCCTACAGCTGAACGTAATTTCATATTATTTTTCCCCAGACAGCCTGTTGAGTAGACAGGGGCATGAACCTGGTACTGGCAGAGACTGACAGATCTGTATCACCATGGTAGAGCTGGTAAAAAAACGTCTCAAGTTGCAACAGAAAAGAGAGATTTTGCAACATTGTAAAAAAATCTCTGAAAATTAGTTTAGGAAGACCTAAACAACTTCCTATTTTATACTTGCGAAGTGGTGTCAAGGGATAGTCCTTTAGCAGGGCTTTTTTCCTAACATTTTGTGTTCTGTAACAGTTAAGCAGGCAAGTTAGAAATACCAATAAATCACTGCAGGACCTTGATGACTATTGAGGAAGTCACTCAGAGATTGAAGATGATTGAAAAGATGAGGATGTTCTGACACTGCAGATAGAGAAGTTAAGGACAAAAGGCCCACGAAGTGGAGAGATTGTGGTGAACATTGCATTCCTTCACAAACAATAAACTATCATGGTGAAGAGAAGGAGGAGGAGGGGAGTAATCTCCTTCAGTTTTTTCCCTATTGAAGTATTATGCTACCAGTACAAATGTGCCAACTCCAAGAAGTGAAGACAATTGATTTCACTAACTTATATATGAAACTCTTCAACAGAACTAAGAACTTTCAAAGCAGTATGAAAGTTTTCCCAGTAGGTAGAAAATATATCTAGACATACCCATAGAAATTTCCAGAATAAAGAAATCAAGCAAAATGGATGATAACTCTTACTAGACAAATTGGATAGATACTTAAAAGGAAGGTATATAATTAATGAAATTTGTTTAACCTTTCAGTGTTACTATGGCCAGAAAAATAAATCACTCATTTTGAAACACTCAATTTATTCCCATCCTTTCAGTCTTGGTTCAGATACATAGATTTACGTCCCCATTGTGTCTATGAATTTGCTTATAGGATTATAACTTAATATTGTTATGGCTGCCATCGCACTATTCCTGTTGAACTAACTCTAAGACATTACAATTCTGTTGAGACTTTTTTCAGTTTCCAAAGCATATGAAGGATGCTTCTCTTCATGAACATGATCATTAGCAAAAATGATCTAAAAGCTATCCTAAGAAGAATTTCCCTTTTCTTTATATTCCATGGTTTGTAGTACAAAGGACTTCAATAGCAATCCTTTCTGAAATGAGTATTTGGGGCTGAGATAATCCTATCAATGAAGTCTCCAGGTTATTTTAGATTTTTTAAACCTCGGGTCTATTTATCAGGTACAACATCTGCTTGAACTTATCACATTCAACAATTAAACTAGTTGTTTCAATTTTACACAACTGAAGGCAGTGTTTTGATGCCCTTTTTATTTCCCAGCTAGCTGTATTTCCTTTGAAGCTGATGATTGAGCCACAAATAGACAGCTGGTCTTTGTTCACCATTTCCCAATATATGCAGATTAGCTGGAACTAATAGCTATAGTTCTGGCTAGGCTTCTGCTCTACTGCTGGATGTTGGAAGATCATGTACAAATTGGCAAAATGTTCAATTCTCACACCAGAATATCTTTTAGGCCAAGGAACCCAGCAGAGCAACAGCTGTAATCCAACCACTCTAATTTTCTCTGTTTTCTATAGCTGTAAACCTAAAGTACATGGAAGGTTCTATTATGCTGGCTAGTATAAGGATGTGATATATACACTAATAATGCATGATGTATAACTTTAGTTAATTTCACTTGTAAATTAATGTTTTTAAGCTTCTTATACTGAGAAAAGTCAAAATATATAATAAATATTGTATTTCTTATACTCCTTGTAGTAAACCATACAGTAAAATATTTTTCACATTCAGAATTGGATGAAATAACTTCTCAAAACGTTCTTGGCAGGTGTCACCATACACTCCCACTGAAATTGAATGGTTTCCTATCAGTTTGTATTGAAAAAGTTTGAGAAAAGTAAGTTGCTTATCTATTTTATACAGCTTTCACTGGTCTAACTAGAAGCACTCTTCAAAAAGATTTATTTCCGTTGACTAATTTGTATATATCAAATAAATTCAAACATTTTTTTTCCATTTCCACAGTTTACCTAAACTTTGAATGTTGAGTTTTAATAATAGAACATGCTTATTTTAGCTTATATAATAGCAGACAAAAAGATATGTGTGACCGAGGCAGTGACATATCTTGAATATGAGCGTGCAGGTTCTCGACTTCATATAACATTAAAACTTATGTGTGAATTGTGTTCTTTCACCAAAATTGATTCAAGTTAGAAATAGACAGCTGGGCATTTATATTTTCATATGAAGCATTGAGCATCTATCAACTAGTAAAGACTGAAAAGAAGGAAAAATATTCTTTTTTTTCATCCCAAATCAAATTGCTTCTAGTTTCCTATAAGAAAAAGACTTGCAAGCAATTTCTTTTCTCAGTAAAGCCAATGTGCAGCTATAATTTGAGAAAAATAATGCCTACAGAATAGAAAAAAACAACCTGAACTCTTGTACTTAAGAATCTGACACTGCTGCAATTTGTCGAAGACATAATTTCTGTCTAAAAAGGAAATAAATCACAACTACCAAGGATAAAAATTAAAAATAAAATTCCAGTTATATAACAGAATAAAATATATATTCAAATTCAAGCACTGTGATCTCTCAGTGTGGTACAATTTAAGTACCTTGTGGCTTTAATGTGCCAGTAATTTTTATTCCCCTTGAGATAGCAATTACTCAAAAAAATGTTGTCATATATAAAAGAAAACCTGAATAACCATTTTCTTCTACTAAAACAAAACTTTTATAAAGGAAGCCACAGACAAGGGTAAGCAAAACAGTCAGCATCACCAAAGTCTATTAAAACAATATGAATACCTGCCTTCTTTGAAGAAGGCCATAGATTTACACTTCTTCACATCAATAAGCATCTACACTGAACTGTGAAGCTATTTTGGCTGACACGAGCTAAACTACTGTTCTGGAGTGATTATAAAACAACTGTTTCCACATTTTTGGCAGCACCTGTTGATTCCACAGAACTCTTTTCTTTCTAAGAGATACTCATGGGCTAAATAATTCTGATGATTCTGGGGATTTTGTGGTTGGATTTTTTTGTTTGGTTTTTGTTTGGTTTGGGTTTTAGATTGTGTTTAGCACACGTGTTATCCATGAGATACTTCAGCAGACACATATTTAATTTCTCCATATGCAATACTGTGAAGTAAAGAAAGAAATACAGACATTTTAATTCCAGATGAATGATCATTGAAACCATTATGGTGCCAACGAGACTAATCTCTTGTGCTTAGCAGTCATTTCCTTTATAAACCCTATATGGATATTGGTTTTATCCCTCTTTTTTAGTAGTTCTTACTGACTTTTACTGTTTTATTAGTTGCTGTTCCCATGAAAAGCCTTACTCTCTCTTTATTTTCTGATAAAATACTGTGTTTAAAAACAACTGTGATCATTTTGAATTCCCTACCTCTGTAGTTTTTCAAGCTCTTTTTAACTTCCACGAGCTGTTGCAATTATTAGAAGAAACAAATCATGGACCCTGAAAACCTTCATTTTGTAAAATTATTGGTAAATATTACTTTTAATGGGCCTTGATTTTACAGTAATTAAAAGCTTAATGTAGCTATATGAATAACTGATTCATGCTATCTTAGTCTTAAGTTCTTTTGGGGTTGGGTTTTTAAATTCTCATTTTCATTTTAATTCATGGTGAAGTTCAAACTCACACTAGAGTTTTGGAAGTGTAATTCCCTGTTGAAGTTCTAAAGATACTGTGGTTATTTTAATAACTTTGCTTGTTACTGTGTATCAAACCTTCTCTCTTGTCTTAAATGTCCCCAAAACATATTTCAAAACAAAATAAAAGAAGAATATCTGGTTTGTAATTGTGGGGGAGGGGAAAAAAGCTTTCTGATGACAGTTAGCATTCCTGGAAATAGGCTTTTTTAATGCAAATACTGCTAGAATCTGTCTGTACTTGTGCTGCAACCTGGACAATGTGAGGAGGAGCATTATGCATGGGAGACATACAGTTTTATGCTCTAGAATACCCACAAACTAACAAGGCATTCTCCATAATTTACTTTTATGAGCTTCAGTTTCAAATTAATTTTACAAACTTAATGGTTTGGGAAATTATTATGGGAAACAATAATTTAGAGTTGACCTTTTCTGAGCTACCTGTTACTTGATTGGTTTAGCTAGCAGTGTCTTTAATTGAATTTGTCAGCAACAAAAATATGTGTGCTAACAGCTGCTAACTTAAATTTTATAATTATTGTTATTACCTTAGATAAAAATTTAAGCAAGGAAAATAAAGAAGGGGAGTAGAACAAAGTCACCTACAGTGGCACAGTGTGAATGTCTCAATGAAAAAGTTTTAATACTCATTGCTTCTTTAGAAACACATTTCTGCTTTAGAAAAAGCTGCAAAAATATTTGTCATTTAGTTAAAAAAAATCACAAGCAATATATGAGATGATGTGGGTAAAAACTTACTCTATATGTGTTATTTCCTTAGCCAAAGCTTCATATTATCATCAGAAAAAATACTCTAAAGTTCAGTCTCAAATTCTGCAAATCTTGGCTGCTGCTTGCCAGTTCAAAAATGTTTCTTGCAAGATGCTGCACATGGGTGTCAGCAACCCCTCGTACCAACACAGGCCTGGGGGGTGAACAGATTAAGGGCAGCCCTGCTGAGGAGGGCTTGGAGGTTCTGTTGGATGAGAAACGACCTTGCAGCCCAGTTCTGGTCTGTGTCAGAAGTAGTATGGCCAGAAGATTAAGGGAGGTTTTTTGACTCTGTCCCTGTACTCTGTCTTGTAAGACCCCACCTGCAGTGCTCCATTCAGCTCTGGGGTCCCCAGCATAGGAAGGATATGGACCTGTTGGAGAGAGTCCAGAACAGGCCACCAAGATGATCAGAGGAATGCAGCACTTCTACAAGGAAAGGCTGAGAGAATTGGAATTGTTCAGCCTGGAAAAGAGAAGGCTTTGGGAAGACCTAATTGAAGCCTTCCAGTACCTGAAGAGAACCTACAAGAAAGAGGGAGAAAAGCTGTTTACTGCAACATGTACTAACAGGACGAGGGGGAATGGCTTCAAACTTCAAGAGAGTAGGTTTAGATTGGATATTAGGGAAAAGTTCTTTACTATGAGGCTGGTGAGGCACTGGAACAGGGACTTCAGAGAAGCTGTGGAAGCTTATTTCTGGAAGTGTTCACAGCCAGGTTGGATGGAACTCTGTGCTAGTTTAACAAAACTTGGTTTGTGGGGGCAGGAGAACTTGAAACTTCTGTGTCTGGCACAGAGTGAATTCCTGAAAGCTCTGATGATGAGCAGGTTACTAGTCCAATTAGACAAGCTGGTAACACCTCTGTGATGACATATTTAAGAAAGGAGAAACTGCAAGAAGTCCCCTTCTCCTGCTCCCTTCTGAGCGGTGGGAGGGCCTTCCTGGAGAGGGCCGCCGGGTCCTTCCCGGTGTGGCGGCTGGGGCTATGGGGGGAGGGCCACCCTGGCACCGTAAGTAGCCATGCAGCCAAAACCATGCCTCTGGGCCCCCTTCTGAGGCCGGGACCGTGGGACCGCGCCCCTCCTGAGGCCAGCGCAGCCCAGGCAGAAAGACCATGCAGCCAGCAGTGAGAGACATGGCAAGTATTTCCTCGATGCAGAGCCTGAACAAGACCAACTTCTCAGCTGCAATTTGCAGACGCCAATTTTCTTCCAAGTCAGAGAGAAAGGAAAAGTGAGGTCACGTGAGGAAGGCTGACATGGCAGCACCGAGGCTGGTGGAGGAAGGGAGAGGGAAGAGGCGCTCCAAGCGCCAGAGCTGAGATTCTCCTGCAAGCCACGGTGAGGACCATAATACAACAGTTTCCCTGTAATTCATGAGGTGCATGGGGCTGTGCAGAGATCCGTGCACAGCCTATGAAGAGGAGTGCTCACGCTGGACAGCGTAGATGATGAAAAGCTGTAATCTGGTGAGGAACTTGAACAACGAGAGATGATCCTTGCTTTTAGAGATGGAAGAAGAGATCCTTCACTTCCAAACTAGAACAGCTCATCCTTGAAGACTAAAACCCATGAACTACATGACCCACATTAAGCAGCTGTGGGAAGACTGCTTGACCTGTGGGAGTTATTCATATTGCAGCAGGTTTGGTTGGGCTGTTGCTTTTGAAAATTAAAACCACACTAGAAAAGTTCACAAAGAACTATCTCCCAGGGAAAGGATCCCACGGCACAGCAGAAGCAACTCTTTTCCTGAAACATACTGAAGAAACACTCTTAAGAAGTGAAATACTGACCAAAACCCCATGTTTGTTTCCTTGCGTGGTTGGTAGGAAAGATGGGAGGGACTGGAAGAGAAAGGTGTTCTGAAAGTTTGCTTTGGTTCTCATTATCCTTTTTACTTTTAAGTCTGTCAATAATAAATCTTTATACTCTTTAAGTTTTGAACCTGTTTTGCCTTGAAGTTTTCCTTTTTCCTCAATAATCCTTATTTCAGCTTATGAAAATGAAGTTTTAATTTTCCCTCCTCGGCTCAGCTATACCATAGGAAAATAAGTGAATAGTTTTTCATGGTGCCTGGTGCTTAACCAGCACCAAGCCCTGACAAACCCGGAGCAACCTGGTCTAGTGAAATGTGTCCCTGTCCATGCCGGGGGTTGGAACTTGATGGCCTTTAGGGTCCCTTCCAACCCACACCATTCTATGATTCTATGAAATACTGACCTCTTCTTTGTACAATGAATTATAGGAGTAACACCTATACCTGTTTTTTTTCAAAAGAGGTATTCTGAAAATCTCAAAATAGGACAAAGCAACCAGACAGCTGAATTCATACAGAAAAACATTATATCAAAAAATTAAATTCATTTCCTGAGATAACTCAGTTCTCATTTCTTAATATTTAAAAAATAATTTGACATTTATTTTTGAGGAGGGAATTCTTAGATTTTGTTTGTTTGCTTGTTTCTAAAGTATCTTTTTGTCATTAAATCATATTGCAAAGAGAGGAATCACAAAATTTTTCACTGTCTTCTAGTCTGAAATAAAGAATATTTGGAGAATAAAACAGCAGTTTCATTCAAATGCACTATTTCTTTCACCCTATCTGACAAACCTTTTCATAGTTCTTTTTTTAATGGTGTTTTGCCTAATTTCCTGCCACAGAAGTAAAGGAAATTTTATATGTTACTTCTAAAGAAAAACTTTTTGAGGAAACATGACATTCACCAAGGGAATTGAATGCATGTGAAATTATCTCTAACCCCAATGAGGGGTTGCCAGGAAGGTTCATTAGGAAAAGCATTTCCAGCAGGTCGAGGGAGGTGATCCTGCCCCTTTACTCAACCCTGGTGAAGTCTCACCTGGAGTGCTGTGTCCAGTTCTGGGCTCCTCAGTACAAGAGAGACTTGGAGCTCCTGGAGCAAATCCCACAGAGGGCTATGAAGTTGATTAAAGGACTGGAGCATCTCTCTTATGAGGAAAGGCTGAGGGACCTGGGCCTGTTCAGCCTCAAAGAGACAACTGAGAGGGACCATATCAATGTCTGTGAGTATCTGAAGGGAGGGTGATAAGAGGATGGATCCAGGCTCTGCTCAGTGATGCCAAGGAATAGGACGAGAGGCAAGGGGCAGAAACTGAGGCACAGGAGATTCCACCTGAATATGAGGAAGAACTTCTTTACAGTGCAGGTGACCATGCACTGAAAGCGATTTCCCAGAGAGGCTGTGGAGACTTCCTCACTGGGGATATTCAAGAACCATCTGGATACAATCCTGTGCAATGTGCTCTGGGATGACCCTGCTTGAGCAGGGAGATTGCATCAGATGACTCACTGTGGTCCTTTCCACCCTGACCCCGTCTGTGATTATGTGATTATCAATTAACTACAAAAAATACATAAAAATTAAACTTGATTTAGAAGGAGGCTGATTTTAATTGCATGTAATCACTGCTGCTTTCAGACAATAAAATCAATTTTTCTGTGTAAGAATTCTAATATTATATAAATTTGAAAATTAAAACAGGAACAACAACAAAAAAACCCATTCAAATTAACTAAGCAAACGGATTTTAACAAGATTTTTTTTTATTTTTTAATGATTCTAAACTATACTGTTCTCTGCCAAAAATACTCATAAGAAAAATAAGCTCTTTTGCTACAAAGTTTTGGCCACTCCCACATAAAACATTGCAGACGGAAAGGTGTTCTCTGTGAATAATGAATTAATATTTAGGCATACAGAACCTTAACCAGGCAATAATGTCTCTCAAAACTGTACAGGATCTTAAAAGGGCCTTTGTGGAACAATCAATACTTTTTCTTTAAGTAATCCTTACATCTAGGAAAACTGGTGAATATATTCACTAATTTTTTAACTCATGATTATATAATATACATACGGTATTTATAAGAGAAGATTGATATATATGTATAATAGCAGGTTGCACTAGAAATGTTCTTTAAAAGATCTGTCTCTCAATAAACTGACTTAAATTAAAAGAGCATATACTACTAACATGCTAAAATTAGACACAGATCCTGTGCTGCATGAGTTCAGAATTACCTGGTCATGAAAAGCAAAATTATAGTTGTAAAGAAGTAACATTTTCCATTTTATTCAGATTATATTGTTATAACCTCTGTTTTGTAATTTTAGATTGCCTTTTGTGACTCATCTACTATGCTTAGCACACAGCTACTGAGAAATACTGGCTTATATTATATATTTCCTTCCACTACTCTTTGCTATATTTCTGAGTGATACCAATACTTTTTTGGAAAGAAAAATACAGATTAAAAATGTTTTCCCTTCTATTTTACTGAAAAATATCTGTAATGGAAAAGTATGAGGAAAAAAATCCAATGCCATCAATAGATGCTTGACCAGTCCATGAAGATTTTATTCCAGTTTCTACTCACAAAATGGAAGAACCCCAGAAGAACTAAATTACTTGAAGCACGTAAAATTTTGTAGACAAAAGTATTTTCATTGGTAATGTTTCTGTACTGTACTGAGATTTTTTGCAATTCCATTATGTTGCTTTCTTAAACATTATTCCTTCAAAGCAGAAATGACTGCTTGACTTACTTATTCTCAGTTTCAGTAAGAATATTTTTGTGAACAATATAGATTTTTATCAAAAAAGGGGTTATTTTTTTCATAATTTTAAGCAACCAAGCTTAACCAAGTGGTTAAGTGAATTTTGTGCTGATGGTAAGTAGCTAAATGAATCAGAATTTTTTAACCACAGCTACAGTATTGCCTGGGTGTGGGAGTGTTCCTTTTTTTCCCAGGGCTCCTCATCAGTCTTGAGCCACAAGACTCAAAACTGCTTATTGACTTAAGATGCAGTTGACTCTGCATAGATGTCTGATCTTTGACCTTTCTGTTGTGACTGCGAGATGTGAACTATTGTCATAACATGCAATTTTTTTGTAATGTGGTTCTTTATCCTCAGCATTTGAACTCATTCTATCATCACATTTCAGCCAGCCAAATAACTGTCAAACTAAAAGAATGTTCAAACTTAGCCAGTCTAAACTGGCTTCAATAATATAACCTAGAGGTTAAAGCTTGAATATTCTTATTCTAGCTTGCCAAGCTATTGAACTGATAGTCAGTGTTAAGAATTTTAATACTCATATATTCTTATTATTAATATGAATTTCATAATAAAATCTTAATAAATAATTGCCTCCTTTAGCTCTACGATCAAAAAAAGCAATAGACTGCATCTTATATGGCTGTATCTAGATTTTTCATCTTTTTCATCCATCACAAAAAATTAGTTCTAAATAATGAAGACGTATTGTCTCCTCTTGCATGTATCTTAATTATCATGAAAGTGCACCAGACATATCTCTGTTCGTCCAAGTTTAAATATGGAATCTGAGATACAATGAATTCTGAGGGAAATGCTTTGTATTTCTGCGCTATCAAAATTTCACCCTTAAGGAGAATTTGATGTTGACATTTTCAGGGCTGAAACTGCTCACCAAGCAGAGGAAAACAAAGCACGGAATTTCTGTTTAAAAAAATCAATACATAAAAGGAGCATTCTCTATCCAATTTTCAGAAGGCTTTTCTATGATTATGAGGATTTGCTAAATTACTTCCTGTAAGAGATAAAATTTTCACAAATTAGATTTATTTTTTCCCATAACATCTGAAATGAAAATGAATGGAAGTTTAAAAATTGTATGTCATTGTATATATGCACCATAAATACAGAATTCTTAAACTAACATAAATATTAAACCACTGAAACTTTGCTATAAATTTAGGGTCTTTTTTTTTTGTCCATTTTAATTTCCCATGGTTTTTCCATTCCTATTAATTGATTCAAGGAAATTTCTTACTTTTGATAAAGTGACAGGATTTCAGCCTAGGAAATTATATTTATTTCAGATTTGCAATCTTGAAGAAGTGGGAATCTAGCCACAGACAATCCAGAATTCTTTAACTGTGAAATATGAATATTAATAAATAGTTCACATTTATTTTAAAAACGCATATTGCTGCAAGGAACTGATGAAATAAATTAGATTTCTATTTTACTAGACTTTAAGAATGTGAATTTGTTCTGAGAATGTGTTTAATAATTTAAGTAAAACATATTACATATAAACTACTCGTATTTTTACAATAGGAAAGACCAACACAAGGGGATAATTTTATTACTTAAAATAAAAGTAATTTATATTTTAGATAAGAAAATGAGATAAGAGGATGACATCGTTTAGATCACACTTTAATCTGTTGCACAGCTCCAAAGACGAGGAAAAAAAATTCTTGAAAAGGAAACTTGGTATCAAAATGGAATTTTATTGTTGGTATTCACTCCAAGAGTTAGACACTGCTTGTGTGACATCACTTCTTTTGGACGACAATGTAGTTAGTGTACGCTACTTCAATGATATCACAAAGAAAAGGTCGCTCAGAAGACTGATCAGAACAAATATCTGCCTGTAAAAAGTAACAGGCTGTGGGCTGGGTGAACTTCATATATTAAAATCAGAAATAATTTTTCTTGTTTACTGTGCAAATTCTCCATATACCAACAACAAGAGAGCAAAGAATTAAGAATCTATGCTACATAAGTGGTCCTAACTCTGCAATTGATGTACAAAATGTAATGACCATTTGGCCGTATCTGTAGAACATGAAATAGCATATAACTTTATTCTTTTTAGGATCTAGAGTTTTGAAAGGTTTTCTTGCACTCATTAAATTCCGGAACGTTAATCTTTTCATGTAATAATTATATATAATTGGAGTTGTAAAACTATTCTTGTACATGGTACCTAAATAAGCAAAACCCACATGGTGTTTCATTGAAAGATGAAGATTTGTATTTTCCAGCACTCAAGCTCCAACAGTAGCACAAACTTTGACTTTATAATGAAAGAAAAAAAAAAAGAATGAGCATGGTATATATTAAGGCTGAGAGACATAAGCCACAATTGTCTGAAACCTGACTCACAGTCATTGGGCCCTTCATTATTCAGAACTTTTTTACCAACTAGGAATAAGTAACCATCATTTCTGTTGTCTCCACTCAGTATTTAAATGTAAAATTTAAAATAATCCTACTTCAGATGAAAATTCCTGGTTATAGAGTATTATATAAGTTACTAGAGTCTTGGTAAGATCAACAGAAGTTATGATGTAATTTATTAGAGCTTCATAAAAGTTGCTCATCCAGGGAACATTGACAGGTCACAGTGACCTCTTAAATCTATAAGCCTTCATTGCAGTCAGAAAAATAAAAGCATTTGGAGTTCTGTCATACTCATATGGGTGTGTGGATGGAATATTCTGGAAGAAGTCTGACAAGTAGTTGACAAAGAGATTACTGAAATTTGGAAAGCTGACAATATCTAACATTCCTGAGTGACTCACGGTCTACTAAACTAATTACAACAGTCACTCAGATTTCCAGATGTGTAGGAACCTAGGATTTCTGTAAAATAGGAATTGAGCATGTAGGAATCTACTACTCTGTTCATATGATATAAAGGTGATCTGTAAATACAGAACAAATCTCACACCTCTGTGATTCAGAGTTCCTATACATGAAATCAATCATGGATTTACAGTTTTGGAAATTTGCCAAGGGAGCCTGGAAGACAAGTTTGTGAGATAGGCGCTGAAGGATATTGTTTTAGAAGTTAAATCTGAAATGACAATTCAGCTGATTAAAGTAATAGATCTACACCAACTTACCGCCTCACCAGAATGTCCTCATAGCACAGTTAACGACTGGAGGATTAAAAGTGTAAGACTCTTCAAGATTTCCCTGAAACAGAAAATCAAACATGTTTTATTTGCTTTTCTACAGCAAAACCAATAAATTCTGAAGGGTTCAAGAAATAGAAAAGTTAATACACTGATGATAAATAACTTCTGCAAACAGCAATCATTGAAAACCAGTGAAACAAAGTGGAATTTCTAGAGTAACTCTGATGTGAAAGAATATAAAGCATAGTCATGCACTATTATTTGTATTGAAATTATCGGTACGTGATTGCAGTGCTTATGAAACAGTTGTGTTCCAAACACATCTTAGTCATAAACACTTTCTTGCTTTGTCACTAGACCAATCCTTTTTCAATGTACTGTTTTTAGTGCAAAAATACTGTTTCATAACTGAACTTATGCTATTAGCTCTTTAAATACACCAGACATATCAGCAAAACCTGCAGTACTTGCACTGACAGTATGTCATCTGGTAAATTACCTTAGGTATATGAAAACAGAACTGTAGCCTTGTTAATAGTAAAGTTATCTCTTCACACATCACAAACGAGTGTCAACCTCCACCATATGGATATCTATTCAACCCACACATTTAGCTCTTTCTCACTAGCAGTCAGGCTTAAGAGGTGAACCTGTGAAAACCTCATGATGTTCAACAAGGCCAAACACAAGGTCCTGCACCTGGGCTGGGGAAATCCAAGTATAGGCTGGGTGGAGAACAGATTGTGAGGAGAAA
Organism: Daphoenositta chrysoptera; assembly: GCA_013397915.1. Lineage (NCBI taxonomy): Eukaryota > Metazoa > Chordata > Aves > Passeriformes > Daphoenositta > Daphoenositta chrysoptera. The sequence continues at coordinate 15,356 of VZRO01007050.1, read as the reverse complement.
GATTTAGGGACATTGGTTGATGAGAAGAAAAATGTAACCCAGTAATGTGCACTCACAGCTCAAAAAGCCAAATTCAGCCTGGGCACCATCAAAAGTGGTGTGGCCAGCAGGTCAGGAGAGGTGATTGTTCCCCCTATACTCTGCTCTTGTGAGATCCCACCTGGAGTGCTGTATCTAAATCTGGGGCCCCCAACAAAAGAAAGATGAGCACCTGTTGGAACAAGTCCTGGAGAGAGATGCTAAGTTGACCACAGGGCTGGAGCATCTCTCCTATGAAGATAGGCTGAGAGAGTTGGAGCTGCACAGTCCAGAGAAAAAAGGCTTTGGGTAGAATTTGTAGCACCTTCCAGTATCTGAAGGAGGCTTTCAAGAAGGCTGGAGGTGGACTTTTGACAAGGGCATGTAGTAATAGGCTGAGGGGGAATGGCCTTAAGTTGAAGGAGTGTACATTTAGGTTAGATATTAGGAAGGAATACGTTGTCCAAAGAGTTTGTGGACTTCACATCTATGAAAGAGTACAAGGCCAGGCTGAATGGGGCTCTGTACAGCTGGTCTAAGTGGAAGGAACCCTAGGCAGGAGGGTTGGATCCAGAAGATCTTTAAGGTCCCTTCCAACCCTAACCATTCTATCAGTCTGTGATTCTGTGTTCCTTTGGGGTAAGGCTGGGAGAAGTAGAACTGCTCAGTCTGGAGAGAAGAAGGCTCCAGAGAAAACTCATCAACACATATAAACAACTAAAGGGAAGATGTAAAGATGGAGTCAGGCTCTTTTCTTTGTTGTCTAATGACAGGACAAAAAGCAATGGGAAAAAGGAAACACAGAAAGATCTATATGAATATCAGAAAACAGCTTTTTTACTGTAACTGAACACTGAAGCAGTTTGCCTAGAAATGACTGTGGAATATTCATCCTGGAAATACTGAAAAGCCATCTGGACATGGTCTTGGGCAATCTGCTTTGAGTAGCTTGAGAAAGGAGGTTGGTCCAGATCCAGCCTCGACCACTCTCTGATACTATGATATTTTATTCACAGCACTCATGTGTTTGTGTTTTATGCACCCACCTAGGCAATCTGGGATTGATAACCACCCTCCACCTTTTTATATACCTCAGTCATGACATTCAGAAATCACAATGTTCCTAAATGATTTAAGAAAGAATAAGAGTAAATAGCAGTAAATGACCAACAGTGATCAAGAATGTTTCATCCTAAAAACTTTTCCCTGAAACTATTCTATTTTTGTCATAATACAGTAACAGTTTTAGTGGTTTTTGTTGTTGTTTTTTTTTTTTGGTTTTTTTAAATGCACTGCATGTGCAACATGAAGACAGTAATTGAAAATAGGCAGGTAAAGAACTTTTGTTATAAGCAAATGTCAAGTAGTATAAAATACAAGGGGAACACAGGTTTGGAGTATTTATTTAACATGATCTTGCAGGGCCTTCAAATGTGGTGAAACATGGTTGTATATGACAATGGACTGAATAAATCATTTTTATGTCAGAAGCATTTCAATATCTGCTGTATTTTTCCCAGTGAGACTGGAAGGAGAGCGAATAGAAATACACAAATAATAATGTTGTCAGTGCTGAAGACTTAATGACATGGTTCAAATGACTACCTTGAATACATATTTTGTTACATTTTAACATTTCTGTCTTTATGGCAGAGATTTCTTAGGTTGACACTATACACTGGTCAGCACTTCCTTTATGCCTATAAAAGTATCAATTACTTTTTTTTTAACTTAAGTTGCTTAATTAATCATCACATCATAGGAATGCTGATTAAGCAATATGAACTCATAAAATATGCCCTGAAAACTGATGCACTATGCATTGCTCCTTTTTGATAAACACATATGCAAATATAAGATTCTTCCATTCTTTCATCAGTTCTCTTTGTTACTCTATGCTATATATTTTAGCTGCATGTATTGAATTTGCTTTGTCCAATTACATGGGCTTTCATTACTCAAAAATTATGAACCTCTCCAGTTCACTGAAAGACTGTTTTCACATTCAGTACTTTCCCTTTCTGTTAATAGTACTATTTTTATTCAACTTTTTCCTTAAAGAAAGCAGCAATTCCAACCACAAAAAGTAAAAATATTGCTGAAAACATATTCTTAATATTCTGATTTGTTAAGATGAGTTTATATAGATTAATTTATGGTCATTTTCTTGAAGAGTCATAAACACATTCTGTGTACATTTAAAAGAAAGAGGAAGAACTATTGCAGAGTTGTAGTAGTGGGACAGAAGTTTAGTAAGACTAACTTTTTCCTGTATTTGAGACATACATGCCTTTCACCTCCCTCTTCCACTGTTTTTTTCTGCCTATCATTCCATGGCTCTTTTCTGTTCTTACTCAATTTCTTTTAATAGTTTCAAAGTTAGGTCTCATTCAGTTTTCCGCTCAGTATTGGGGATATCAGTATATCAGCATAGCTTTGAGCTTAAATCATAGATGATAAAACCTTAGAAACTGACAAAATCAATAGCATATCTGAATATCATAGGGTAGTCCTGGAAACTCATCTATTTGGTTTCCTAAGCTCGCAGAAAGAAAAATCTCTATCACTGGCTACTGTTTATTTAAAAGAGAAAAAGAAATGAAGAGTATGATGGGTTACATTGCTAAAAATATCAAGGGAATAATATTGCTATACAGTCCCACAGGATCAATAGGCTTGTCCCTGCTTCAAAATAAAATAACTTATAAAATGACTGTTAAATTTTTTACACAAACACAAACCTTCCCCTAACAAATCTCCTTTGTCTCCAGAATCTTTATTCCCTGCCTTTAAATATCAAATATAAGAAAGCAGATATCACAGTTCCCAAACCTCGTTTCTATGTGACACAATACTGAAAGCTCTGGGGAGAAAAGACATGGTCTGTGCTGAGTGGCTGCCAGCGGGCTTTGGAGGCAGACGTTGCTGTTGGACTCTGTGTGACCATAGCTAGGCCTCTCTCAGGTTTGTCACTCGTAAATGGAGTTGACAGTCTTTTGCTATGTCTCTGACATGCCATGTTAATAAATTCATTGAAGAATACCGTGAAAGCATGTGAATCTATAGGAATGAAGGTAACTAATTTCAATCTGACCTCGTTAAGGCTAATTCTCTTGTGGTTGTCCTTCAGTCTTCTTCATAATCACTCTTGTGTTGAAATTATGAAAATGGACATCCACTGTATTCCATGCCTTAGGTAGGCAAAGCTAACAGCTAGCATGGAACAGATAGAATGTCCTCCTGTCATGCTTTTCTGCCCTGTCCACTGTCATTCCCCTGACAGAGTCCATTAGACTAAAGAGCTCAGCACTGATACTTAGGAAAGAAGAGTCTCATTTTCTGCAAGTTTACCTTTTTGATGGCAGTCTGATAGATGTTATATCTGCACAGGGAAAGGGTCAGAAGCATATGATGTGGTACTTTTCTTTTTATGGTAATTAGATTGTAGCTTGTCTTTTTTTTTCAAAAGAAAAACCTCTCTCAGATATTTGAAAGTCACACCCAGGGACAGACAAAGCTCTTTAAAAACTGAAAAGCTTGTCAGGACAAATGGAGTTTTCATTGAGCACATTTTTTATTTAAGGGAATCAGTGAGGTTGTATACGTGGATATGGCACAGAATAGAAAATGAGGTCCTATATGGACTCATGAACAAGAAGTCACTCCCGTGCTCTTGAAAGGAGAGAAACACCTACGCCCAAACCAAAAGGTAGAAGAGAAAGAATTAAACTAACTGACTTATAATTAACTCGATGCCAACAACTGTCATGCTGGGATAGCCTAGTTCTGAGTAACATCTTTTAGATGCTGGAAACTTCCACCAACAGAACACTGTCTGTAACATTAGATAACTTTAGACTAGATCATAAAATGTGTGTAGAAAACCTTTAAAGATGGAAGCAATGAAAAAAATAGAATATCAGCTTCATTGTAAGCACTATAGAGGAGCTAGAAGTTGAATCTTCAACAGGCTGGAGGTACTTAGTCTGATTTAGAATTAGTGTCAGACAGTAGACTCCATGCTTTTATCATTTTACTAAAAATGTTTGAAGGGATGAAAGACTGCATAAAACTTTGGTATATACCTTGAATTCTCCTTTCATAGTGATTTATTTTCTCCCATAGAATTGAAAGTGATTTTTATTTAGAAGTTTTTTTGACAAAGAGATATACTGTCAAAAATTGTTTTCTTATTAAGCGCAATTTTTTCATTGCTGATACAGTAACTGCCATCAACAACATCTGATAGTCATTCTTAGGATGCATGAGTAAACCCTGGTTGCTGTCATCCTTAGAAATATGAAGTATGACAAATATGTATCTCTCAAATAAAGTTTAGAGTAAAATATTCCTTATCTAACCATTTGCTTTTAGTCAACAACATCAAAATGTGTCTTTGGCTCTAAGCAGCAGAATGAAAAAGGAGGAAAAAAATACATCCCTCAAATTAAAACATGAAAGTGTGAACAATGAAAACAAAATCAGGATTTTCAATATTCAGAAAATCTGATACCTAATTTAGTTCAATTAATTTCCTTAGAGAACGAAACTCAAAACCTTGCAAAAAGACTAGATAAACTAGGAGAAATTAACTTTGGTTTAAAACAGCCAGAGTATTTCCCACTTCTAGACTTAGTGGTGTACATGCATATGAAGGATAATGAAATAAGTTGATTAAGGATTTTTTTTTCTGATGTGTTTTATGAGAATAAAAGATACTTTGCCCTTAAATAATTTTTGAATATTCTCCTGATCTCTCATTCATGATTAATCCTGGCCATTCAATGTCACCTGTGTATTTAGTCCAGAAAGACAATAGCAGATGATGAAGCTAGGAGAGGCCTATTAAGACCTCTCACTTGCCTAATCTCATTTTCACAAACAGACTGAAACACAGACTCCCTCTTAACGGTACGGCACAAGCAGGCAGTCTTCCAGGAACGATTTTACAGCCAAGTAAATCAGTGTTTCTCCTCCTGTAAAGTCATTCTCAGTAGTATTGCTATTAAGAGGTAGCACGATGAAGAATAATATCAAGAAACACGGCATTGCCCCAGTGGGAATGTAGTAGGAAGCAAAATAGAGGGGTTTCAGGCTGCTATTTGGAAGAGATTTAGCTGTAGGAAACAGGACCCTGCAGAGAGATAAAGGGAAAATGTGTTTAACCCTTTTGCACCTATTAGAATAGCATCAGCATTGTTTTACCTTGCATTTAACAAAGTTTGACAATTTCTATTCCAGTGCTGCAGCAAACCCAAGCTATAAAAAGAGCTCCTAAATCATAAGAAAAAAGAATTAGTATGACAGATCTCCTCTAAGAAAATAAGTGCCAGTAATAATAATATAAATAATATAAATACTAGCATCTGCTCTTCGTGAGACAGAAGTTCCTGTCAGACTTATCACAGGCTGAGATGAAAGCAGCTGCCACGGCCAACCAAGGATGTCAAGGGTTTGGGTAGCCCTTAAGGCCTGGCCAGTTCCAGGGCCATGCCCCTGTCCAGATCCACTGATGTCCAGCAAGGCCGTCCCCACCTCTGAGTGCCCACACCTGTCCTGCCCACTCCTCTCACTGCTATCCAGAACAGTCTGGCTTCCCCAGCACCTCTGCAGCTCTTTCCCCTGCCAGGGGAATGCTCTCCACACGGACGCTGCCCAGCCCGGTGTATCTGCAGCCCTCAGACTTTCCTCCTGGGTGTCCCCCACGTTCCTAAGCCCCTAGCTGTGTGGAGGCTGGGTCCCAAGGCCAAGCCATGGTGAAGGCTCCACAGGTGTGCCAAAGGCTGCCCGACACCCCACCCAGCTGGGAGCCAAGGGGTCAGGACCCGCAGCAGTGCCGAGGCCACCGTCAGACACCGTGAGGCCTCCCCCACCGATATGCCAGAGCCTTCCGCTGTCACTCCCTAACGCCGGCCCTAGCTGAGGGCCCGGGGCTGTGCCCACGGCTGCAGCGGAGTTGGTCATCAGGCTCAACCTTCCTCCTGGTCCCTGTCACCGGGAATCTCTGGACTGACCCACGTCTCTCCACCTCGCTGCTGCCTCCAGGGCCTCCTTTTGCACTTGTGCTTTGCCTTAATTCCATAACCTGGACCTGACTTGTGTGACTTTGTCATAGGCACCTGCTCCTGCCCAGGCTCCAAGTCCCACTCCAAAATGGAACAAAGTGAATTTAAAATGTTGTTCTTCTTTTGTAGATGAGGAACAATTTTCCGTTTCCTCCTTGCCAAAAATTTTACTCGTTAAACCCTTTGAAAAAATTTGAATTTTCCAACATGTTAAAAGTTTGATCGTGGTCTTGCTTCTGCAGTAAGAAACTTACCTAAGGTTTTTCGTTTTGGGTTTTTCTGCTATTTGGAAAGTTATTGCATAATGATCTGGGGACATTGACATCAACTTGTCTCTTAATTGCTCTATTATCAAAGCACTATCAAATAAATTCCCATATTAAATTCGTTTTTTTACAAAGCCTCTAGATTAATATACTGTCTAGTCAGTAAATTTTCTAAGTAAACTTTCTAAGGTGAAAACTGTTGACAAACATTTTCTTAGAATTACAGGCATAGAAAAAATCACAGCTAAACAACTATTTTATCTGAGCTAACTTGTGCCATGGAGAAACTGTGGTAAGGACAATGGTCTTTATTTGAAATACAGCTAAAAGGTATTCTTTTATGAAACCTACCAATCTTCTTGATATAATTAAGAATTTTGTAAATAAGATGCATATACAAATTTCCTTGTTACTGCCCTTATTTTTTATCTATTTAAAAATATTTTGGTTTCATGTCTATTTTTGTTTTCAATGGCTTTGTTTAAAAATTCTGCTGCCGTATTCCTTTATATATCTAATGAGTGCAAATAGTACTCAACAGCAATTGGCATAATTAAAATGGCATATTATCACATAGAAATTGTTCAGCAATACCTGCAAAATAATAAGGAAAATCTGCAACTAATCTGCTACTATTACCCAAAAGCTACAGAAGAGGTATTGGTAAAATGAATTCACAAAAAGATAAAAATTAATGGTGGCTGGAGAGAAACCACAAAAAAAACCCAAAAAAAACCCCCAAAAACCAAAAAAACAAAAACCAACCCAAAAGAGCCCTCTGAAAATTTTGCCATTATTACTTTTGGTCATCCACCAAGAATCAATTATAAAAGATATACTGGAACAGGACTGCAGTAAATTTTTCCCTTCTGTGCAATGATTCTTCCTTTCATTGTTGCTGGTTTTAATTCTTGTTTTTGGGGATTTTCCTTCTTTCTTTTTCTATTGTCTAAATAAAACATCTGACATACTATGGAAAATGTCAAATAAGTACATATCAGAAATTTATGTTTTGTAGGAAAAAAAAATCATATATCTATTAAATGTACTACAGTTATACAGTGCATGTTTCAAAAATCTAAATATGTGAATAGAATTCCCCACTGCAAAAATTCTTGGTGAGTGTTTGAAAATTGAGAACCCTGCTTTAAGTCCTGTAAGTGATCATGTGGTGTAGTACTGTCTGACTGAAGCCAAAGTTCCCAAGACAGGTTTACAAATAAAAGCCAAAGTGTTATTTTACCTATTCCTCTCTTCTCACGTCAGATCACAACTGTACACTATCTCTCTAACCCTTTTTAAATATAACCTATTTCTACAGGCAATCGATACAGGTGAACTTAGACCACAAATCATAGAAAATGGGGGTTAAAAGGAAAAGGCTACAAAGTCAGAAAAGCTTATTCAGTGGCTACCAGTGTAACACTTCCGCTGATATATCTGTTTTACATACAACATAGCTAAGAAATTGTCAGCAGGTACTTGAAAGCTCTTTAGTAGTACTTTTATACAAATTCATGTTTTCTAATGTAAGTCCTTTCATAGATTTTGGTTAAAAAACACAACATCCTTTTTTAGGCTAAACAAAAATAAAATAAAATACAGCACATAAAACACTATGTAGTATTAACTGCCATGTTGAAATGTGGATTACAGTTATATTGTTTTAAAGTAATCAAAATATTTTTTATCTCTCATATTTGTCAAAAAACTCAGAATATGTTTGGAATCTTTTAGACTTCTGCATCATTAGCCAGCTTTAGCTTTACTTACAAGTCCTTGAAATATCAAATAACAAGGAAGTTGATGGCACTGGAAGAATTATATATATAATCCTTTGATTATATATGTATTTTTGATCATGCTTGTTATGTATAACAATAATTTAATTATAATCAGCTACATCTGAATCCTAGAGTGGCTTATTCATATATTAAGCTGTAGTTAAGCAAGAAGCTCCACAGAAGAGGGATTATTTGCATGATCAAGACAAGTCTATGCATAGCTGAATAAACTGTAGGGTAGTGCCACAGGCATTTGCTGTCTCAGTAGTTGACAGGGCTTTTTTTCAGCAGAAAAAAGAGTAATTGTAACACTCTTTTTTAAAGACAGATTTAAAATAAAATCAGTTAATTATTTATAGGAAGCTGCACACACTTAACTGGAGTTTATTGGATTATTTTTAAATATCCTATTTGTCAGTGTCCCTTGAACAGGAAGACTTTGTGATCTTCTGTGAATAGAGAAGAATGCCTGAGCAAGACTCTGCTTTAGGGAAGCTGTGTATATCCCCTCCTGTACCACTTACACTACAAATGTGCCAAGTAAGAAGAATGACTATGAATGGCAAGTCCACTGCAAGGAAATCCCAACAGATGCTCAGTAAAAGCCGGAACAGCTTCAGATTCTTGCAGCTGTTTAAGCAAATTTAGTTTAGTTTAAGCAGTGCACCCTGTCACCTAAATGCAAATTTAACTATGGCTTTGGCCCACCTTCCTTTATCTGAATTGTCAATATGTTAAACTAATTGTAATGTAACAGATGCCTCTTGGCTTGGCTGGTATCAGACAACTTAGTGATACCGGTTGTGCTTTGTCGTCTTGAAAACTAAGACTGGAAAAGAATACTCTGTGTAAGCAATTCAGCCATCAGCTGGAAAAAAAAGAATTTCCTAACAAAATATCTGCTGAACATAATCACACATTTTTAGTCAGAATTGGGGTAGGTGGAGAGTTGCTGCCATCTGCTGGAAAGATTCCTTTCCTGACTTTAAAATAAATTGAAGTGAAGGGTTTTGTTTTTTTTTTTACAAGTAAAGTAATGAAAAATTAAATCTATTACAATTGATTAAATTTAAGTGCTTAACACCTGTGTAGCCATCTATGATCATTATTCTAAAAGCATCTAATATAAATGATCATTATTCTAATAGCATCAAGAGTGTAAAATTATGAAAATGCGGACCTAAATCTTCTTGCAATTCAACGTATGAATGGAGGACTATATAATTAAGCCACATTCATAAATATGAACTAGAAAGCATTAATCCTTCCAAAACAGGGAGAATATAAGATGCAAAAAGGCGAGGGAAATTAGAGACAAAGGGGCCTTTGCAGACAACCATTTGTTTAGTTTTGTAGTATAAATCTCAGTGCTACAGTTTTATTCATTATAATATGTAAACATATTAGTCTAAGAAAACAAAACTAAAATCCCAGTGTTATGTATAGGTAGCAGTAACCTCACATCGAGTACTGTCAGTACTGTCAGAAGACAGAACCAAAACACACTAGTATTGTCCACCTGCCAGGTGACTGCTATTTAAGTCCCAAAACACACTGCAAAGACATTTTGATGCTGAGTGTTAGAATAAGCAGTACCATGTAGCTTACAGGGCACTGGAAATTTTTGAAGAGCTTTTCTGTCTTTCTTCCTCCTCAGTTCTGTTTCACCTACGTATAGTCCCAAATTCAGACAACACTCAGTATTTCTTCCCAGATAAATGCCTGTAAATGTTAATTTTATATCTTCCTGATGAGGATTTCAAGAGAGACAAGTTAGATGTTGAAAGATGTAGATGGAACTGTGATTTGGACATGAATACACAGCCTCACAGATTTGCAAATTTTATCCAGAATACCTATTCCACAAAACAAGAAAAAACAAAAAAACCCAAAAAAAACCTCCCAAAAACAAACAAACAAACAAACAAACAAAAAAACAAAACAAAAACAAAAAAAACAACCCACAAAAAAAAACCACAA